>VWZU01014876.1:885501-904309 GCA_013397095.1 Sterrhoptilus dennistouni | reverse complement strand
TGGGGAGGGGTGGGGGGTGAGGGGCCATGAGACACCCTCACCATGAACCTGGAAGGCCTTGAGATGATTGCAGTGCTGGTGGTCTTGGTCCTCTTCGTCAAGGTGCTGGAGCAGTTTGGCCTCTTCGAGCCTGTGTCCTTGGAAGGTAACGGGTATGGGCGGTGCTGTCACCTCCGGGGACATGAGGGGCAGGTGGTGGGTGTCCAGAGCTGTCCCTAAGGATGCTCCAAGGCTGTTGCATCTATGAGAGAGTCCTGGTGCCCGTTGGCTGCTTGTAGGGGCATAGGATGCAAGGAGCAGAGTATCCTGCCTGTCCCAATGGCTGGGGAGGTAGGGAGGGGACAGGGCTGGCAAGATGTGGGCTGTACGGTGGTGACTTTGATGCGTGCTGGGGTGCTGCGGGCTGGGACTGCGTATGACCATATATGTGGGCACCAGGGTGTTTTCCAGCACCTCCACAGGAGCAAGGTGTTAGCAGAGACCATGGTCACCTCACCCTGCCTGTGAGGTGTTGGACTCAGCACCAGTCTGTAGAGCAGCCAGGCTCAGGCAGGATGGGTGCATGCTGGGCTCCCTGCTCCTGGCTCTCCCCAAGGCTCCCTGTGGACCTTGGGCAGGGTGGGGGGACCTGTCCAGCTATGGATGGGCTGTGCAGTGCTGAGTGGTGTGCATGGGACACACTTGGCAGAGCCTGGGTCTGCTCGGGCGACTCTGCTTTGTACATGATGGGAGGGAGGTCAGGACTGCTTGTCTTGGGTGCTCCCTGGACTCCCAGGGTGATGGTTGTGTGAAGGATCCCCCCAGCCCTGCCCATGCCTGCACATACCTCTCTGAAGGATGCCACAGCCTGCTTGGCCCCTGGCATCGGGGCATGCACAGGCTGAGGAGGAAACAGACAGTTTCTCTGGTCCACCGGTGCCATGGGATACTCTGCTGTGCTTCTCCAGCTCTGGCTCCCACTCAGGCTGGATGCAGTGGTGAATGCTTGCCTCCACAAGCAGTGGAGCAGACAGCACTTTGAGGCTGCACCTACAGGTTGGCTGTGCCTGGGGATGGGAGGGAGGGGACAGGTCAGGGGGATCTCTCCCTCTGATCCTGTGAACCTGATTGCTGGACAGGAAAGGTGGGTGGAAGTTTTCATTACTGCTTAACTGTCGCCTAAATCCATGTGTTCCAGCAGCAGAACTCCTAGGTGGATCATACCAGGAGGGAAACTGAGGCAGGAGGGTGCCTGACAGACATCCTGTCTTATGAGTACCAGGGGAAGGCATGCTGACTGTGCCCAGGGTGGATTCCCCCTCCGCAGTTATGCTGGAGCTTTGGGGGTGCTTTCTCTAGACCCTGTTTCCCCCTTCCCAGTGCTTTTGCTTCCCTGTGTAGCTGCTCAAAGCTTTGTACCAAAATCGGTGGCATTGATTGCAGCTGTTCTTCAGCCCCCAGGTGCAGTGGAAAGAGTGGAGACAGAGAGCCCCCAGTCCCTGCAGCAACCCTGCTGAGGGGCTCAGGACAAGGCAGGGGCCACTCCTTGCCTTGTGTGGCTTCTCTGTTTCCTGGGGCACACTCTTTGTTCATCTGCAACTGATGTTTCCTGTAGCATGGGCCAGAGCAGGATGCTGGAGATGGGGTGTCCTGTGTCCAGCCTTGTCCTGGTCATCTGTCACCCCTCCAGAAGGAACAGGGGCATGCCTGTCCCCTTCCATCCACATTCCCACGATGAGAAGCTGCAGTTCCCTCTGGCTTGGCTGGAGATGTGCCCCAGCTGTGAGGGTGGGAACGAGATCCAGGCGCCCTAGATTGCCAGCAATTAGTCCCGTTGCCTAAAGGTGCCCAGAGGAGAGGGAAACATTGCTTAAAGGGCAGAAATTGGCTGAGGTTAAGCTGAGCCCTGGGCACTGTACAAGGAGTCCTGTGTGTGAATGGCAGTGTTTTGGGATGGGGGTGAGATGCTGTTGTATAGTTCACTTCCTCTCTTGACTTGAGAGGCAGCAGGTAGGATTTTGCTCTCCAGGGAAGGTCCCAGGCAGTGTCTGGGGCTGAAAATTACTGTGTTCCCCCCAGGGGTTGTTTACAAGCCATGGCTCGATCCACAGTGACAGCCCGGAGACCACAAAGAGCCTGAAACCAAACACTAATGGCTTGGGTCTGCTAATGGACACAGGGCTCTGCCACCTACTCCGGAGCTGTCAATGCTGCTGGTAGTGCTTCCCCTGCTCCTGCTGCTGGCCCACACTCCCCCTGCCCCATCCCTGCTGGTCCCCTGCCTGTGGCTATTTCTCTGCCCAGGTAGTGCTGGTAGTGTTGTGCCACCACAGTGATGGGCTGGGAATGGAGACGCTCCAGGGGGGACCCCTCTAAGCCTGGGGGGGAAGGATTCAGTGGGAGCATCTTGCAATGAGATCCTGGGGGAATTCCAGGCTTGCTGGGTTCCCAAACTCAGCTGGATGAGGCCCCAAAGACCCCATGCATCGTTTGGAGCTGGCACTTCCCTGAAAAAGGGCTTGGACAGAAGTGCTTGCTGCAGACTGTCTGCAACCCCTTGTCCTGTCTGCTTGGCAGTGTACCCCCTTGGACCCTGCCACAGCCTTGGTGGCACGGGCACAGCCACTGTCTAGCAGCAGCAATGGAGCATCTCCCATGAGTGCACTGATCTCCAGGGTGATCAATGCTGGAACTGACGTTGTTTACCAGCTGGATAATCAATGATGAACTGTGTCATCCCACCTCTGCCCCGTGCCATCATGCCTGTCCCCAGCCCTGAACATCTGGCAGACCCATGCAGGAGGCTCTCAGATCCTTGCTGAGACCCTGCTCTGGCCAAGTGCTCAGGATGGGGCAGGTGGAGAGAAACGCTGTCAATTTTGCCTCTTGAAGTGTGGCATCAATAATTCAGTGCAGAGCAATCGGTCCCGGCTGGAAGGAGGGATGGCAGGAGGGAAAGGCGGGAGAGCCACCCGCGTAGCCCAGCCACAGATTAATATTAAATGAAGTTGCAGATTGCTGTCGGCAGGATAATTGGTGCCTGTCCGGGGCTGTTCCTGCCTTGGCTGTTCAGGGTACATACTGGGGGGTAGGCAGGATTGGGGGTGTTTTGGAGAGTCCTCAGCATGGGGTGTGCTGGTCTCTGCCTTCCCTGGGCCTCTGCCTTCCCTGCTGCTGCTGTAGAGCTCAGGATATGGGGAGAGAAGCAGGGCTGGGAGAGTGCCAAACCCTTCCAGAATCTGAGGAGAAACAGGAGGGAATAGCATCATGCCTGGGTGCCACCAGTACCCCCAAAGGTGCCAGGCAGGAGGATGGTGGCAGTATGGGCACCTCCTCATGGCTGGCTCAGGGTGAGGCTCCCTCTGGAGAGGGGAGAAAGTGACCATCCCCAAGGTGTTGGCAAGAGCAAAGTCCTGTGCCAAGCCCTGCTTCCTCCTGCTTTCCAGGAACCTCTTTGGCAGAAGTGCTGCATCTTGGCTGCAGGAGGGACTGGCCCTTTGGGGTGTGATGCTTTGGTCCCTGGGCTCAGGGTGTCATCCAGCTAGTCATCCAGGTGGGTTTGACAGAGTGCAGAGGTAAAGGTGAGCTTGCCGCAGAGGGGTAGATCTTGGAGCATTGAAATCTAGATCAGGACAACTGCAGGCACTCTGGGTTGAAATTTGGGATTCTGTGTGTTAGGCTGCGCCAGAGATTTCCCCATGTGCAGTGGATTTAACCCTTGCCTTTCCAAGGGCTAGCAGGTTTGTCAGCTGGCTCTACAGTGGGCAGGGTTGGCACTCCCAGCAGCCCTGAGCTCCCCAAGGTCCACAGTACCTGCAGAGCATCCTGTGCCTCTGCTGCTGTGTGGTGACATGTCCTGCTCAGCCAAGCCAGACCTAATTAGCTTGTTGAATGTCTTCTCCCTCCGGCCTTGTGTTAATCACTTTTCACATTGCTTCCTTCCCAATTCCCTCTGGCCTGATTTGCTCTTACTGTTGCTGATGTGCCTGGAGAGGGGAGCAAGGGGATCCAGCTGGGCATAGAGCAGGTTCCCCACTCTGTCCCAGAACGGGCTCTGAGCCAGCAGACGGAGAGGCAGGAGATCATCAAGCCACAGGGAGGTGAGAAAATCACAGGCTGGAGAAAAAGCAAAAAACATGGAGAGCAAAGGAGCCTATTAGGACCGACCTGCTTTATAGTCCTGCTCTGTTGGTAGAGGGTGAAACCTTCCAGTCCAGTGGGAGAGGCCATGACTCTCTAGCGCAGGGTTGTGTTGGGCTTCAGGGTGCTGTGGGAGCTCAATGGGATTCACCTCTCCCCTGTGAGGGGCAGGATTAGACCCCAGGACTGGGCACAAGTGGGAATAGAAGTGCCCTGGACTGGGCTCTAGGGAGTATGAAGTCCATGGTCCCTGGAGTGCAGTTAGCGGGATGTCTGATGTGCCATCCATGCTTGGCTACTGCATCCCCTCCCAGGGATACAGGGAAATGTCTCATTCCCCCTTGGGTGTCTGATCAGAAGCAGCTCTTAGCTGAGAGATGCATAGACAACTGTCTGATAGGGACTTTCTAGTAACCACTGTTGCCAGGCTGGAGTCTCCGTCCGTCCTGCTGCCCTCAAAGCAGGACTTTGGGTGGGCTGTGGAGAGCACCCACCCTTGCTGTCCCTGCCATGCTGCCCTCCTCCCAGGCAGCACCCTGTGGGGTACATTTGCACGCCGTGGAGCACATTTCTCTCCAGCAGCAAGCAATGTACCCGGGGCTGGCAGCTCCCAGCTGTGGCTGTGACTGACTTGCTGGTGCAGATATGCAGAGGAAGAGGGAGGAGATGAGGGTTGCAGATGTATGGGGAGGGGATCAGTGGACAAAGCTGAGATGCAAAGCAGGGAACTCGTGCCATGCAAGGTGAGATCACTGCTGGGGGGAAGGTTTGGTGGTTTGTGATGGGGCAGATGGATTTCGTAGGTGGAGCTGGTCTCTGGACTGGTGGCAGCAGTATCCCAGTAGCGTGTGATGAACTTGAGGGTCCCTGCAAGACTGCTCAGCTCCAGTGCCACCACGAGCTGCTGTTGGGGTGTAAGTCAGTGTGGCTGAGCCTCCTCCACCTGCATGCACCCACTGGTGCCCATTCTGCACCCCTTTGCGAGTTCCTGTGCCAGGCTCCATAGTGCAGGGGTGCCCTGGAGGAGAGCTGACCCCTAAGTTGCTTGGGAGTTTCATGGGCTCTCCTTCTCTGCAGCCTGGGTGCCCCGAGGGACCTCAGAGGGTGCCGGGGCAGGAAGAGGGAGGGCCAAGGCAGGTCTCTCCTCCGTGCCCTCCCCTCTCCTGCGTTGCTGGGTCTGTTGCTGCCAGAGCAGCTGCCGGCTGGGGCTGTGTGTCTTGGGGATGGAGGTTGCTGAGGCACCCTGGGACCTGCAGGGGCTGCAAACGGTGGGCATCATCCTGCTGCTCTGCTCCAGCCTCAAGATACTCCATGCTCTGGGCATCATCGACCTGACCAGGGGAGGTGGGATGGGGACAGGGATGGGGATGGGGTTGCAATGAGATGGGGATGTGGTGTTGCTCCTCCTATCCCAAAGGCTGCAGGATGCTTAGGGGAGTTTTTGAAGAATTAGTGTGNCATTGGAGTGTATGGCAGCATTAGGATGTAGGGAACTAGGGAAATGAGGGTGTCTGGGGTGGTTCAGAGTGTTAGGATATTGGGTGGGAATATTTGTGGACATTGGAATGTGTGGTGTTGGGTGTAGGCTGCTAGAAATTATGGGTGTCTGGGAGCATTAAGGTGGGGGATATCTGCGTCTTGAGGCACTGGGATGCAGTGACGTGTGGGATGCTGGGGGATGGAGGCTGGGCTGTTGGAGTCTCAGGGTAATGGGATGCAAAGGGCTGGGCTTTGTCAGATGATGGGGGAAAGAACTGCAGGTAACTGGGGCTGAGAAGATAAGTGTGAGCTGGGAGAAAGGAGCTGTGAATGTGGAGTGCAGCACCATGCAGGGCAAAGCTTTCTCACTGCTACAGGAATTGGTGACTATGGAGAAAAGATGGGAAAAGAGGCAAGAGTCCCTTTGCCCTCCCTATGGGGCTGTGCCAGGGCTGGGGAAAGAAGAGGATGCTCTGGGTGTTGAGCTTCCTGGATTGACAAGTGGGTACTGAGGATAGGGCTGGATGTGGCCAAAGAAGAGGACCCAAAATATGTCAGAGCAATGGATACACAACCTGTTGGTTGTGGCTGGTGAGGGTGGGAGTGCAGGGAGCTGCATGGTGTTGATGCCTCATTTCCTTTGGCTGCCTTCCTTGACTGTGCCACGGACAGTCCCAGCTCAGACAAGATCTGCCAATAGACTTTGCATGAATGTGTTTTGGAGTTAGTTTGCCTCCACCCCCTCTCCCTCCTTGCTGGCACTGGGAATGCTGTGAAATGAAGGGACTGCAGATCACACGCCCTTGGGTAGCCAGATCTCAGAACGGGAGGTATGTAGTTAGGAGTGATCAGAGGAGCAACTACTAGTAGAGGAGAGGAGGGTGCTGTGCCCAGGAGGTGCTTTCAACCTCCTTCTAATGGAGGATGTCCCTGAGCTGCCTGGGATCTGGCTGGGGTGTGGCTGAAGCACACCCACTTTTTGTCCCTGTGCCTTACTGTGGAGGGTGTAGATGGCATTTCGGTAATGGATACACAGAGCACTAGTACTCTTGTGGAATGCACTGCTTGCAGCCAAGAGGACCTGCTGGGGCATTTTTTTGGGTAGCTCCTCTGGCACCTTGGATGCACTGGTTCCTGCTGCCAGAGGAGTTGCTGATGGGGGCAGGATGTGTCCCTGTGTGTGGGTTTTGCAGTAGGGTGATACATATGGCTGTTCCAGTCCTGCAGCTTTGTCTGCTTCATCTGGGGAGCCCCTGAGCTCCACTGTCTCTTGGGATGTGTATCCCGTCCCATTCCCCGCTTTCAACATTTTGTATATGGTATGGTCTGAGAAATTATCATTCTGCAGCATCTCCTTTGGGCACAGCCAGGCTACCTGAGAGCACTGTCACAAGCTGGGGATGGGAATGGGGACAGCAGTGCTGTGAGCCCCACTTGGCTCTGTGGCCCATTCTGGCCCATGCTCAGCACAAAGATTTTGCATCTGTTTCTCCCCCAGGCACTGGAGAATATCCTGGTCCCAAGCCTTTGCTGTCCCATGAACTGCAGCTTGGCAGCTTTGCTGCTCCCAGCTCTGTCCCACCCCCTCTTGGGAGACTCTTTGGCCCTGGGAGATGCCAGCTGTGATTTCATTCCTCTGATGGATGACTGTCTGGCACCTTTGCTGCACTTGGCTCTGCATTGCTGACTGATGAGGGTAATTTCCAGAGCTGCTGGTGGTGGGACACATCCTGACCTTCCCAGGGTGGCTGGGGAGACTCACTCTTCCTCCTGCTGACCGTCACTGCAGATCCCAAAGCTGTGGTTGGTGGCATTGCCTGAGGCTGGGTACTTCCCTGAGTGGCTGAGCCCTGCAAAGGGATGATTGTCAGCCACAGGTTTTAGGGGCAGCTGGGTTCATATCGGCCTTGGGATACCAGCTCCTCCTGGCCTGCCAACTGACCCAGTGTTGCCCCACAGGGCCAAGCAGGGGCTGTGAATGCTGCATGACTGGTGGGCTGCTGGTGCTCTGCTCCCCTCCTGGAATGGTGTTGTGCCCTGGAGCTGGGACACCGGGGTGGGTCTTGTTGTGGGAAGCACATTTTCCACCCATCATGATCATGCATTTATTGACAGGTTACTGAGAGTGATGGGGGAGTTTTGGCACTGCCTGTTGGTTTGTTACTGAGGGTGTATTCTAGCAGGAGGGTGCCATGGAAGGGGGGGTTGGTCTCTCCATCCAGCTGTCACTGGGAGGGCACTGGTGGCTGTGGCTCTGTGGGAGGATAGGGACATTGTTATGCACCCGACTGACTCTGTCTCCTGCTTTTCCTCTGGGGAGACCATGGAGCAGCCTAGGCTTTGGTCCTCCATGGGAAGGGGGGAAGGGGGTGTCAGCCCAGCACTGGGTAACCCTCAGCATGGTGGCATCAGCTGCTGGTGGCTCAATACAAAGTGGTCTGTGGCCATCCTGATGGCAATCATTGCTGGGGGCAGGGATCCGTAGCCTTTGGAGCCAAGCTTTGGGATCCATTTCAACAGCATGTGGAGGTGGGGATGGGAAATCCCTTCCCCTTCTGGTGCTACTCAAGGATGGAGTCTCAGTTTGTGTGTGTTTGTGTATTTTGAAGTCACTGAGCTGCAGAATGATGCATGGGAAGCGACAAGCCACTTGACCCAGCAGACCTCCTGTCACAGATAAAACACTGCCAGCCCTTTTTGTTCTGTACCAGCTGCTGAATGGCCCTTGCAGAAGGGTGGAGAGCAGAGTGGCATCTGGAAAAGGAGCTGTTGCTGGCAGGGACAGGGCTTCGTGCTGCAATGTCCCTTGTGTCCAGAGTGGTAGCACATGGTTGGGCTCTGCTCCTCATCTTTGGGTAGAGCTGTTTCCCAGCAAGGAGGAACTCCCAGACTTCTTAGTGGTTTGGATGCTGGGGACAGAAAGAGGGTGGTGTGTCCTACTCAGCAGAGCCCTTGTGTTCACTAAAGCCAGGACAGCAAAACCCCAGTCCTGGTCACCCCTCTCCTGTTGTTAAGCTGCATGTGCTGAATGTGCTCCCTCCCCTGCCCTGGGGACCCTGGAATTGGGCCCCCTTTGGTTTCCTCCTTGAGAAAACGCCCATGTTCTTTATTTTTTTTTCTTTTTCCTTCTTTATAACAAACTAAAGTGTAACTTGCACCCGACCTGACCTACTGCACGTGCCTATACCTGCTGCCCCTGTGAGTCCAACCACAGTTTACTCTCTGTTGCATCTCTCTCGCTGTGTGGTTTCCCTCCTGGCCTGCTCCCTCCCAGGTCCATCACCCTGGCATTGGGTGTTGCTCTGCCTGCCCTGTCCCTTCCCTCTCAGCAAAGAGGATACTTCTGTCTGTCAGGTCTGTTCCCACAGTTCAGCTCTGCTGGAGGGACCTGGCCCCAGAGCATCCTTGGAAGGCTGAAAGGTGCAATTTCCCTTTCCCTCTGCAAATTAAGGCTCTGGAAGGGTAGCTGAGACAAAATCATGGTTTATGTACAACTGATGCCCACTTCTAGGAAAGAAAAGTCCTCTTTCCTCACCTGCTGGCACACCCTGGAGCAGACAGGAGCCAGGTTGTGCTGTTCTGCCAGTGCCAAGATCCTGGTCCTCACCCTTGCCCCGTCACCCACTGACAAATGCCAGGGGATGTGTTTGTTCATCCCTATATGTTTGCACCTCACTGTCACCCTGCTGTAGATGTCACATCCCTGGGGAGAATTTGCCCTCTTTGAATGGCTTTGCATGGTGTCCTGCTGGAGCCATGATCTCCTGGAGCTATTCTCCATCCTCCAGAATGATGGAGCTGCCTTGGTGTGAGCTCAGAGCATCCCAGGTTCTGCCTGTGGGCACTTTGGGCCAACCTGCATAGAAGTGGCTGCTGGATGCAGACCCATGTCCTTGTCCTGGGGCTGGGTACCATGCAACACCATTTTCCTGGCATCTGGGGCTCAGCTTAGCCCCACAAGACTAAGAATGGGCTTGTCTGGCAGGTATTTGCTAGAACCCTAGAGAAACAACCCCAAAACCAGGGCTCAGGATCCATAGGCATTGTGTCTTGCTGCTTGCAGATGTTTGCTTGGAGCAAACACAGTGACAAACCAGAGCCCCAAAGGGACTTTGCACCTTTTTTCCCATTTGTCCCCATGCTGGTGTCTGCCTCCCCTCAGAGGCTGGAGCCCAGCATGGCCTTCATCCCCTCCTCTTCCTCCTTTCCCTACCCGCAGCGTTAGTCCTGCGCTGAGTTTGCTGGCTTGAGGGAGGGAGGTGGTCTGCAGCCATGGGGCAGCACCAGCTGGGAGAGATGGGGCTGAGTGAAACCACTGGTCTCCAAATGTGGGAACAGGGGGTGGCAGGGGAGTCAGTACAGTGAGGGGATCTACTGTTAATGCAGAGACACTTGGATGCAATGGCCATGGGCCAGGCTGGTGTGGGGAGTCCCTCACTGAGCCCTGTAGCCTTGCCAAGGCAAAGCCCTGAGCCCCATTCCCCTTCTGGCTGTCTCAAAGCAGGTCCCTGGGCTCGGGTCCCAGTGCTGCACTGGGGTGGGGGTGCATGCAGCAGTCTGGGCTGCATGGGGGGTCCGGTGCATGCTTTGCCTTCAGCCCTTGGGTGCCAGCAGGATCAAACCCAGCCTGAACTTAGGGAAGATGCAATGCCCTGGCTCAGCCACAGGCTGTTTCTTGAGCTTCATTCTACCTTGCTTCCCTGCAGAGTCTGCTACCCAGGGAGCAGGTATTTGTCCTCGAGGCTAAAGGACAGAGTCTGACCCTGACATTTTCTGACTCTCTGGGCTCCTGGGAGTCTCCAGTGCACCCTGGTATGATGGGGGTGTAACAGAGGTGCCGAGTGTGGGTAGCCTAGCAGGGTTGTCCCCATCCTTCCCCATCCTAAGGATGGATACTCCAGTGCTGGGTTTGTCCTGGGATTGAGCAGGAAGGTCGACCAGAGCCTGGGCTGGGTTTTGCCTTCCTGCTCCTCCAACGTCACGCTGCATGTGCTGCCTCCGCTTAGATCACCCCGCGCCGGGTGCCCAACCCTGCTGCCTGTCGGGACCGGGAGCTGATGCTGTGTTAACTCTTCTTTTGCTTGGTGACTCCTTCTTTCTTCCAGGCAACCCGCCAGTCCAAACTAAAAAAGCGCTGAAGCAGCGATTCCTCAAACTGCTGCCCTGCTGCCGGCCCAAATCCATCCCCTCGCTCAGTGAAAGCAAGTGCTTCTTCTTGCCTTTGTGTGTGTTTGTCCCCGGCGGTGCTGCTGCCTGCTCTCCGCCCTGGCCCTGCCTGCGGGAAAGGGACGCCTCCACCTCTCCCCTGCCCTGGCTGTCAGGATCAGCCCTGCCCTGGAGGGGTCCGATCCCATGGGCTCTGCACCCACCTCTGTCTATACCTGTTCGCAGGCTGGTTTTCTCCCTCTCCATCTCCCTGGAGCAGCTCCCATGGGATGCACGGCGGCAAGAACCGCTTGGGAGCTGGCTCAGGGCAGTAGGGGCCCCCTGGTACTGGTCTAAGGGGTGGGGAGTTTTTCTCTAAGCTTAAGGTCGGTTTGGAGGTGGAGGTGTGATGGGGCGATGAAAGGTTGAGCAGGGAGTGAGTGCAGAGTCCCTTAACCCCCTGTACTGGGTGTGTTTGGTTCCTTGGTGAGTCCAAGCCCCCGGTCAGGATCTCTCCCAGCTCCACAGTGCAAGCCAATCCCCCTTGGGAAAAGGTGAGTATGGAGGGGCAGGGTCTGAACTGTCCCATGAAGAGGGAGTACCTGCTGTGTGCTCCTCTTGGCTGGGTGGGCTCTAGGGGTGCTGGTTGCTGCAGGCAGGGGTAGTGCAACTTGGCAGATGGTGGAGAGAAGCCGTCAATGAACGTGGGAGCACAGTGAACAGAAAAGAATCTGGAAAGGGTGCGGGAGGGCATTTGGGGCTGGGGCTTCTGAGGGGTAATTCTCCTGCTGGATTGAGACCTGGTGCTGCAGGACATCAAGGGTCTGAACTCCACAGGGCAGATGCTGTGCTGGTGGGAGGAGAAGGGCAGGCAGGGAGGGTTTCAGCACTGAGGGGTTTTCACACCTCTTTTGTGCCCAGTCTGGGCTGTACTGAAGGGGGGTTATTGCCCAGTGTCAGCCCCTGGTCTGTGGCCAGGATGGCTGAGGGTCCCCTTCTGGCACAGACCCAGCTCTGGCTGAGCAGAGAACCCCAAAAAAGTGTCAACCTGGGCAGATGTGAGAGGACAGCATGTGCTGTGCAAGGTGCCTCTCCTGCCCCCTGGCATGACAAGATAGGGCAGGACAGTGCTGGCCTCAGCCACCCTCTCTTCCCCTGGGTTCCTTGCAGACAGTGTTGAGGATGAGTTTGAGCTCTCCACCGTCTGCCACCGCCCTGAGGGGCTGGAGCAGCTCCAGGAGCAGACCAAGTTCACCCGCAAAGAGCTGCAGGTCCTGTACCGAGGCTTCAAGAATGTGAGTACCCCTTGACCAGCTTTGACAGCCCCCACCTCTGCTGCCACATCCACCTCGGGGTGGTGCTTTGTATGTGATAGTTTTTGGGACCTTGGGGTTGAAGTTTATATAAGGCTACAGCCTGATCTTACCTCCAGGGAGCTCAGTGGGGAGACCTGATCCTGGTGCTCTGTTTCCTTGGGTGCAGAGAGCCCCCTTCCTGGGTGCCTGGGATTCAGAGCCCCTTCATCAAAGGATGCAGCCCAAAAAATCAGGGAGATGTTCCAAGCAGCCTTTGTAGCCACTCCACCAGGTGCACAGGGCTGGGGGGCAAGGCAAGGGAGCCACAGGTTTTTAGGGGTTGATCAACGCTTGTTTGCAATGTGGAAGTGACGCTGTGACCTTGCCTGGCAGGAGTGCCCAAGTGGCATTGTCAACGAAGAAAACTTCAAGCAGATCTATTCACAGTTCTTCCCTCAAGGAGGTGAGTCCCCATCCCCCTCCCTGTCCCCACAGACATGGATTCCTCTGCGGGGCAGAGGGTCACACAGCACCCTCTCATGCTGTCTGCTTCCCTGCAGACTCCAGCACCTATGCCACCTTCCTCTTCAACGCCTTTGACACTGACCATGATGGCTCTGTCAGCTTTGAGGTGAGCTGTGGCCAAGGAGGGTGTGATGGGGTGCAGCGGGGCAAGGAGAGTACATCCCTCCAGGGGCCACAGGCTGGGGTCAGCAGTGTTGATGTTGCACATGGATGAAGAGCTTTGCAGGCCTAGTGGAGTTTATTAAATTCCCAGAGGCAACAGAAAACTAATGAAAAGTGCAAAAAAAGGGGCTTTCTGTATTTTCTGAGTAGGGTTGTGTAGGGACCCACACTGGCAGACACAGCTATGGCTGGGTCTTGTTCAGGCTTTGGCTGAACAGTGGGTTGTGGTGCACACTGTCCTCTTGGTTGCTGCGACGCAAGGGAGCAGTGTGGGAAATGTACGGGGTTAAGCAATTTTTTCTCCCTCAACTCTTTTTGATACCAGACATTTCACCTTGTCAGCCCTGCCCCAAGGCACATCAGCTCTGGGGCTGAGTTCCTCTCTGCAGGAGAATCAAGCAGGGCTGTACCCTCTATGTCTCTGAGGCCCTTTGTGGCTGTAACTCCCATTTGCCTGCCTTGTCCATCCCTGCAGGATTTTGTGTCTGGGCTGTCCACCATCCTGCGAGGCACCATTGATGATCGCCTGAACTGGGCCTTCAACCTCTATGACCTGAACAAAGATGGCTGCATCACCAAAGAGGTGGGATGAGGGGCCCTAACAGGTCCCCAGGACCAGCACAAATCTGCACCTGGGAGGGACAAGGGCAGAACTTGGGGGTATTGGCTAAGCTCTGGAGGAGAGCTCAGGAGATCAATATTTAACTGAGCTCAGCTTTGCAAATGTCCCTCCTGGCCCCGTGGCACTGGTTTGACTCTGGGAGGGAGGGTGGATGAGTGTTGTTCTGCTTTGGGGCTCCATTGCACATGCACATGCACACAGGGCCCCACACTGTGCACAGAGCCAGCAGAAACACATCTGAGCACCCCACAGGTCCTTCAGGAGCATCAAAGAAAAGGTGCGGGTCGGGGACCAGGCAGAGGCAGAGCCCCGTGTTGACATTGCAACCCTACTTCCCTTCCCATCAGGAAATGCTGGACATCATGAAGTCCATCTATGACATGATGGGCAAATATACCTACCCGGCCATGCGGGAGGAGGCACCCCGGGAGCACGTGGAGAACTTCTTCCAGGTGAGCTGAGTACATCCTGGGGAAGCAAAGCTCCAGTACAGAGCTGCAGTGGGTACAGTAGAAAACACCCCACTCTGGGATGAAGCAGGACTGTGCTGGTCCTGTTGGTGCTTGGGCATGCCGGGGGCCAGGGGTGCACTGTGTCCAGCCCCTGTGGGCCCTGGGCAGGGGGTACCAGGTTCTCCCTAAGGCTGGGGCTCTCCCTGCTATGCCCCCTGTGCTGTGCTTGTCTGCAGAAAATGGACCGGAATAAGGATGGCGTGGTGACAATCGAGGAGTTTCTGGAGTCCTGCCAGAAGGTAAAGTCACCAGCAGCTTTTCTCTGAGCTAGATCACCACCCTCTTCCTTGGGGACCTTTGTCCCTCCTGCTTCCTTCCTGCAGAGAGGGGGTGAAGCCAGAGCTCCCAGGGGCAAGGCTGGAGCTCTGTTTTGGGAACTGTACCCATGCCAGCATCCTCATACAGATGAGGAGAGCCATGGATCTCAGCAGGGCTTGGAAACTGCTTGTAATCCCTGGGGCTCTTGTCTCACATGCCAGAGTTGCCATGAGGGTAAAGCCAGGTTTGGGGGAGCTGTCCAGATTGCTGTTCTGTGCCCAACTTGGCTGCTTCCCACCTGCTCCTAACAGGATGAGAACATCATGCGATCCATGCAGCTCTTCGACAGTGTGATTTAGCTCCCGGACCTGCCTCCAGACGAGCTCTCCTGACACTGGGCCCAGAACCTTCTTCTCTCTCTTGACTTTTCCTTTGAGACTCCCCTCCTCCAGCTGCACAGATGCCCCCATGGAAAGGGGCCTTTCTTCCTTCCCTGAAATGCAGTTGGTGCTGAGATCTTCCCATTCCCCTGGCCCAGCTCTGCTTTCCTTGGAGAATCCCAAGCAGGTCCTCCCAGATGTTGGAGCATGGGCATGGCTGGCACAGGATGAGGATTTCATCTGGATGGACCTCCCTGCACCCAATCCCAGTGGAAAAGATGCATCCCTGGGCTGCAATAGAGGTTTTCCCCATGCACACCACCCTGTGCAGCCACAGCTCACCTACCTTGATCCTCGCCAGCCCCAGGAGCCCCCAGTGCCAGCTCCAGCCCAAATCCTCCAGCAACACCGTCTAGAAACCAATAAAGACTTGCAATGGGCACAGCCAGTGCCTGGGCTTCTTCCCCTGCCCTGGCTGTGCCTTGCTATGGGAAGCATGTCTGGTGTGTCCACTATGAGCCACTGGCCACCCTCCCTGTCCTGACACTGGGCCAGTAGGTTGGCAGAGGGGCTGTGCCTGGAGAAGGCAGCCACATGAGCCCTTGGGGTTCATTGCTGCATGAGCTATGGGGAGCATCCCCTGATCCCAGGGATCCTGGTGAGACCTACAAGGCTCTTCCTGACAGGGGCAGAGGAGAGGCTAAAGGGATCCCGAGGTGACTTGTTGTGGCACTTATCCTACAGGATGTAGGATGCAGGGCTGGGAGAGCTGCAACTTCAGCCTCTGTCCCTAAGGTTTGGGGTGCTGGCACAGGGGGACCCCAGGGATCCACTGTGGGGCTCCAGTGGAGAGACACCCTTTCTAATCCTTCCTGAGGACATGACAGCCAGGGTATGGTGACATGTAGGAGATGGGCTGGTCTCTGGTGGCCATTCTGGGCTCACAGCCATGCTCCTGGCATCATTTGCTGCTGACCTTGCCCTGCTCCTGTACCCTGGCCCATCCCAGCCCACCTGCTGCCCCAAGGACTGGGGAATGAGCAATGAGGCAGAGAGGTGTCCCCACAGGCATAGCCCTGTGCTGGTGACGTGGCTGAGCTGGCAGCTCCTGGAGGAGAAAGTCAAGGCTGGGTTAGACAGGAGTCACTGACATGTTGCTGGTAGGCTGGAGGGTCAGCTTGGGGCGGGGGACTCTTCTTTTACCCAGCATGGCCATGTGAGAGCCTGCCTGGGGACCTTGGGGATGGGGACCCCTGGGTGTTTTTATCACCACCAGCTCCTTGGAGATGGGTGTGTACAGGTAGGCCTGTCCTGCCCACATACTCCAAGTCATAGCTGGGAGAGTGATGCCCATGGGCTAACAATCCCATGCCAACTCCAGAAACCCCTTGCAGGCACTGGGAATGTACCCAGCCCTGGCAGCCCCTGACTGAGGCTCCACTCTGTATCCTTGGCCAGGGGTGGTTTGGGCTGGCCTGAGCTGTGATGTCTGGGATCAGCACCCATGCTGGGCCAGACCCAGGCTGAGACCCTGGGGACTATTCTTGTCCCAGCCCTTGCAGATATCACATTTTTTAGGCTCATCTGACACATTATTTATCTCGCAGACATGTTGTGTTTTTTAGGTTCATTCAACACACTGTTCATCTCACAGACCTATTCCCAGGTTTGCTGTGGGGCTGAGCTCCCACTTGCATTCTCCTAAGAGTGGGAGGGCCTTACCCCTCTATCTCTTTGGCCCTGTTCTCCTCCTCCCAGCTCTCTGGGGTATCCATTGTTTGCTGCCATGTGGAGCACCTGCCGCCTCCCCCCTCACGCTGTAGGTCGCATGGTGTGACCCCCTGCCCTGGGGCATGGTGACCCACAACCCGCTTGGCATCTCCAGTCTGTATATTTTGTATTATACACTTTATATGAGTTAAAAAAAACAAAACAAAACAAAACAAACACCAAAACCCAACAAAGAACCAATAAAATCTAACCACAATCGCTATGCACACTACTGTTATGTCTTTGCATCTGTCAGCCCTCTGGGATGGGAGGGCAGGAAAAATGAGGGGTCTCTGCAGAGGGTTGGTATCCTTTTTGGGGTGCTCAGGGAGGTTGCATGGGAGACAAGCTACACACTGAGCTTAGCCATGCTGTTGATGATCCTATAAATACAGGCTTTCCCCTGCTAAGAGGCTGCAGGTGTCAAGATTAAAAAACTCTTACATGAAGTGTATTACATTTCAGGAGTCAGGGTGCCAGGTGTGTTTTCAGCTTGTCACAGATGCTGCTGGGTGAACCCAAGCTTGGGACCAGGTGGCCCTAGTTAGGATGTAGCATTTAAGGCTGAGCTAACAGGACCACTGTCACCTGCCACCTTGAGGAGGTAGGTATGGACTGGGAAGGGGCTTTTCTTAGGGCAATCACTGATTGTTGGAAAAGTCCAGCATTGATAACTAGGAAAAATTAAGTAAACAGTCACGTGAGTAAGAAAGTAGCGGAACAAGAGAGCAATGGACCTGATGTGGGACAGCAAAATGGTCCAGCATTCTACAGTCTGTCATCCAGGAACTGAAAGCTCAATGCAAAGACCTGCTGCAGACTAAACATATTAAAACAATGCACTCTGGCTATTGGGGGAATTACCATTGTGGGACTGCCTAAGCAGCAAGTCTGATCTCTCCAAAGCCTCTGACTCTCCAGGGACCTTTTTGGGCTGCTGGCTGTCACCCAGGGCTGTTTATGGCAACATGAATGGGCCTGAGCACGTTTTCCCCTCTAACCCACTTTTCTCAGTATATCCTATCCCCTGAGCTCTGTTTGGCTGGTTTCTATTTCGGGCAATGACATCCAAGGGCTTGATGTGCCCTCTTGTGGCACAGAGATGCTTTGAGCCACCGATGGGATCCCTTGGGCCCTTGTCCCCAGGGTGAAGGGCAGGAAAGAGGTTGAGGTGATAATGGGAAAAAAAGAGCTGTGGGGCTCAGCCTCCGAATGCTGCCATAGCCTTTTCACACCAAATGGGAAAAGGTTTGTGCAGGGAGTATAGCTTTTGGAGTGGGGGGTGGGGAAGCATCTCTGGGAGCAAAAAATAATCTGTTTAGCTCTCCCCCAAACAGGTCCTCAGGAAGAGCCTGAGAGCAGGGAGGCCTGGATCCTTTAGGTGTGCATTCAGCTTGCTATAAGAAGCTGCTGTGTGAGCCAGGGCTTGGATGACTCTTATCAGTAGGAGATGGCATTTAAGGGTGGACAGCCAAGTCACTTGGTCTATGATGAAAACAGAGATAAAGAGCTGATGCATCCTTGGAAAAGGGCAGCCTTGTGTCATTTCCAGACAAGTTCTTCCCAAATTTCAAAAGAAAAATTAATAGTAGCTATGTGGTAAAACAGCTGAGCAACTGGATGAGGCAGCTGATGCAGCCTGGGGCAGTGATTCACTCCAGCATTCTGAATATTGCCTAGAAACACAAGCATTTTGTAAAAGGATGAGATTCCAACACTGGAAGAACTATCACTGTAAGATTATTTTGCCATGATGATAGATATGAACACCCCCTCAGGGTCTTTTGTGACCCTGTAGTTGCTGCCCAGCTTTGGTGTGTGCAAGTCCTGTGTGTTCTCCACTCAGATTCTGTACATTTCTCCTCTCTAACTCTTCCATAAAGTCTGCTCATTTATCAATACAATACAATTTAGCTGGTTCCTATTTAGGGTATCTGTACAATTTCTATTGTTGCTCTTTGAAAGCTTTGGCCTGATGATGGTGGTAACCAAAGATGCCCCTTGGCCAGGGGCCCTGCTGCAGCTTCCTGAGCACGGGTATTGCCGGAAATACAGCCGTCTTCAGTTTCCTGTAGTGCCCCAATTGCTGTCAGTGGGAATAAGCAGAAATGTGGCTGAACGTGATGTCTCTGTCCTGATGTCTGCAGGCGTTCTCCAGCCCTTTCTCTGGAGCTGGGGGTTTTCTGGCAGCTCTTTGTTAATTTGTATCTTGCTGGCTGGTATCTGCTGCAGTCTCCCCAGTCCCGCGAAGGCTGGCAGGATCACCTTGCCATGGTCTCCCCACAGTCACAAGATAGGTGATCTCAGTCCTGGGGTCCCTCGTGCTCCCGTGCGGCTGCAGCAGGAGAGATGCTGTGTGACCTTAGACCCTTCCTCTGACCTACTGCTATCACCTCAGCTTTGCATCCCACTCTTCGGCATCCTCGCGGCCTCTTCCAAGCACGGAAACACCTCCAGGCGTGCCATCAGCCGTGCCGTGCCGGCAGGCTGGGAGCGCTCCCCGCAGCAGCTCGGTCTCCCCTCCGCGCCGCAGCCCCGGCG
>VWZU01014876.1:861047-884757 GCA_013397095.1 Sterrhoptilus dennistouni | reverse complement strand
GCTGGAGGAGCCCCAGGGCAGTCCCAACCCGGCCGGGGTGCCCGGCGCCCCCTTAGAGCCGCCGGGCGCCACGGCAGGGCCGGTCCCGGGGGGCGAGGAGACCGACACCGAGACGGAGACCGCGCTGGGCTCCCGCCGCTTCCTCTGCGGAGTCGTCGAAGGTGAGAGCTTTCAGAGGGGGTCTCCCCTGGGAGACGGGGGTGCGAGAGAACGGGGGGTCCGGTACCCGCGGGAGACCGCGGGGATAGGCTGGTCCCAGCTGGCTTTGCTTCGCCGTCTCCTCCCCCGCCCGGAGGAGCCCGCTCGGCGGGGAGGTGGCGTGCGGTTCTTGGCCGGGACTCCGCCAGGGTGGGGAGGAGTCGCAGCTCCCGGGCGGGGCTTCTGCCCCTGGGGCTTGTGCTGGAGAGGGGAGCGCCCTTTGATGGCAGCTGTGCGGCGGGGCGAGGGCAGGCCTGGCACCCAGCGCGCCCATGATTCCTCAGAGAGGCTGAGGCGGTGCTGGGGCTCGCTTGCTCGTACGCGTCTAAAGGGGGAAGTGGGAGGAAGCAGAGCTACCGCGCGATTATCTCGGCTGTACGTGCTCTTCTTGCACTCCTAAGTCCTGATTCCGTAGACATCTGCTCAGTAATTAACATTAAATGCACCTTGTTCTCTAAAGTGTTATAGCGTATCATTTTAGTTGTAGAACAGTCCTCAACAGTCTTTTAACATAGTTACACCATTAAAAGGTTTAAATTGTTGTTGAAGCTGTAGAATAAAGGGACTTTTTGGAGTTCTCAGTAATGCATCTCTGACAGGTCAGTTAAGGTAGGTGGTTGAAAGTCATCAGGAAAAAAGGTTTATTCCCAGCAAAACCCACTGGTTTTAAGTGTTTTTGGTTTTTTTTTCCCCATGATCTCTTATTATTTCTGTACTGATAATGATTTTCCAGTAAGAAAAGAAAATTATTAGGTGGAATGGAGAGAGGAACAGGCAGTTTATCAAAGTCAGTTTTTGCATTGCTTTGCAGACTATTTTTCTGTTCCTATCTTAAAAAAAAAAAAGAATTCATTTGACTTCTGTAAATATGACTGAGAGGTGAATTGGTAGGGTTTAAATACAATCAGTGTGGAGAAAAATGCCTTTCTTTTGCTAATGGACTTAATTCTGTTAAGGTAGATGCCAAATTGAAGGCTTTGGAGACACAGAACAGTGAAGAGAACCACAGATTGTAGCAGCATGTTTTCTCATGTTCCTGCTGATACACCTGGAAGATCACTTGTTTGTCCAGGTTTCTACTGGAACCACTGAGAATACCAAAATAATTTTTCTTGTCACATTGTTGGTTGCCTCAGCATATATTTTGTTGCAGGTGTTCTTGAGTGTACTGTGCACAAAACAAAGCAAGAAAATGGCCTCTGCCCTATGAAGCCATCAGACATGGGTTAGGAGTTTCCAGTCTAACAATAATATTTGTACAGGGGAGAAAAGGAATAGGGGAGTGTTTAAAAAAAAAAAGTAGACAAAAAACCACCACTAACATAAAAACAAACTTGTGGTGAACAAGGTAAACGGTAGTGAGTGAAAACATCTGTCTCGTTAGTGACTCAAGGGAATTATAGAGTTAAGAGAAAAACAGGAATTAACTTCAGAAGTGTAGATAAGTACTTAAACATAGAGTAGTGGTTAACACAGACTGAGGTGTCATGAGATTAGAGCACTGAGATGGAGAATTTGGAGCTTTGGTAGAAAAGGCAGAGGGCAATTTGCCAAACACTGAGTGAGCGCTCTAAGAATGTGAAGAGCAAATGCCACTTACCAAATTTGCCGTTTTGCAGAGTAATAAGGTCTAGGAGATTGCTGAATGCAAAGCTTTGGTGCACTGCCTCTAGGATGTCCTGACTTCTAGTGATGGAAAGCATGGTAATGGGATGAGGTATTTTGGCATGATCTGTTGACTTTGTATTAACCTGACACACAGTCCTGAGGGAGTAATACAAAATGAGGTCGATTTTTTTAGTTGGACAGAAAGATCCAAGAATTGTAATCAGCTGCTGACAATGGTAACCTAAGAAATGTGGTGACAGATGGAAAAGTATTGCTAGAGATTAACCAGTTCTGTTCAGCCTTATTTAATTAGTTTTTGGTAACTGACTTTCTTTTTTTTTTTAATAGTAGGCTGTGCTGTGCTTTAGGTTTGTAGGTCTGAAACAGTAAAGCAAAAGTGTTGTGAATGAGTTAAGAGGCCATAGGGGATATTCATTAGATTTCACAGGGTTTCACTTCTTTTGTGAGTTTCTGAGCCTCCTCAGGGCAGCATCAATCAGAGTTAGGAAACTATAGTGAAAATAAGAAATTCCTTCTGGGTGAAGTAAACTGGGAGGTTTTCAGGCCTTTCAGCTCTCTCTTGTTGTTCCCTGTTGCACTGGGCAGTTGTGAGGATAAGTAATTGTTCAGTTTTGCCATGTTGTGTTGTCAGGCAGTTTGAGATCACTCTTAGAGAGAATAATTCTTAAAACTTGAGCCTCTTGCTTTGAGCTTCTTAAAAGAGCATTGTGCATTATATAAAAAAAATTGCTTCAGTTACATCAGTTTGGAGTTTTGGAAGGTAAAAAGGGTGGTTGTGACCTCAACGAGACTGAATATTTACAGATTTACAAGGGTGAATAGCTTTTGGAAATGAAGACACTGTTTACCTTTTGAACTGGTGTTCTGTGAGGACTTGTGAGCTTTGTGTATTAGCAGTGTCATTCATCACTGAGTGGCCATGCCGTGTGAAAATAAGAGCTTATTAAATTTCATGTTATTTTAGTCTCTCGTCTTTGCATGGACTGCAGGCTGAAGCTTTGTTTTGAAGTGCCCACTTGTGGTTGAACTGTTTGTACATAGGTCTTAGTGAGTTGGCTTGACTAAGAGGGCATTGAGAGTGCTTTTTTAAAGTGTTATGTTTCTAGAATGGAAGGATTAGATTAAGTCAGAAGCAGTTGCAATTTCCATGGAATTGTATGACTTTCAGTACGCTCTACTCTAAAATCACTTGGGTAGATACTTTTATATGTGATTATTCACAGACATAGTATTAGCTTGTAAAATCTGGAAATGGTAAAGTATCAGTTTACAACTTAATTTTGACAAAGAGCCTATTAAACAGAATAAGAGAAATTAAATCCTAGGCATTTTGTTGACTCACTTGCAAATTTTTTTAATTACACATCATCTTCTCCAGTATGTATTTTTATATTCTGTGTGTATAAATCCTAGTCTGTACCACCAGTTAAACATTTTTGAGCTGGTAAATATTTTCAAGTATCTTCAGTGTCCAACTTAAATCTATTTTGTAAGTGTCTGGAGTGGTAGTTTAATTAGGTTATTACTGTTCAGTCTGCTGCTATAATAATGCAGACTTGACTTGTCAAGGGCATATGCTGAGGAACACAGTTTGTATTCTGAAAATTAATTGCTTCAGTGGCCAAAATTATAAGACCTTAGATCATAAGGAATAAAACAAGTTATAATTGCATTTTAAATTTAGATCAGTTTAGGTTATTACACTTTCCTCATGCTAACTATTTTTTCCCTTTCTGCTTTGAGAAGCCTTTTGACAAATGTAACAAAAGAGGAAGAAAATGGTGGGTTGTAATACAAAGTTTCGTGAAGCAGGCATAATCTAACTAGATAATTCTAATCTTGTTGCCCATAGGATTTTATGGAAGACCTTGGGTGATGGAGCAGAGGAAAGAACTTTTTAGAAGGCAAGTCATGTTTCCTCTTACTGCAGCACATTCCATTGGAATGTAATCATAAACTTCCACTTAAGTCTGGAAAGAATTATTGTTCTAACCTAGACCAACTTTCTGCCTAATATCTGTATTCTTGGGGATTTGTATTCACCTTTTCATCTTGCATATACCAAATTTGTCCAATATAATTCATGCTTAAAGTTATTGTGACTTAATAGTGTAACACAATGTTCAGTGAAGAAAAAAATTAGATTGAGTAAAAAAATAACATGAAGTAAAACACAGAATTCCTGGATTTGTAGGCTATTTGAGGGCTTTTTTCCTGTGTTTTTAGGCTTCAGAAGTGGGGACTGAACACATACCTGTATGCTCCAAAGGATGACTACAAGCACAGGATGTTTTGGCGAGAAATGTACTCTGTGGAGGAAGCAGGTAATTGCTTTTATTTCTCCTCTGTGTTTCCTATAAGTAGATTTTTGAATTAATTGGTTATGGCTATGTATACTTGTCTGTGTTTAATCACAGTAACCATTCCCAAAGGTGACTGAAAACCTCTTTTTAATACCCTGCAGGTGTGTTTAGTGGAGCTTTGGAACAAGCATGGATTTACTCCTTTTAACTATAGCTGCAGATGATTTCTGGAACTGTTTTTAATTCTTTGTCTTACAAGATTTTTTTTTTTTTTGTCACAGGAAAGGTTGCTTAGACTTTTTCCTCTGGCTCTTGAACGTCTGGGCCGTATTTTGAAGTAGAAATTATTTGCTTTAGAAAAAGAAAAAAAAATTGATGAGCAAATAGCATGTCCTTTTATGTGATTCATTAAGTCCTTGTCTCAATGAAAAGAGTACCTATTAGAAAAACAGCTCTTGACCAGTTAGTCAGAACATAAAACATCTGTTCATGCTCGTGTGAGTTGTTTTATCCACCTCTGGCGTTTATGGGATTTATGATGCTTTATTAGACTGAGGCAATTATCATTTTCCTTGGGTAAAGAGAAAAATTATACTCTCTTGAAATTAAATAATCCTTCTTGGTGTCGTCTTTGAATAAATGCTGAAAAATAATATCCAATAACAGCAAAGATTGTTATGATTATCTTTATTCATTCTGTGAAAGATTCAATTCCAAGTTTGTTTCTTAAAGCAATTACTTTTGCAGAGTGATGTTAAGCCCCACTTTTTCACATGCCCAAGCTTCAGTCATATGAGTAGTGTGTGAACCACTGTCACACGGGGTGATATTACTGCAATAAATTGTTAGTATGCATGGAAAAAGTGAGTAATAATTCTAGGACTGTTGATGTGTGTACTGTGACAATAGACTATATCCATATTTGTCTCACAGCATTGAAATAACAAAAATTTTTAAAATATTCATAAAAATTTTAACAGGGAAAATGAGAATACAAGGACAGTTGTATTCCTTTTGGCATAATTTGGTGTTCTTTCTGTGTTAGTTTCAAGAAATTCCAGCAATTATTTTTTTCTAATTATGATAGAGAAAGTATCTGCACTTTATAATATACTTTAAATGATGCCTCGGAATTTTTTTTAAGTTGTTGAGTCCTTCTGAAATATTTTAATTTAATTTCCAGAGCAGCTAATGACTCTAATAGCAGCTGCACGAGAACATGAAATAGAATTTATCTATGCAATCTCACCTGGGCTCGACATCACTTTCTCCAATCCTAAAGAGGTATCCACATTGAAACGCAAGCTGGACCAGGTAAGGATGACACAAACTTAGCACAGTTCCAGTGCTGCTTAATTTGGAAGCTCCAATTCCCTGCTCACTCTTGCAGCTTTTCACCAATTTCTTGGACCTTTTCAGCACTGGTGTTATTTTGGGTGTCTCTGAACGATTCTGATGGATGTGTTCAAATTGCATTGCAGAGGTAGCCAGTGATAACTTTGATTTTAAAAAAATTCTCATCTTGTATTGGATGCTGAAGGCTGTTTTTGTCTTCAAGGTATTTTGGAATCTTGGAGCCAAGAAGCACTGCTAAAAGCAGGAATTCTAGCCCACATAAAAGCCTTCGCAGACCTGACATGCACGTCTTCTTTGTTCTCCTAACTGACTCTTCTCCTTTGTCCAAGAGCTGTTACAGAATTAGTTTTTTTTTCCCAGCTGTCCATCCTGTGAGATCAGCTTTGGATGGTTAAAACTGGAACAGATTGCAGGTCTTTAAAGGTCTAATCTTTGAGAGAAGCAGAGCTGTGGGTCAGAGTCAGGCATTCATTGTGAATGGAAACCAAAGTCTGTCTTGCCTCCACTATATCCTCATTCCTATAGCTCTATTTAAGGTAGATTTGATTTTAAAATCCCGCAGTTTGATTAAAAGAAGCAATAATAATTTAACAAATTAAACATTTTGCTCTTGTCTCTTGTATTAGGTTTCTCAGTTTGGCTGCAGATCTTTTGCACTGCTGTTTGATGATATCGATCACAACATGTGTGCAGCAGACAAAGAAGTTTTCAGTTCTTTTGCTCATGCTCAAGTCTCAATCACAAATGAAATTTATCAATATCTAGGAGAACCAGACACATTCCTTTTCTGTCCTACAGGTAAAACAAGCAGAATAATTTCCTTCAGCCTTAAAGGAAGGGAGACTGTTACCTTACTGTTTGAAAAGCTGGTTTAACGTTTAATAACTGCCTTGAGTATTTTGGGCTTGGTTGAAGAAATTTGCTTACAAATAAGCGTTTGATTATTCAGATGTATGCAAAGATTTTTTCAAATTTATAAATCTCTGAAAGGCACAATGCCAAGCAAATAAGGCAGCTTGATAGAACAGTTCAAAAAGTTTGAAATGAGAATTAGGTAAAGGAAAATTTATTTTTTCCTAACTTGAACTGAAATCTTTGCTTCTTGAAATTAGCAGGTTGTTAGTTTCTAAGAATTTTTTTAAAGTAGAAGTAGTCTGTGCCTACAGCTGTCACTGGTTCCTATTTTTAATAAATTGCTCACTTCACTAGTCACCAAGTTGCTTTTTTTGATAAAAAATTATTTTTAGTTTAGCCTCTTACACTGTAGTATTGTGGTTCTGTTGCAGACCTTAACTTTAGAGACATATGTCCCGGTGTTAAAATTTTTAGGTATTTGCACTTTGTAATGAGTCTTGGGGTTTTCTCGTTCTTGTGGATACTATCTGCTGTAACATGGCCTTGTAATTTTTTCCTAATTTTGACATATGAGCAATTTAAAATAATTGTCTACCATTTGTTTCTGATATTTCTGATAAGTGTCATTCATAATGTCCTCTTTATTTATACTTTAGACTTTTGGGCCTTACATGAATAAATTTTATAGGTGTTTTTCATTTCCAAAGGTGATATTCTCCCAATGTGTTTGTGGGACAATTGAGTATGTTGTCACACATATGCATGCTTCTAATAGCAGTGACATTCTCTTTTCCTGTGCAGAGTACTGTGGAACTTTCTGTTACCCCAATGTTGCCCAGTCACCATATTTACGGACTGTAGGAGAAAAACTGCTCCCTGGAATTGAAGTGTTATGGACAGGTAAAGGTTGATGGCTTATTTCTTTTATTTTGTTGGTGTTCAGTATTTTCTTGTAAGTATTTCATAAAATAAACTGTCCAGCTACTTGGGTTTGAGTGCTCAAGTATTTGGAAAGCCCTCTGATTATCCTATTTCCTGTTTAGGTCCGAAAGTTGTATCCAAAGACATTCCAGTAGAATCCATTGAAGAAGTTTCTAAGATCATCAGGAGAGCACCAGTTATCTGGGATAACATTCATGCTAATGATTATGATCAAAAGAGGCTTTTTCTTGGGCCTTACAAGGGTCGGTCAACTGAGCTCATCCCTCGGCTGAAGGGTGTTCTGACCAATCCAAACTGTGAATTTGAGGCCAATTATGTTGCCATTCACACACTTGCGACCTGGTACAAGTCTAATATGAATGGAGTGAGAAAAGATGTGGTGATGAGTAAGTATGCGGAGCTGTTTGCTGGATCTATGCTTAATTGTATAAATCATACCAATTCTCGGTGTTTTTAATGGTTTTATCTCTTCCTCACCAACTTTTTCTTATGATCACCTAGCCTTTCTGTTCCATAAGTAAATGGCAGTTGCCTGAAAGATAATGATCTTGCTTTACTGACTTCCTGGGGCATACCTGTAGCACATGGTATCAAAGAATTTCTTAGTCTTGAGAGATTTCTGTGGTTATGTAATTAACACTCCTGGAAAGCAAGTTTAATGCCCAAATTTGAAATGTGTCCACGGATATGATTTCATTGGAATAGAAGCAGTTCAGAACGTAAGATACCCTGAATACCAGGGTGTCTGCTTTCTGTGTTGACATTGGTGGTGAAATAATTTTCCTATTTTTCTAATTAGAATCTAATAACTTGTCCTCTTTGTGAAGTAAACCCCTGAGTTTCTGTATGGCTTGTCTGTTTTTGCTATTTTAAATTAAACTAGCATGATAACTTTTTAAAATTTGTCTCTGTAGCCGATACTGAAGACAGCACGGTTTCAATCCAGATTAAATTGGAAAATGAGGGGAGTGATGAAGATATTGAAACAGATGTTCTCTACAGCCCACAAATGGCCCTGAAGCTGGCATTAACGGAATGGTTACAGGAATTTGCAGTACCTCAGCAATACAGCAGTGAGTATGGTTTGGTATCGTTCTGGGGCTGGTAGAAGAATGGTGTTAGATGTTCAGTATTTGTGTTTAGATTAAAGATACTTTACAGATCCTGGCAATTCATACACTTCAGCTGGAAATATTTTCTGCCTTAGTAATTGGGAACCTTAATTAAAAAGTAAGAATGCTTGATATTCTTCAGTGTGCTTTTAATGCTCTGACTGATCAACAGAAGCAGTTGTGATGTATTATCTTTAGGCACTTCTGACAGAAGGCAGGAAAGGGTCTGGATCTTGCTAGTCCCAGTTCTTACTAGACTTCAGTGGAACCTGAGAGAATAGGAAGTACAGTGTTTCTGGTTTTTTTCTGAGTTGATGTTAGATTGTTGTAAAAACTAGCTCTGGTCTGAAGACGCCGTGTTCTTCCAGTTGTTTTAAGGTAGTTTTACTTACCTGAGTTTGTCTGCATAAACCAGCAGAGTTCCTTCCAGCACTGTACACCTTTTTTGTACCAGTGGGAGCTTGGGATATGAGGGATAATCTGTTTTTCTCTAGTCTGGGTTTCAGGTGATCAAAACATCTTTCTGTGGTAACGGGTGATGGAATGGAGGAGCCTGTTCTAACTGCTCTGGTGCATTTATGCTTTTGAACTACTGTAGAGTTTTGTGTCTTTTTACAGCTCAACTGCAGCAGAAACACTGGGCAAAGAGTAGTAATTAAGGTGTCAGTCTTCCTCCATTTTCACAATATAGTTTAAGTTGGGAGGGACTTCTTGAGATCTATCTTGAGTCTAATGACCTTGGTCAGGGAGGATGAGTTAGAGCAGGTTGTCCAAGATTGTATCTGGTAAGGTTTTGAATGTTTCAATTTTCCCCAGGTTAAAAACAGTTTTTTTGAATTTGAAATATTTAACCATCAGCTTAACATATTAGGCTTTTATTATGCACTCTCCTTTATATTCAAATACAACTTTACCAAGTCAGTTGATGCAGAGTGAAAAAGTTACTTTGAGAGCTTTTTATTCTGATTACAGAGTTAAAAATGCTGCTGGCAGCACATAAATGTTAAGTAATTTTCCTAACTTTTTCTTCATCCTATCTTTGCTTACCAGTTATGTGAAAAGGAAACTTGCAAAACTCCAAGGCAGTAGTTAGAATTACATTGACAGAAGTGAACAGGCAGAAGGAAGCTGTGCTGATGAGATGCTGTGGTAACAAAATCATCCATCATTTGCAGGAGTTGCTGGTTTGAATATTAGTTGGTACATACTGAAAACTAAATTTGTTTCTTCTTATTCTCAGGTAGGCAAGTGGCCCACAGTGGTGCTAAAACCTCTGTAGGGGATGTAGGGCCCCTGGTGGCACCATCCTCCTTAAATGCAGCAACAGTGGTTACCACAGTGTACCAGGAGCCCATCATGAGCCAGGGCGCGGCGCTGAGCAGTGACTCACCAGCCTTGGCCAAGGAGGAGGAGAAGAAGCAATCTGATGAGGAACCAATGGACATGGTGGTGGAAAAACAAGATGATGCAGACAAGAATGCAAACCAGATACTGACAGATATTGCTGAAGCCAAGATGGCAGAGGAGCTGAAGCCAATGGATACGGATAAGGAGAGTATAGTTGAGTCAAAGTCTCCAGAGATGTCTATGCAGGAAGATTCTGGTAGTGACATTGCACCTATGCAGACTGATGAGCAAATTAACAAAGAACATTTTGTACCTGGGCCAAATGAAAAGCCTCTTTATACAGTAGAACCAGTGACTTTAGAGGACTTACAGCTTCTTGCTGACTTGTTTTACCTTCCTTATGAACATGGACCCAAAGGTGCACAGATGCTGAGAGAATTCCAGTGGCTCAGAGCAAACAGCAGTGTTGTCAGCGTTAATTGCAAAGGAAAGGATGCTGAAAAAGTGAGTTTCTTGTTTCTTGTTTCTCTCCTTTTATGTCAAAATCCCAAGCAATTTTATCTATTGTCTGTAAAAGAGACTGGTGTTCTACATTGTAGGACCTGAAGGGTAGTGTATAATGAACCATGGGTCACAGTAATTTTTGTTCCTCCAGTGGAATCTCCTGTTTTAAGCCCTGTAGTGCCCTGTAGCTATGAAGGCAGTCTGGTATCTGCATTTGACCAGTGTTCCCTGTACTGGTCTTACTTCTAACAGCCATGGAGAATATCTGTGAGTCATGTGTGGTGTGGTAGTCCATTCTGGTAAAATGAGGTAATGAATTGTGCAGTCTTCCTCCATATTTAGAGTACCTCTCCTCTCTAGGACCCTGTGTTTGATCTTGTGGATTTTTTTCATAGATAGAAGAATGGCGTAACCGAGCAGCCAAGTTTGAAGAGATGTGCAGCTTGGTGATGGGCATGTTCACTCGCCTCTCCAATTGTGCCAACAGGACTATCCTTTATGACATGTACTCCTACGTCTGGGATATCAAGAGTATTATGTCAATGGTGAAATCTTTTGTGCAGTGGTTAGGTAGGTGCATTGGGAGCCATTATAATCCCAGACAGCATATTTTTTATGTGTGTTCTTAATTAGCCCACGGGGAAAACTGAAGCATTAGGCAAATGTGTTTTCTTGGACAGGGGGTCTGATTTGACCCTATTTTAAAGGTTTTCCTGTCTTGCTATTTGAAGCAACGCTTGCAGTGAGTTTGCTTTGCTATTAAAAGTGAAGTCTGCTCGATGCTTAAGATTGGAGACCTTGATTTTCTTCTTGGGCTAATGAAACTTGAATCTCATCTGACACGTAAGTGTTGACTTTTAACTTACTCTTGACTGAATGCACACTGGACTATGCCATGTAACTCCCTGGATGCCCCTCTGTATGATTGGAAATGACACTACGAAATGTGATCACATCAGCCATCTGCTGTTTGCTCTGTCTTGATAACATTATTGCTGTCTTCAACAGACCTTTCAATGGGCCTGGCCATGAGGAAAGTGATCCTCCCAGCCCCTGTGCGCATGCGAGCTTTAGCATAAGGCTATTCTGGTGCAAAATTATTTCCTTTAAGCACTTTCCAAATTGCTGATTTTTTTTTTGTTGTTGTTGTTTTTTGGGGTTTTTTGTTTGTTTTTCTTTAAATATATTTTAGTTTTTGGTAATGGGTGAAAATTGTGGAGCTCTCTGGACAGATTTAGTCTGAGACATAAAATGAACTTGAAACAATTGTTTCTTTTTAATGTGTGGCGCTTTCTTTTTTGTTTTGTTGGATTTTTTCCTGGAAGATTTTTGGGAGATCCTAAGTTTGCAGATAGCACCAGCATGGCCTGGGTAATTTTAGTGACCTCATTTCACTTTCAGGTTTCAATCCACCTGTAAGGAATATGCTGTGGAGTTGCTTGACATACACAGCAGACAGCAAAGCTGATGGTCTCAAGTCACACTTTCTGTAGCTGTCACAAACCTCACAGTGGCTAACCATTACACAACCTTGATCTAATCTTAGTGTTTGGATTATCTTTAAATTATATTCTTAAATACTGACAGATTTAAAGAGAGATGGAGAAGACCTGTTAAGTCATCAACTTGGTCTGTGCCCAACAAATTCCTGTGTTTCGTGCTTATTAAATATCTGATTCCTAAACTTACATTTGATAAAGAAGAGAGCTTTTGAGACTGCCTTCTGCAAAGCACAGAGAAGAAAACTAGTGGGGGAGGAAAACTCAAAACTCAGCAGCATTGTAGTATGTTAACATTTCTCTAACAACCTCATGCTGTTTTAAAAACCTTAGTTTGTGCATTTTTAAGTGTAACACAACTCCTCCAACTTTACTGTCCTTGCTGTATGTTGACCTTTAGCTAGATAGAATGCTCTCTTCTTGATAACTTAATCTGCTTATAACTCTAGGCCAAAGCTCTATAAAGGGAACAGTGGTTCTTGTAGTCTTTGAAAACATCGAGGGCCCAATGCAGACTGCATTTCAGAGTTAACAGACTATGTATTAAATTCAGCTGAAGTTGTTTTCAGCGTCCCTGTAAAGTTGGGTTCAAGTCTCTAAATGCATCAAATACTTGGAATAGTTCACAGTAGAAGCCAACTCCATAAACACAAACTCTGTTAACTTTGGCACTGTTCTGTTCCAGTACTCACACTGGTATTAGTTGAAAAATTCAGGGTTTTTCACATGTGCAGTATAATACTCTTAATGCTAACGGTGCTTCTGTGAGAGGGGCCATTATATAAAGTCAAATACATTACAAATCCAAACAAGTTAGTTTTCACAGTGATGTGCTCAATGGTCCACTGGATGTTCACTTTCTTCACCTCTCCTCCCAAGTCCAGCTAGCATTCAGTCCATTAAATTAGTGTGGCTGTACAGTACTATGGATTACTAATGACTTCTATTGTCTTCTTCCCCATTGTGTACAGATGGGAGAATCCTCAACACAAGTTTCTACTGCTATTGGATGGACAGCGCCAGATGTTCACAGCGCGTCGTCATTAATTAATTAAAATGGAAAGGTTTTGTCTGTGAGGCAGCTCAGATAGATTAGATGTACAACAGGCATGAACTGAAGTCACATTTGCGCAGCGACTAAGGCATTAACTATGTTTTTCATTTATACAGCTCTTCATTCACACAGCTCTTTACTGTAATAATTGGAAGTGCTAGTTAAGTAGTAGTCTCAAAGAACAGACAGATACTGTCTTCCAAGTTATTGACTAAATCTCTTTGGGAAGGGTGTCTTTTTACATGAGAATTCTAAAATGTGGGAGTGAACCAGATTTGAATTCTGGTGTTTGGATTGTTTCTGAAATTTACCACACTTAGTGTAGTTTGTATTTAACCTGTATTCCTAAACTTGCATGAATGTCAAACTTGGCACGCTTTGGGACTCTCTGACTAGCACAACATACTTGTCTGTACTGATCTGAGACTGTTACTTGAACAGGAGGTAGATTGCTGTCCACAAAAGGAAAAGAATATTTGCGCTGCTCCTCTTGTCAGAAAACTAGGCAGGTAATTGACATCTCCACTCCAGATACCGCTTGGCTTTTTTTTCTCTCCAGAGCTGTCATTTATGTTACTTGCTGAAGGCTGCAGTGCCTTGCTGGCAGAATGGTGTTAAAAATCAAACAGCCAATGGAAGTTTCTTCTCAGAAGCAAGTGCAAGCTAAAGCTAAGCACTGCAATGGGCCTACTGCTGCTGGTTGAGCAGCAGGGTCCCTGATGTGTCCATTATACTCGTGGAAATAAAAATCCAGATACAAAAAGCAAAGCTAGTAGTGGCCACCAAGGTATATTAATTGTGTTGATTGTTAATTTGTGAGTTAATTCCTGTTAATACTTCTTAGCTTTTTAATGTGCCAGCAATATTGTGAAGGTGTGGCCTGGATTATGTAAATCTGTGTAGTCTCTTGCGAGAATGCTATTTCATACAGCTGTCCTGGCTGCCTGATCTGTTCCAGACTGTTTGCATATATTGCTAGTCCTGGTTTTCTGACAAGATTAGAAACAATCAGTACTAAAATGTGACTTCAGAAAGGTCCATTTTTTTTTTTCAAGGGCTGTGATAATGGCATTTGTTTGATCTGAAATTTATGGTAGCTATTGACCCACGTAGCTTCCCAGATATCCAAATTTTATAGATGAAATGAATGTTTCTGTCACAAATACGCAAAAAAAAAAAAAGTGTACAAAATACGTGGAAAGTCTACATAGTTCTGCATGGCACCATTCTTGTGCCTTCTGGTCTAGAATGAAGTGTGTAGCTGAATTGCCTCACCTGTCTGTTACAGGTAATCAAAAATTTGGAATACCGCCATTAGTGCGCAAGAACAAAAACTTTATAAATTATACATTATTACAGCCCCTCCCCCTCCCCAAGCCCTGGATTCTAGCTCAGTTAGAGAGCTTTTTCCACAAGTGTATGTTAGCTTTTTGGACATGTAAGACACCCAGGAAATCCCCCTTCTCGTAACATTCTCCGCTTGGATCTGATCTCAACAGGGTGTCGTAGTCAATCTTCAGCACAGTTCTTAAGTGGAGACCAAGAACCCTGGGCCTTTAGAGGTGGTCTAGCAGGAGAGTTCCAGGTATCAATATGACTTCACAACTGAATGACATTTCCTTTGTTTTATGAGAAACCTTTTGTTGCACATCAGAGGTCTGGAAGGATTGGTCTGCCGAAGGCTTTCTGGTCCAAAGCCCATTAGCCTTACAGCTTGGTTTAAAATAATTTTCCTCCCCTTTCTACAGTAATTTCTCAAGGAGATGCTGCCTGTCCCACGCGCATGCGAAGCGCAGCGGCTTTAGTTGTACATTTCACATTGTTTCTTTGCAGGTCGCACAGCCTTTTTACCTGCGCCCGCAATTGCACAATGCGCGCATGCTTGTCTGCCGATGGGAATTCCATGAGCAAAAAGGGATCGTCATCCAAATTTTGGTTCCTCTTGAAATAACGCTGTAATGTGCTTTATTGCGAGGAATTCGATTGGCAAATATTCCTAAATCGCTGTTTGTACCATGTGCAGATTTGTTCATGGATTTTTCAGGCGCTATACTTTTTCCCCCTCACAGGTGCTCTGCGCGCAGCAAATTGAATCAGCGCATTGCTTTTGGGATAAAGTGTCTCCTCTGGCCAGTTAACCCTCTTCAGACCAAACCTTTCCTCCTGACATTCTATATTCTTAGTATAGATATGATTGGTAAAAAGTTTTTTAAAGCAGCTAAGATTAACAGACTCTTAATGTGCTGTTTCAATTGCATATTTTAGAACACCAATTGGATATTTTCTATTCAAATAAGGTCTTTGCATTTGTAAAGCATACCAACCCCACCTTCTTCTGGGGTAGCAAGTAGCAAATGTTAATTTGGGAGTCTGCAGTGCACACCCAAGAGTGATGGGTTTTGTTGTTCATACAGTTATATTAAGTATTTTGTTTTCACAGCGTTTGCTGCCTATTGATGGGGCAAATGACCTCTTTTTTCAACCACCTCCATTAACACCCACTTCCAAAGTGTACACCATACGACCCTACTTCCCTAAAGATGAGGTAAGTGCTTTTGACACTTGGCACTTTTGTTGTTAGTGATGCACTTCCTTTTATGGCAGCAGTGGTTACTGCTGAGTGCCCTCTTCCCCTAATGAACCAGGTGTCCTGGTATCTTGCACAAGGCACAAGTACCAGCTTACAGGAAAACTGAGGTTAAATGATATGCCTCTGGTTCAGCAACATGCTGTGCAACAGTACGTGTACACCCACAGCATGATTTCCAGCCTCCCACCCCCTCACCCTTTTACATCTGTGAGTGCCTTCCTTATTTATGAAAGGCAAGTTAAATTTGTTCACAGCTGGTAGACGAATTCTTGCAGCAGGGAGACATGCAGCAGATTAACCTTGGAGGGTGGCTGTGTATGCCTGTTTCACTCAGTGGTTATTGTGCTACCTGCTGATATTTGTGGAGCTGTATAGGCAGAACATTGATACTGCATCTCAAAATGGAGCTGAAAAATGTGGTCATGGTTCAGCCATTCATATAATTTTAGTTACAGTTGGAGGCTTTTTGATCTGGTGTTGAAAGAACTTTGTCAAAACTGCTTTGGAGTGTTTGATGCTTTAAAATCAGGAAAATTTTATTAGTCGTTATTGATTAATGCTTTTTACCTTTTCTGTTTTCTGAATGGATCTGTAGTGTAGTTTCTTTGCTATTAGTTTGGCATGGAGGATACTTGAAAGTGATGTATCAGCCAATAGTTAACTCTTTATGGATGCAGTTTAAACAATGTGGAGATTAATGCAGCTTGAAATATTCTGTTGGTAGGTACACTGACATATGAAACAGGAGTTTCTAGGTTGAGTTTGCAGTGTTTCAAATGAGTCCTAACTTTGAAGCCAGTCGGACATGTGAGGCTGACACATGAAGACTCCTTTTCCTGCCACTTCTAGGCCAGCTCAGTCCTGTGCTGTTCTCACAAGCAGTAAAGCTGTCACTGTAGGACACGAAAAAAAGACTCCAAATGTTTCAGAAGGCAAAGAGCATAGAAAAAGAAGGCTTTATTTTCTAATTCTTATTACCTTTTATAAGGTGTTCCCATACAGACTTAACATGATTGGCAAATAGGAATCACCCCTCTTTAATCCCATTGGTTAAACCAGAGAAACAGCAAAACACCACCTGGAGAAAGATTGTTTTCAGGAAGGATATTTGTTTGCCAAGATTGTTTTGAGAAGAAACTTTGTTGAGACATTTTTCCTTGGGAAAAAATTAGCAGCTTGCTAGCAGGCTAAAGTCTTTCAGACCCAGACATATCAGGGCCTACAGTAGAGCAGCCTTTTCCAAACCTTTGTGCAGGACTTGAGCTAAGCTGACTTTTTCTTTTGTAGAAAATGGAATTTATATATCTAAACCACCTTAGCAATTAGAGGTGCAGCTAAGCATGCAGTCAGAAACAATATTTCTTCTGAGGAGTTACCTCTTAATTAAAGGAAGAAAGAGAAGTGTCAAATGCAAAGCATTTAAAAAAAGAGTGAAGTTTCTTATTTAAAATGTGACTGATGCAAATTTGATTTTTAAAGAGATCCAAGTGAGTGTCTTTTAACATGCAAGATGTGTTTGTCCTTCACAGAAGTTGAGTTGCTGTACTTGAACATCAGAGGTTTTGTTAGGGGATTTTCTAGCAATGGTGGTGGTCTTCACTGAGTGTTTAGTATCTAACCCTCAGAATTAATCTTTTGCTGTTAAAAGAGCAGGGTCTTGACCTCCAGCCTTTCCTTCCCAGCCATTCAACTTAGTCCAATGTTTTTGAAGAGAACTTTGAGTTACTTTCAGGGAAGAGATGGAGGGAATGCCATCCTTTTGCATAGATGGATACTTTTGATCTCTGGTGGCTCAGTGCCTGTCAGTAGGTTACAGTATAGCTGTTAATGGCATGTTCCCTTTTGAATGTGACTGCTAAGTTGAAATCATCTCTTTTCTCTTTTTAGGCTTCTGTATATAAGATCTGCAGAGAAATGTATGCTGATGGAGCTGATCAACCTTTCCATAGTTTACCAGATTTAATTGGAGACAAGTATGTATTAGGAACAAGTGTCCTGCAGAGGTGGTTCAGAAGGATGAAGTCCTGATAGTGTATTTAATTTGAATTTTTAGAATTGTGTGTGGGAAGAATACAAAGAACATTTGAAGTAGATAAAATAATTTACTCTTGGGATTGAGATTTTGGTTTCTTAAAGAGGCCATTGACAGTTTATGTCTCAGTTCATGTGCTGATCACCTGTTGTGAGCTGTTAGAAAATAAATTTAGCTGAAACCTCTGTCTTATGAAACCTGTGCATCATAGTATCTTATTTCAGATTTTGTGAAAATATATCATGAAAGTGTCCGTAGTTACCCTCTGATTTTTTTTGACTTACTGTAGTTTTTGAGCCATGTGCCTCAAGTTTTTTCTGAAGTAAATGTACAAACTTTTAAAAAGGATGTGCAATGATAGATGAAGTTTAAAAAAAATTGGGCATTAAATCTGAACTATAAAATGAGCTACTCTGAGTGGATTTTTTTTCTCTCAGGTGTTTAATTTAGATGGAATTTTATAGAGAGTCTGCTTTGAGTGACAGGAGGCAGTTAAGAAAGGATGTATAAGTGGTATCAAACAATACCCAAAGGAAATTATGAAAGCAAGGAAATAATGGCAGCAGAGCAGCTAAAAGCAAAAGCTGAAGAGAAGTGTGTATGGAGTTAAACTCTGGAATCCTGAAGTGCAGATGTTGCTTATAGCTGAGTTTTGACAGCTGATCAGTCAGTTATGCTTTGTGGGAACTAACTCCATGACTGGAGGACTCGCTTCTCTGGTTGACCCTGGAGTCTCCTCCATGGTACCTGAAGAGCATACTAGGTCAAACTGACCTTCTTTTGACTGAATTTGCACTTTTTTTTTTCCTGCAGGTTAGTTGGAGGTCTGCTCACCCTCAGCCTGGATTACTGCTTTGTCTTAGAAGATGAGGATGGCATATGTGGCTATGCTTTGGGAACGGTTGATGTAACTCCCTTCATTAAGAAATGCAAAATGTCTTGGATCCCTTTCATGCAAGAAAAATATACTAAACCAAATAGTGACAAGGAGCTGTCTGAGGCAGAGGTTGGTATAACCTGTGAGATCAGAACTGTATGCTGAAGTCTTTCCAAAATGTGTTTTTGTTTTTTGAGTTCACGTGAAATTCAGTTTTTGCACCTTTCTGAAGACTTTGAGCATGTATTAAAGCATCTGATGTATCAGAAGGAGAAAATAAAATTATTCATTGCCAGATACAGCTATGTGCTGTAATACAACCATGAGATGTACTTTAGTAGTAATCAATGCAGTAAATGTAAAGCACCTTCATCAAGAGAAAATGATATTTTGAAAATAAAGTATTGCTCCTGCTCTGTTCTACTGCAAAATGCAGTATTAGTTTCCCCATGCTGCAGGTAGAGCACTGAAAGTCACATCAGTTTAAGTATGGAAAACAAATTCAAGAGCACTTGGTTTTGGTGTGAAGATCTATGAGCTATTTGTGGAGCATGACAGCTGTAAATGGTGCAAAGCAACCTAATCAAAAAACCCATTAAAAAGGCAAAGAAACAAAGAAGAGTATCTGTGCACAAACTGCTGGTTATGTATTGGCTGATATTTTCTTTCACTTGAAGTAGGGGCCACTGAGAAGGAGCTTTGCATGCCTCCTTTGATGATCTGAGAAGCTTTTCTAGCCAGTCTTTTTGTCTAGAGTACAGACAGAAATTCAGCAGATGAGGAACTGAGTGACCATCAGAGGTGTAGCTGAAAAGCCTGCTGGTTTGGAGGTACACTCCATAAGCAAAGCAGTCTCCCCTGATAGAGATGAATGAAAATGAAAACCTGGATAATTATTAAATACCCGTTTCCCATGTTCTTTTCAGAAAATAATGCTAAGCTTCCATGAAGAACAAGAAGTATTGCCAGAATCATTCCTTGCTAACTTCCCATCTTTGATAAAGATTGATATCCACAAAAAAGTTACAGATCCAAGTGTGGCCAAAAGTATGATGGCCTGCCTGCTCTCTTCTCTAAAGGCTAATGGTAAGTTTCTTGCACTTGGAATTCCTTGTTTCCTAACTACATGCCATTTCTAGGGTGCAAGGCAAACTTGGGAAGATTTGGGTAAATAATTACAAAAGCTTTTGAACAGCTAACTTCTGCTTCCTTGAAAAAAGGAGCTTTTCATTTTAGCTATTACTCTGTAAAATAGAAGACAGGCAGAACTGAGGGAGCAATTTGGCACTGAGAGTGCACATCTTTACATCTTGAACACTGCACAAAAGTCTATATTTTCTCTGCTGGCATTGGTAATGATGCTTTTTCAAGTTTGGCTGTGTGCACTGGTGGGTAATTACCATACCTTCAATATGGGAAGTGCTTGGCTGCCTGCCCTGACTACGCACCCCACACTCACAGTTCCTTTGTGCCACTTGATGCCCTCTTGCAGTGCCTTTTTTGGAGCCAACATCAGATATTTTTGCATGCAGTGAAAGGTGTGCAGAGGGTTTGTTCAGATTGATGGATGCCTGCAGTGTGCAGTCCCGTTAGGGGACGGTCAGCTGTGCTGCCATAAATCTGGACCCTTGTCCACTATGCTCCATGTGGAATTGGATCACTGATTTACCTGCTAAAATAGATGGGAACTCTAGTAATGTTTTATGTCTGTGCTTTTTACCGTAACTCTTCTCTTACAGAATTTTGTTTCTTTTCTTTCTTCTTCAGGCTCCCGTGGGGCTTTTTGTGAAGTGAGACCAGATGATAAAAGAATCTTGGAATTTTACAGCAAGCTCGGTTGTTTTGAAATTGCTAAAATGGAAGGATTTCCAAAGGATGTTGTTATCCTTGGAAGAAGCCTTTGAAGTGCTTGACAGTGAACTGTTCCAGTACTGTAGACCCTTAACAGCTGGGCAGGTAGTGGTGGGGATCTTCATATGGTCTAACTGCACAAAGCCAGCAATAAGCCAGCTTGGTAAAAGGGGCTATGCGAAAATCACCCATCACACATTCAGACTGTAATTTGTTGGAAGGGGATAATGCTGCTGAAAACATTGTTATAACAAAGAGAAACCTTGTCCTCTCCTGGTCCTGTGTGAAGTGCCAAGGAATCTTGCATGGGCTATAGCTTCTCAGCGGAGTCCCTCTCAATCGGTGCTGTGGTTGACGACAGTTCTCTGTGTTCCAAGTGTCAACAGAAAATTGGTCTCTGGCGGAATGCCTATAAAGATGCAGGTTTTTTTTCTTTGTCATAGAGCAGGGGGTGCAATTGGGAGTTGCAGAAATAGGAGGGATTGCTTGTGTCAATCAGCATTTTTAAAGATAAGTAGTTACAGTTCTATTTTTTAATACCTTTATGCTTGTTGATAAAGCAATGACCCGTTTTCACTTCTAGTGACCATTGGTTCAAGCTTTGTGTTTTGTTAGGGACAAATGTGCAGTGGTCTGTGGCAGAAGTCACTCAATGACAAACTTGTAAATCTCAATGTATATAAACTTAGCTGTATGCTGAGTAACTTTTTGTTTACTGGTTTTTGTAACTTTTTCTTTTGACAAGTGAAATGGTATAGGTCCAAGACGGCACTTTTGAAAAACCTAAAACCACAATCGAGAACAAGTCTGTCCTCAGCACTGACCTTTCTTACTGTGCCTCATATCCAGGGCTAGGAACTGACCATCTTGGGAAAGGGGAGCAGATCCCAACTGACCCTTCCTTCAGATAGCAGTTTGTCACTGCTCGAGGGTATCATTCTCCTGGGACTGAAACAGCAATTCACAGGATGCTTTGCTGAACCCGTTAATTTTGGTAATGTTCACATGGGATTATGGATGAAAGATGGTGAGAGGGAGAGTGAGCTGGCCCACAGCTGGGATTTGTCCTTGGAAGAGTCACCATGTTTCAAAGCCTGTTTGTACTAGTTTGATTAAATCAGGGTCTTCAAGTCCTGCACATTTGTATCAAATAACTTTTCTATAAGAAATGCCACAATAAGCACATTTTTACACATTATTTAAATGGTTATCTACTTTTAAATGTTCTAAGAGTTTAATGTTTTTGCCCAGGATGGACATGCTTGGTGATGGGATGAAACCGGTGTTGTATGGGACCTGGTAGTCAGGCAGTTGGATATTAATGGAAATGGTATTTCACAGGAGTCCCAGTGTCCCAGACAGGTGATTGGACAATGGTATGCACTTTGGTGTACTTTGTTTCTTCCACCTGCTGCCATCAGCTGTCTATATCTTATGTTTAAATTTTCCTGGGGTTTTTTCAGTGATGCACAATGGAAGCTTGGTTGCTCTTACAAGCCTCCAGCTGCATAGTTGATTTGCAACCTGTAATGAATGGCATTAAGACTGCAGTAATGCTCTCTGCAACTTGTAAGGAAATGCTGTGTTTGGCCTTCTGGTGCAGTCACGTGCAAGATGTTTCTTTTTTTTTTCCTTTGCAGAATGTGAATGATTTTTAATGCGGTAGCGAAGTATTTAAGTTGAAACAAATTCATTTCATTTTTAGAGAGAAGTCTGGGGTTGTGCTGTGGGATTTCATTAAGTCCAAGCCGAATGCCACTAGTTTTTATACAGCTTTGAGTGCATGTTGAGTAGCTGATACCTTGATTTACCAGGTGGGAGAGTTTTGTTTCTTCATGGATACCAGACTCCACTTATTTTATCTGGATGCATAACATTACAGCACAGGATGCTTGTGGCCTTATTTCTTGGCTTTTAAGGAGTTGCCACATTTTCTCTTCCTATGAATTTGTTATTATTATAGAAGTTAATTGTCTAAGCCTATGGAATGTCAGGCCAATACCATCATTCTAGGATTGTAAAGTGATATGTTGACATATCTTTCATGGTTATGAATTTTCATTAAGGTTGGAATGCCACTTTCATTAATCTGTTTTAGATCAACAGTATCTGTAGCAGAAAAAGACCTGTAAAACTGTATTTGAAGACCATGCGAGAAATAGAATAAAAATTGAGAAGTGAATGTAAATAAATGTGTGTTTTGTGTATGATCTGGTCCAGAACCAGAAGTGGGTCAGCAACGTACATTACATCACACTGTGTTTGATGCCCTTGGGATCAGCTGTCAGAGACTTGTCTGGTTTTGGTGTTGGCAATTGTACATCCACAAAATCTGACTTGGGAAGGTAAATACTGAGATGCCTAAAGCAAATAGCTTCCTGCTTAGAGTGACAGCTAAGCAAAGAGATGGGCCAGGGGTATGAAAAGCAGCTGTTTCCTAAGGTCACTTCACCAGAATGTCTACCTGCTGCACGAGTGCACTGGTGGTGTGGTTCAGAAGCTGTGTGGTGTGGAGAACAGGATAACACGCAAACCAAGCAGGGAAGTTAGCAGGTGAAAACTTTTCCTGGCCCAGTAAATGTTCTCTGTTAAAATGAGTAATATGTTGCATGTAGCTGACTCTTTCCTTAAAGCCTGTTTCATGGGGTTATGACAGACTTATCTCTGTACAACACATCTTGGCCTGGGAAAAGGGATTGGGCTCTGATGTTGCACCAGACTCTTTTCCTTTAAGGGAGCATAATGCTGCCGTGGATGCTCCTGCCTCCCGTGGCTGCAGGGTGGTGGCTGCAGACAGGTCAGGTGGGGTCAGGTCGCTGCGCAGAGCAGCTGCTGAGAAGCACATGGGTGTGCTTGTGTAACCATTGCTGCTTGCTTCTTTCTGGGACCTGGTTCAGCTTTTAAAGCCTCTTCAGATAGGTTTTTCTTGATCCTACTCCAGCTTGAGCAAAGCGAGTGGCTGGCTAGCAGAAGTCTCTGTAGTGGGAGCAGGGCCAGGTTTGTCCCCAGAATGCAGTTTGACTTCTTTGTTAGTGGGGTTTGTTTAAGTTTGGGTGTGCCTCTGCAGCACCAAGCAGACTGCTTCCCCTTTCTGCTTTGAAAGGCCAGTCCTGCTCTCTCCTCCTTGCTGTAGATTTTGAAGTAGGCTGTTCCTTCTGCACTCAAGCGTTCCTGTGGTGCAGTCCCCAGTGGCAGGTCACGCTACTCTTGCCTATACTTAAAGGGATAGAGATGAACAGGTCTCTCCTATTGTGGCCCTTCCTCCATCCCTGTCACTCTCCTGTCCCCCGGTGCCCCTCTTCATGCCCTCAGCCTCCTGGCCCTGTAGGTGCCCTGTATCTTCTCCCCAGTGCTGGGGCGGCTGCTGCCGTGGGCCGGGTGAAGACCGAGAGGTGAGCCGGTAGTAAGGGCCGTTTTTCCGGCGTGGCGTTTCCACAGCTGCTGGTGGGGTCAGTAACTGCTGGAGGGCCAGGATGGGCAGGAAATGCCCGAATTAAAGGCTGCGGGGCGCTACCGCAGGACCCTTTGGTTCGGTCCCCGGGGGCGGGCGCAGGGCGGGGC
>VWZU01014876.1:810357-836691 GCA_013397095.1 Sterrhoptilus dennistouni | reverse complement strand
AGAAAAAAAAAAGAGGAAAAAAATGAGAGAGACTCTATTTTTGTACTCCAGCTTTAAAAGTAATGAAACATTCAAAGACTGGTGAAGGGAAAAGAGCCCTTCACTTAGAAATGTTCTAGTCTATTTGGGGTCGCGCTTTATTTTGTAATTTTTGTTTGGTAGCTCTAGGGGGAAAGGAGTTAAAAAATCGTGTTTAAAACAAACAAGCGAAAAACTGTGGAAATCCAAATCTGGAAGCAATGTGCTACTTAAATGAACTGAACTTATGCTATGCTTGCTGGAGAAGATGGAGAGGCTGGAAAAGAGCTAAAAGGAGGAGAATTATTTGGGAGGTGATTGAAGGCCTCCCAGGTGGTTTTTGCAGCCTGGGTGATGTGGGGACACTGCCAGTGGGGGCTGACTGTGACGCCTGGGGTGAGGACCACTGGATGCTTTCTTTCCTTGGATGTGCCTGCTTCTTTGGCTGAGCAAGGGGTTGCTGGAAGTCGCATCCTTCTGAGAATGCTGCTGGCTTCACAACTCTCAACTTTTTTTCTCAGGAGGGGACAGGGGTGATGGATTCCCCAGAGAAAGTCCTGAACTGACTTGGTACCTCTTACCCATGGGAGCATCTTTGGCATTTGGTTTGAAAGTACTAAGGTACAGCTGCTGTGGAGTGGGCTGATAAGTGGTATTATTTTTTTCCCCATGTGGAAAATGTAAACTTCTCACCAAAAATTGATATTTTTTTTCTGTCTATATTTTTTTATGAGATGCAAGTTTTCATCCATAAAATTAAACAAAATTTACAAATTATTGTGGAGCCATTTCAGGCTGTTCTGTTGTGATATTCAGTATCTGGTCATAATAGTTGGTGCTTCCATTGCCAACCATCTCTTCCAGGTTTCTTCTTTGATAAGAAATACTGCTGCCCTTTCCCCCCTAGGAAAGGAGGGGGTTTCTTTCAAAATTTCTGTGTTGACAGAATTCCAATTTTGTGTTTAGAAGAAAAAAAAAAAATCAACCCAAAGGAAACATCTCTTGAGTGAACATCCTCAGCTAGCCCTGCTCTGCACATGCTGCCCTGGGACTGTGACTCTCTCCAAAGGGTTAAACCAATTATTCTCCTCGGGGAGGGCAAACAAAGACACTGGATAGGAGCCAGAACCAGGGGTGAATTTTCATCCAAACTTTTTTGATTGTTTGAGGTTTTTCCTGTTTCCTTGAGGATTTTTGTTTTGTTTTGGTTGTGTACAAATTGAATATGAAATGATTGAAATATTTATTTAATATGTGCATTAAAATTTTGTATTAGTCTAACTGAGCCTGATGCTTTCCAGGGAGGGACTGGGGCTGGACAGACATGTTGGAGAGGAATGAAAGAGGATGGCAGTGAGGTGAAAGATGGGGCTGAGGCTGCTCCTTGGTGCAATTTCCTTCCCGAGGGAACAGCTGTGGAAAGTGGGAGGCTGCCCCAAGATTTTTGACCAGATGAGTCTTGTGGAAATCACCATTTTCCTTGCAGCAAATTCCGGGTTTAATGTGCAGATGAGACCTTCTTGACATGTGGGAACAAGGCTCACTGCAGGTTGAATGGGGACATAGTGCAATGGATCCTTGACCACTGCTTTCAAGGATGGGATGAAACTTTCCAAGAGAAAGCTGGTATTTGCTCCTCTCTTACCCAGAAGATCTTGGGGGCCGTTCAAAATGGGCTGTTGCATCCCCTCCTTCAGAGAATACCCAGCCCTGCTGCAGTGCTGGGTCTTGCTTACAGGAGCTGATCAGGGATTCAGGTATGGAGTGGTTCTAAGGTATGGACACATTCCAGAATAAAACTGTGAAATATGTTAAACTGCAAAAGTGTAGCAGCCCTGCAAGGTGAGTCTCACTCTCACTGGTGCCAGCCCTGGTTTGTTGCAATGCTTATAGGGTGCCTGTGACATCACTTAGTGCTCATGCTGAGACTGGTCTGTGGGTGCCAGGCTGAGCCTTCCCCTGGCTGACACAGCAGCTTGGGCTGAGCTGGCAGTATTTGTCTATAGTTTCAAGGAGGGAAAAGAAGGGGCTGAGCACTTGGCCGTGCTCTGCACCTGAACATCGCTGCTGCATCACGGAGATCAGGGATGTTGCTTGAGCCGCAGGACAACTTGGATGGCTTTTGTCTAACTGTTTCAGGAGGGACCCAAGGGCTGCAGACACCTGAGGATGACAGCTGGGGCGAGACTTTGTTGTGATTTACAGACTACAGGAATTAAAAGTGAATTGCTCCTGGCCTTTCCCCAGGCAGAGATGGTGTTTGATAGTCCCTAATGGTTGCTTTTCTTCCTTTAATTTGTCTGACTGCTTTTTCTAATGGCTTTGTGAACAAGAGTGAATTGGTGCCAGGTGCCTGCTCCAGGTACGGGTAGCAGAGGTGAAGGACTGGTACCATGCCTCCTGTCTTGATACAAATGCCCCAGCTGTGGCAGGGAAGGGCGTGGTATGGATGCTCAGTCTCCAGTAAGGCTGTCCCCCCATCCCTGCCATCCTCGGATGCAGCCACAACCTAGAGCAGTGAGCAGCTAGCATCCTGGGGTTTGAGGTGGGTATGGACACTGCTGTGTCCCTGCACAGCTCTGTACCACATTAGCCTCAAATCCTGCTGTCTGCTGTGCCAGAGAGAAAGGCACCCAGGCCTGGCCTCTGGGGAGGGATCCCAGCTCACTTGGTCCGTGGTTAGTCAGCCACTGTTCATTAAAGGGCTTTTAGGTGGCCGTGGAGCACTATAGCTTGAGACTTTGTTTATTGTTTGAATTTGTCTAACTTGAGCTCCTAGTCAACAAAGGTTGTTTCACCATTGCTTGGAAGATTTAAGAGCCCAATTCTAGTAAGTTAATGAGTAAGTGCATTAATTAATGGTTCCTCATATCCTGTCTCTGCACTGATACCATTTAGTCCTTGGTAAGTCTGGAGGAGCTCATGCTCTTCCTGGGCCCTGCAGGGTGCTGTGCACATGGTCCCCAGGGCTGGTGGCTTCCACCAGCCACACAGGGAGGTGGGGACAGACCCTGGTGATATCTGCTGTTCCTCCACAGTTACAGGAACTCTGGCTGCTATTTGAATGCACAGGGTCAATCATCAACCTAGGAATCTGGGACTTTTCCTTTTTCCTTCTTCATCAGCAGGTGTGTCAACCAAGCTGGGGAATCAGCCATCCAAAGGCCCTTGGGGACTGCAGGGTGCTGAGATGGGGCTGGATGCAAGAGAGGGCTGGGGATGGGTGCTTGTTTTTGTTAACTCATGTTGTTAGTGTGAGTGTTTTGGGCAGAAACTCCTGCTTTGAGCTAGCAAAGTCCTTGTGGTGGGCATCTGCCTGCTCCTAATGCCACCATTCCCGGTGTCACCCTGCAGCCCCCTCACTGCCACCAGCTGGCTGGAGGGAGGTGGCAGATGAAGCAGGAGAGGAGCCTTGCTGCTCTGGCTATTGGAGCAGGGATGATGGCCCCATTCTGAGCTCCAAGCAGTGGTGTGTGCTTGTCCCTGCCTGGATAGGGCTTCACCATGAGGTGAGTTTGGGAGAGTCTGCCTTGCCAGGTCACAGAGAAGCCCATCTGGTCCACCCAGCTAACACAGGGTAAGAAGTAAGTGTGGGGTGAACATGCCAGGGCAACACCAGGCAGGAGAAAGAGCTGTTTTCAGATTAAATGCTGCTGTTGCCCAGAGAAGCTGTGGGTGCTCCCCAGGCCAGGTTGGATGGGGCTTTGAGCGATCTGATGTAGTGGAAGGTATCCCTGTCCATGGCAGGACATTTGGGACTAAATTACCTTTAAAGTCCCTTCCAATCCAAACCATTCTGTGGTAGAGAAACAGAGTAGACAGGCAGCAATTAATTGAAGTGGCAAGAAAAGGGGCATGTGCTGTCTGAGCAAGGGCTGCACCAGGGCTTCATCAACCAAACCCCAAACCTTTTGGCATATGCTGCCTCTGCCCCCACCCCTTTTCTCAGTTTACAGCTTTTCCACCAGGTCTGCTTAGATATGGGTGTGCACTGGGCTGGGTGGGCTGTAGGATGCTGTGGCAGGGCTGGGGCTTGCCCAGGCTTTCTTAGGCAGGCTGTAGCTTGGGGAGGACGACTGGGCTGTTTGTTTATTGCATCAGGCTCAGCTTTCAAACATTTCCCTGCCATCCCCATCCCCCTCCCCCTCCTTTAATTAATTCTGGGTAAGAAGTTCTGGCTTTATTGTGCCACCGAACTGAGGGCTCCCTGTGGGAAAAGTCACACCTTCTGAACAGCTTCTGATACCATGCAAATGAAGGACAAGTCCAGGAAACGCTTTCATCTCAGACCTGTCCAGCCCCCTGCCCATTAATTACACACATTTCATTTGTGTGAGAGCAATTCCTCTTGGGGAGGTGGTGGGGGGTGGGGGGCAGCTTGTGGATCATCTCAGCCCCCCTCTATAAAGACTCCTCCTTGGAAGGGATTTATAGCCAGAAACGGGGATGCTCAGGGACTCAGTGGGGGATCTCATATTTTGGCCACTCCAAACCAAACTGGCTTGTTGGTGGGCTGTATCCTGCCAGCGGGGAGGGCTCAGCACTGCTCCAGGTCCTGCTCCATACCAGCGAGCCCTGGCTGTGGAGCCAAGTGGAGCAGAGGGAGACACAAGGTCGAGCAGAAATGAGCCCAGAGCTGTCACAAGGGAATGGCCCTCCCGGGACAGGAGCTCATGAGAGAGATTACTTTGGACAGGGTGGTCACAAAATGAGTCTCACATATGGAAACATCCTTCTATGCTGCAACAGCACTCAACATGTGTTGAGGGACAGCACCATACTCTGACAGGGAACAAAATCTTCTTGGCCATAGGTAGACCAGACCTGATGCTCCTTTTGAACCTTGGTCCCTCTCTGCTCCTCTCCTCTCCTTTCCACACAGCTTGTCTGACCACAGGTTGCAGACAAAGGCAGCTCCAGGCTGGTTCCTGTTTTTCCAAGTCTGATGGGGAGTCTCTGGTCCAGACCCTGGAGAAGGTGCAGAGAGAGGGGATGTGGAGTACAGTTGGTTTTCACAGCCAGTTTCCTGGCCATAGTAATAACACTTAGCACTTCTGTAGCACCTGGGATGCTCCAAGCACCTACACATATGCTCTTCATTACCACTCTGCTTCCCATTTGCAGCGTTTCTGCCCCCTCCCCACGCATGCCTACAGCACTATCAGTTTTCTCTTAGAAATGGGGCTGCCCTCCAGTTCCTGTGGCTTTGCTGCAGAAGACCTTTGATGGCTAAGTTTGCAGTTTGCCTTCCTCCTGGACAAGGATGTGCTGTGACCTCTGGTATTGACAAGCCATGGGCCCAGGGAGACATGGCCTCGGTGGCTTGGTGCGCCAGAGGAGCTCTTGGGAGACGTTGGATGGATATTTGGGACTGGGCCAATGGGAAGCTACAGCCTGTGCAGGGTCAAAGTCAGCATGAAATTGGTGCCAGGCTCCAACAAAACTTCTTGTCCACTCACTGGCCCTGCAGCACATCAGCTGCAGAATAAGAGAGGCCTCATGTGTGGATTGGTTGAATGTTACAGCTGTTACTACAGGTTGCCTAATACCCAGGTACTGTGCAATGGAATGCACTTCTGATTTGCTCTTCTGGGTGCAGAGGGGATGTTCTTGGGCTTCATGTGACTCACAGCATCTCTTCTAAATTCATAGTAGCTGTAACGCTGGAATGTCCTTCAAGGCTGTGTGGTGTCCAAGATAAACTCTGTGGCTACATAGTCAGAGGCTGGGGGAGGCTTGGCTGTGTTGAGGAGGGCCACTCCAGCCATGTTCAGGTATTATCACTTTGCTAAGGTTGTGCTGTTGGTGGTTGTGGACTGGAAATGGGTTGCTGAGGGCTGTCAGAGCCTCCCGTTTGGTGAATGCCTTATCTATGCCACTGCTCCCATCCAAGCCCTCTCTTCAGCCATGGAGTTACCCCTTTCAACCATGACCATGGCACTGTGAGGGTCCTTGCTTCCTGGGCTGTCTTCTCCTGACAATATGGCCAATAGTGTTTTCTAATTTTTTACCACTCAAAGATTTATAGCAGAAGGAGAAGGGAAAAAACATAATCTCAGCTTTGGTCTTTTTGTGATTATTTTGCAAACTCTTTCTGCTGTAGTAGTACATCTTGGTGGCTGGAACCTCCTATTTTATGACCTGCTCCCAGAGTAAACAGCAGCCCTTGTCCCAAAGACATCATGTTTCCTATGGTCAACGGTAGCAGGTGCCATAAGCTGTCAAGCTAGACATAAGCACAGATCTAGTTGCTTAGCAAAAGAGAATCCTGAGAAAGGATTTGTAAGAGAGCTGGAAAGTGTCCCTGTAGAACTTCATAGCAAACATTAAGAAAACTCCAATAACAATATTCAAAAAGAGCCTCCTGAAGCATAGGATGAGACCTAGGCTGTACATCCATAGAATTTTGACTATCAAGATGTGAAATGGGACTTTGAGTGCTGACTGTTCCTGTTCAGGCCCTGGGCTGTAGCTGTGCTCCCTATCTCCCCGTGAGAAGCAGAAGCCCAGCTGGGAGCCAGCCCTTTGGTAATGGCCTGCGAATTTCCCTGGACTCTGTTAATTGCCGCCTGGCTGCTAGTTACAACTCCAAGTCAATTGCTGGGAGTGTTGGGGCCTGCAAAACAACCCCTTGAAATCAGTTGTTAGCCCAATTAACAACCAGTTTGGCTTTGGTTCAGGCTGTTAACCATCAAACAGCTAACTGCTGGTAATGATTGATTTCTCAGCAGTTGGGGCTGCAGTAGAGGAGCCAACCTGTGTCACAAAATGCCATTAAAACCAAAATTTTGTGACTGCTTCTGGCTCAGGCAAGCATTTGAGTTGTCCCATACCAATAGAGCAGGCAAGGGGATGATCAGAATTTTTATCCATTTTGATTAAATAGGGGTCATTGGCATGTGTTTAGAATGAACTGGCAGCCACCAGAAGAGTGCTGCCACCGCACAGTGCTCCAGAGAGGCAGCCACCACTATTTGTAGGGCAGCCATTGATACTCAGGAGGCATCACAGCATTCAAGACCCACATGAATGGGATCTGCTCATTGTCCAGCTCTCTTCTACAGTTACTGTTCCAACCAGCAAACCTGCACGGATTAATATATCTAGTTTGGATGTTCAGGTGTTTCCACAAACCATCATTTCAATCTGCACCACCAGCTGGGAGCTTGTACAGCAGCTCCTATCAGCATATGCAAGCCTGGGATGTCTCCATAGCAGCCTGGGACACTGTGCTTGCTGGGAGACAAGGTAGACTCCTCTGCAGGTGTGAGTATCTCTACAAAAACTATAAAATACTCTTTGGGTCCCAGGGTTCAAGCAGGGTTAAGACTGCTGATCAGGTCTTCATCTATTTCCCTCCACAGTTTCAGGCCCTGGTTCTCCACTGTGCCCTGACAGGCTGGTCCAAGCACATTGCTGGTGTTACATCAAGAGCTTTTCCCCCAGGGATATTTTCCCCCTGATCAAAGTGTCTGATTCAAGCTGTAGCATGTCTAGGGAGGGGGAAGACAGCCACCTGTTCAGGAAAGACTTTGAAAATGCAGAGGATGTGCTGCAGAGGTTGACTTTGTGAAATGTAAGCTCCAGCTGTGCAGGGTGAGGAGCGAGCACCTTGATGAACAACACCATGGTGATTGTGCTTTTGTGGGTACTCAGGGGCTTGTGGTCCTGCCAGGGCCTCAGCTCTGACACCTGAACTCAGTTTCTGAATCTGGGACCTGGTGCCTTTCAGCAGGACATGTGCTCCTGAGACCCATACAGATGCTTCAAAGATCTTCCTGCAGGGCTCCTCTAAGTGCAGATCTGGTTCTCCCTGGAGCCATGCTTTTCCTGTCCCTTCACTGCAAGTACGATCATCCCAGACTCTTACCAGTACATACCCTGGCATGGTGCACCTTTTCTGTAATCAGCCGTATTAGATCCTTGGGCAAACAGGACAAAGTTGCTTATTTCATCGGATACCTACTAAAAGAAGCTGTGTTCTCTCTCACATTGGGATTACCTTGCCACCCATATTTGGGAGGCTGGGTTGCAGCTGAAACTCCCCTCAATGCCAGGCAGTGCATATACAGTGAGCCTCTGCACCCAGAAGATCAGTCAGGGTTTTGCCTCCAGTCTGTACAAGAAGAAACTGGTTCCTACAAAAATAAAAATGAGGAGTTTGGGGTAAGTAGACAACCCAGTTTTCTCACTCATTTGGTCTGTGAGCAAATGTCTTACTTGCAGCTTATGCATTTGACTGGACTGGATTATAGCGCTCCCAGTCTGTCCATCTTCTGGGTGTCCCATTCCCCCTGAGCTGTTGCTGAACACATCCTTCCAGGTGGTGCTGATGGGTGCCTCTTGCCTGCTGGAGCTGGGTGAGCTTTGCCTGCTCAGACTTTTTGTATACCAGAGAAGGTCAGTTATAAACAGAAACGATTGGTTTTGCTGGGGGATCTTTTTAGACATCAAAAATGCTCCATCATCACCAGGCTGGCTTACCTTTCAGCAGCCAATGCAAACAGAGCCAAACCCTCAGCAGAGAATTTAGCAAGAGAAGTGGCACAGACTTTCCAGAGCTGTTCTGCCAAAGTATCACATCCTCATTCCTCCTTATACTTTGTGCCGTAGCAGTTGATGCTGTTCTGGGCTCTGCACAGACACAGGATGAACACAGATGAGCTCCCAGCCAGAGCTGAAAGCAAGGGGCAGACCCCACTTTAGAGAAGGTGTAGGGGAAATCAGTGCACAGAAAGACTAAGACCTGAAAGAAATTCTGGCAGAGCTGCAAATCAGCTGAATCAATTTGTAAGAGGCCAAGAAAAGGTATGGCAGTGGTCCAGCGGGAGAAGCAATGCATATATGCAATAATCTGAGTTATAAATGAGGTATAAAACCACAAACCTGATCTTTTTCTAAACCTCATGTCCGATTCCTTAGGTTTGACTGAAGATTGGACTCTATCCTGAATGTTGACTGGATTTGTACATCAGCAGATTTCAAGGTCATGGGGAGTATTCCAAATGTTCGTCCCAGTCTTTTGCCATATTCAGATGAGAGGATCAGTGCCTTCCTGTGAGTGAAAGTCACAGTTCTTACTTAAGGAACGGGAAGAGAGGAAGAACATTCTGCAGGGAGCCCATATTTCAATAGTCTTTGGCATTTTTGGCCTAAAATGCCTAACTTCAATTCACAGCACTTGATCTTGCCCTCTTTCAGCTTACAGTGTCATCCCACCTGACCAAGTTTCTCTAGGCAGAGCAAGCAGGTTTTCCAGGAGTCTCTGAGCTCTTGTAGGGATTTTTAAAGCTGATTCCCATCTGTTAATATCTCTTGTGAAGTGCAGCCAAGTGTCTTGGCCTCGGCATCTAGCAATACAGTCTAGTGTTGGCTTGGTTGTGTCCAGGACCTTGAGGGGAGAAAAGATGCAGTGACCACCCACTGTGGTGATGCCTCTCTGCTCAGAGCTGGTGTTTTCCAAGAGGTTCTTGCAGGGTCTTGGAGCTGTAAGCCTCATTCAGATGGGACCACTATAACTCCAGTCTGTTTTGAAGAAGAGAGGCATGGATGGTCCTCACATCCATGAGGTGCAGGTAAGGCATTTACAGCCTCCTAACACTTATATCCAGCTGCAATGGCCACAGTACATCTCTAAGGCAAAGGTGGCATTGATTTTATAATGAAATCTGAAATGCCAGATCCTGTGCCTTCCCAGGAGGACTCCATCTCCTGTCATCTATGTATTGACGTCTGATCTATTTTTGCTCTCAGTTGTGATGGGTAAAGCCACAGTCTTTTCTCCAATTTCACTGGAACCACTATGAATAAGTTCACATGTGAGCAGAAGGTGGTTTGACCTAATTATCCTCCATGCCCATGTCTGAAATTGTCTCACACTATAAGCCAGCACATCAACAGCAGTGAGAGCACAAGTTTTCATATACCCAAAGGTTTTGGCAGAATCTGTGTTTCAGGAGCTGATCACTGACCCCAGATGCTGTCCCACGGCACTTTTGAGGAGTGACTGAGGTGTAGAGGGGCACAATAGGGCAGGAAGTGCTGTGGAAACTACAAATTCCCAAGGCTATGGCTGTGGCTTGCGGCAGTATGTGCAGCACCTGCTGCTCTGACCCAAATCCCACCACTATCACAACCTGGTTAATTATAAGAAAAGCTCTTTCTTACTAATTGCTGCTGGCTGGTAAAAGGGCATCCCCAGCCCCTAAAGGACTGGTGGGATCAAGAGCAGAGAGTGGTGGCTGCTGACATGTGCTGAGCCCTTGCAGCCTCCATTGTGGAGCCTGAAGGTGTCTGCACTTCACTCCCTCTCAGAGTGATCACTGCAAGGAGCTGAGAGTTTCACCACCTCTCTCTGCAGAGCTCTGATTTTGCTGTGCACTTGACACTGGTGCAGGGGGATGACTTGCTCTTGATGACTGTCCCCACCACAGCAGCCGCCTGTCCTTCACCAATGCTCCCTTCCAACCTTGTAAAGGTTGTGGCATTCCCAGAATGAGGCTGAACTTTGGAGTGGTGCAGTGTGATGTGGAGGTGGCACCCCCAGGGGCCATATTGCCAGCTGGTAAATGTGACAGCCTCCAGGCCACGATGGTCCCAGACACTCCAGTCACCAGCTGGGGCTTCCCAAATCAAGTCTGGGGCTCCCTGGGGGAGCCAGTTTGCCTGTAGCATCAGCAAGGATGAGAAAATTCCCTACAGGTAAGAGAAAATTACAGCTGAGGATTTTTGTCCTGATGGTGATACTCTGTGAGCTGGGATTTCAGACAAGTCCTCAATGCTGTGACATAGGATCATATTACATGTGGTGTGGATGGGGCATTTCTTTTGTGTATTTGCTACCTACGGTGTGGAAACCTGTGGAAATTTGCTACCTGTGGTGTGTACTGCTGATGTGAGCAAAGGGATGAACAGCAAAGGGGACAAAGCAGGCAGGAGTGTGGAAGTCCTATGTGGAAAAGGAGAAGCAGCCAGACTGGCCAGTGGAAGGGCGAGGAGGGACATTGGGTCCCATCCTATGGTCCCTAAAGTACATTTCCTGGGAATGAATATCTGTTGGAAGGAGAAGGAAGCTGGAGCCAGTTAGTGAAGCATATAGGCTTTTAGTCCTCTTGTCACTCAAGAGATGACAAATGTGGAGACTCTGCTATTGAGACCAAGTGAACTCCTAACAGGCTGCTTCAAGGGACTGTCACTTAGAGAAATGACAGTGTGACACAGACAGCTATTTCATGGCTATTTTGCTAGGCAGCACCCACTGCTCAGTGTTCCTCTGCTGCCTGCTCCACCCCAGAGCCAGGTTCACCCTGTGGCATGGCGAGCTGGGATGACCTGGCCATAACCAGTCCTGATGAATGGTCCAGAGGAGTTGCACTGACTTCCTGAGGGAGATGTTGGACAACTGAGATCATATTGTGCTCTCTGTCTGGGCAGCATCACAGGCACTGTGCACTGGTGGGTACTTATGGGTCTGGCCTTCCCCATTGGTGCCTGTGCAGGAAAGCTCTGAATGTGCTGACTTGCATAGGATTTTGTGCATAGGATGCAATGCTGTTGTCTGGAGCAGGCTTGGAGCTGTTACTTGAAGCTGGCCATGTGGGAAGCAGTCATAATACAAAATATAAAGGTAGAGTGGGTGCCAGTGGGGCATGAAGAGCTCAGGATGGGGAGGGGGAGAGTCATCAACATAGCACAGAATCCTCATCCCCAGAAACCTTACTATGTTGCTTCTTGGTCTGCTTTAAACCTATAGAGAACCTGTGGAGGTAGGAACTCTGAAGGTGTTTGTATATTATTTCAGGAACATACATTGTGGGGAAGAAAATCTTTCCCTACCAAAGTAGTGAATCCGTACCTCTGCCATGTGCCTACAGAGAGAAGGCTCAGCCCTAGATAAGACCCAAGGCAGCAGGTGAACATCAGAATGCTGCAGGACCATAACTTAGGACTTAGTACAAGCTGGGTGCACCGTTTACTGGGGGGAGATGTCATGGAAGTCAACAGGTCTCTGGAGTTACTTGCCTGTATTGAGCTGCTAGGAAGTGTCTGACCTTCCTTGAAACCAGAGTATCAGAGCAGTCTGCTTACCCGCAGCAGTGATCTCTGGGCAGGAAGCTCAGATGTGAGCGATGAAGGCAGCAGCTTTGCTGAGGAAATGCATTTAATTTGATCTACACTGCAGTTTTTATTGGAAAAAATGTTGATGCAGTAACATTCTGCACAGTAACTAGAGGTGGATTTAAGGTCATAGAGATAATGTAGCATGCTGAATTCACAGGTGGCAGATGGGAGAGTTCAAGATGCACTGGGAAAGTCTCCCTGAAGTGCCTTCTCTGCAGCTTTATCTGTTCTACTCGAGAACTGGGTGTGCTTCTCCTTCCTAGCAGGTTTCACTCTTGCCTGGACACTTCCGTACACTGGGAATAGCTTGGCTAGTAGGGCTGGACCTGAATCTTTCCATCATGCTTTAAATTAAAGGGTGACCACTTAACATGGTGCAGGTGGAGCAGGGAAGTGTCTGATTGGGATGCAGAGATGGCCAGGCAAACACAGCCTCCAAGAAGCAGTTTCCTGTGCACACAGATGGGTCTCACTGCAGAGCATGCTCTTGGGAGAGGGCAGGAGCAGGATTCCCCAGTCTGCTGCAACTTTTGCAGTTATCTGAGGTGATGGGAAGTCTTCTGTAGAAGACAGTAGGTCTGTGACAGAAGAATTTTAAAGGACTGCTCCCAGAGGGGTAAAATTCAGTGCTGTGCACTGGGAATACATATGTCTCAATGGACAGCGGAGAGCCTCACACATCCCAGCTCATGATATGGACCAACTGCCCGACCACCTGAGCTCCTCCTGCCCCCTGCGTAAAACAGAGCTGGTGCCAAATCACTCCACAGGTCACTGGAAGTTTAATGCAAGTTTCCGAGAGGTTTTGGAGCAGGCAGTGAAAGATGTTGCAGGGCAGAGCATTGCTGCTTATTCCATCGTTATCAACCAGTGGAGAAAAATGCAGAGTTCATTGTGCCATCCACTGAAATGTCATAGGAAAAAAAAGCCAGCTGCCCAGCAGTAAAATCCCCCTGTCCTGCAAGACAGAGAGACACCTCCCTTCTCGCCCCCCAGCCCCCTCCCGTATTTTGTGCTCTGTCCCAGCAGAGGGAGCCCGAGTTTATTAACAAATCCCGATCCCGGAGATAGCTGCTATCAAGGTGGTACCAAACCCCGGGCAGGATTCTCACTGCTGGAGGAAGGCAGCAGAAGGAATAGGAGTCTAGTAGTGATGATGAAAGCAGGGCTATGTTTTCAACCAGGGAAGCAAACGAATGGTTAGCCAAGAGGCCGTGCAAGGAGCTCTGCTCCTGGGACACGGCAACCATGTCAAGAGATGGATGGCCTGCAGCAGCCAGCAGACATGCTCATTGCATGGGGAAAGCATTTTGCATCAACAGATGCAGCAGATCCACACTATGATGGATGAACTGAGTTAAATTTACTTCAGAGGCTATTTCAAGGCAGTCAGTAACCTGTATACCTGCACTTTTACTGGGCTGTCCAGTTTTAATCCTGTCATCTGGACAGTTCTCCCAACAGCATTCAAAGCCATCAATCACTGTGGTGCCAAATCCACAGCTGTTTGGCACCTCGTGGCTGACTCTGATCCCATTCGGGCTGCATGGCAATGCTGTATAACCTTTCAAGCACAGGACAATGGCCCTGAGCCACCTAGCATGAGTTTTTGCATTGGTTTCCCTTGGTTTTGAAGGCTCTATGTTAGTGCACAGAGAGTTTAGTTGAAGGAAGCAGGAGCAGGTTTAATGAAGTGCCTTCTCAGAGCTCATGAGGATGCCCTAAGTTTTCTCTGCTAATAATGTGAGATGAAATGGTTCCCAGGGAGACAGATGATTCCTGGTCGTGTGTTCTTTTTTACAGCCAGCAGTTGCACTGATACCATGGATGCATACACGGGTACAAGATTATCTGGGAGAAAAAAGGTGGCGTGATTGGGGTGCAGGAGGGTCACAGATAATTTTAGACCAAATCCGAAAACCATTAGTATCAATGCAAAGCCCCTCATTAGCCTGAACAAGCACAGAGATTCTTGTTTTAGAAGCTGAGTAACAAACTGTGACATTTTAGGACGCAGAGATGGGAAGGCAAATGACTCAGGCTGCACTTTACAAAAAGCAGCAGGCAGATATTTTCCGAGGCAACTTTTAAAAGGAAGGTTAAATTTCTCCAAGATAAGGAGAGCTCCAGCTCGCTGGAATGCATCGCGACCCCCCCTCCCCACCTCATCCTATGATAACAGCTGTTGTGTTGGAAACCTAATGCTGATGAAAGAGTTAAAGGCTGGTTGATGGGCAATATCGGTGACACACCTCTGAATTGAGCATACTCCTGGAGTGAGACTGCGGACTGGTGTTACTCAATGAATAGAGGCCACTCCAAGGGAGTTTTTCCTTGAATAGAATGGGGTCAGGGAGCCGCTTTGGGGAACAATGGTTGCCACCGGCTAGCTGAATTTCTTACAATCACACACCATACCCCCTGATCAAATAGCTCCTTTGTCAGTCTGATATAAAAACATGTCATACAATGATGATCTGGAAGAATGACAAGAGCTGGCCTTTCAAAGAGATCAGAAGGGCTTGTTTTGCACAAAAAGAGCCCCCATCAGAGTCAAGACAGAAAAAAATGGAGAATAAAAGGGGGTGAATGGAAACAAACAGCAATAACAACAACAACAGAAAAGAGGGCAAGTTGGAAACTTAGGTCTGGCTTGTTTCACAGCATCCCATATCCACAGCAGTGCAGCACGGTCGAGTTGAAACTCTTTCAGTATGGACGTGGATGTCAGATTGCGCTGCCATTGGGTTCCCATTGTCATTCTGCACTGGGACAGAAGAAATTGCTGGATGGGAAAAGGTCACTTGGCCCAACGAATCATCTCCCTGCCCCCCCGAAAATGTCTCAACACCATCTCTCTCCTTTCTCACTGTAGTTCACTTCTCTGCCTTTTTAATACAATGTTCATCTGCTGTCTTTATGCTGCTGTACAAAGTTCAGATTGCTCAGAAGGCTATTCTTGTCCATCTGTTCATGTGAGCTGGAAAATGTCTTTATTCTTCTGTACTACCTTGCTAATTTTTTTTTTCTTTAAATGTGTATCCTCTTTTCAACCCTCTTCCCAGGATTTTCAGGGATGTAATTGAGATTCTGGATGGAGAGAGTTTTTCTCCAAAGAATGTTTTAAGATGTGCAGGGAAGTGGATCCCTCTCTGCTACTTGCAAAGGAGCTGCATTCCTACAGTATCTGTCACAGGAGTCCCAAGAGATGGCATTTACAGTCATTATAATTATTTGCAAGCCAGAAAAGCTCAGCAGACCTGGAAGTGGGCAACTAAAGCTGCCAGGAAATTTCAGCACCTAAAAGTGCTTGAAAATTTTATATTTAGATTTTAATCTGGCATTATATAAAATAAGAAGTCAGAACAGTCAGAAGAAATCATCACATGTAAAAGACTGAGCTCTTGGAAAATTGCTCCTGAAAATACATTCACAATACAACACACCAAAGCTTTATCCCATGTTTAAGTTCTCTTTATTTATTTTTTTAACCACAGCATTTTCTTTAAAGAGAAACAAAACCCAAAAAACATTGGTAATGCTTCCAGGAGTTTGTGTGATTAAGCACACTAACTGGGAGGTACCTTGTAGAAATGATAAATCCCTGCACCTTTTTTTTTTAATCTCCAAGGCAAATATCTATTATCATCTAGGATTTCTTCGTTGTAGTGTTACTTGCCCTTTCTGCAATTTTGTATAGAATCAGTTATACTCCTATGCATGTTACTCAGGATATGTTCATTTCTAAGAAAAATAGGTAAATTCTATTTACAAAATACATTGTTTATTAAATACAGAGAATATTTATAAACACACACAATACTGACATGTATAAACCAAATACAATTGATACTGACCTGAATGGCTAAGCTCTTTGATTCCTTTACCTAAAAGTCTGTATAGCATAAAATTGGGGTCATAATTAATCACCTCTTCTCCTGAATAAAGGGCTGAAGAGCTGGCTGAAAATAATTAGGCCACATTCTGGGTGCAGGAAAAATTAGGATACAGGTTACAATAAGTTTCAAGACTGTCACTACCAGTGTATTTGAGGGGGTAGACGAAATACAGGACCTGTGCAGTGCTGTTTGGGAATTAATTTGGAATTGTAGTATAAAACTTACACCACAGCAAAACAGTGCAGAAAGTAGGTGAGACACAGCATATGTAGTGTTAGCAGTCAGAAACTAGACACTGGAAAAAGTATTTAGGCACCCAAATAAAATGTTTTCAGTGGTTTTGAGTACCTAACAGTTCTGCTTGATTTTCAGAACTAGTGACAGACAGACAAACGACTTTTGAGTTTGTCAGTCTGAAAGGCAGATTTTGGTGCTTGTATTTATGGTTGCTCCAGCCTCCAGCTGGAAACCACAAGCAGCAGAGAAGGTGACAATTCAGTTCTCAAATGGGATGTACCTGGGACCAGCTGTTGACATGAACTGAACTGAACACCTGGTAAGTGGTGAACAGGTTTCTGCAGTACTGGTTCTGATCTAGCTGCCATTAAAGCATACCAAGACCTCATCATTTTGGGATCAAGTGGCACTACATGAGGAGAAGCCCTTGTCATGCCATTACCTGCTGGCTGGACTTTACAAGTCCAGTTTGGCTGGGAGTGTTATGCATGTCCTAAAGGACTGGGGCTCTGGTCCACTGGGTGTGATATCCACTTGGTGTGATATCCACTTGGTAATAATCTGCAACTTCACAGCACCTTTATTTTTCTTACTTAAACTATTTTGAAATTGTATTGTTGCGCTTTCACTGGACATTCCTGTTTTGTGTTTACTCTTGGTTGCTGGGTTTTCTTTATTATGGAAGTTCTGGATAGGTGGATAATTTTTGTGTTTTCTTTAGGTAGCACCCTGTTTCACTATATAGCAGCATAATTCTGTTAAACACAGTGAAAACTCTTCTTTATAGCACCCTCACATCTGGTCCTGAGACTCTGGACAACTCTGGGAAAGAAAAAAAATATGTTAAGGGAGCACTCACAGTGGAATTAACTGTTCCAAAAATTGGAAGGCATAAGAGCCAGCTTGCATGCACATCTTAATTTTGTCCCTTTGTCAACAGGTTGTACAATCAAAATTTAAGTGACACTTCTGTCTTCTTTGGGCTGCTGGCTCTGCTGTGCTGAATCTCACCTGTTCAAGTTTCCAGTGAACCTTCTTGCATTCTCCTCTAGTTCTTACCCTGCAGTTATAACCTCAGTATTGGGAGCAAGCCTGGAAAATTTCAGAATGAAAACTGAAACCTTCCAAAAGGTAGGAGCAAATAAAAAACAGAGGATATTAATATAGCAACAGCTGGACTTCAGCTTTAATAACCTATATTTTTTTAGAGCACGTAGCAATTCAGATCAGACAGAGGTATTTCTGTGTGCTCCTGTTAAATCAAGTCTCTTGCCAGTAACACAGTGAGAGGCTGGTACACTCTATTAAAATATTAATTACCAAGCCCCTTTCTTTTGATGGGTCTACTAAAGATACTTCAAATGGATATGTGAGAATTGATCAAAGATTCTGCAGGTTGTTGCCACTGCTCACTGGGCATTTCAAACCAAAGGAGAACCTGACTCCCATGAAAAAGATACTGTGTTTTTACAAGCAATAAAAAAACACTGGTCACTTGATTGCTATGGGGATGGATATAACTAAACCGGGCTTTCTTAAGGCAGAGAGCACGATCTAAGAGAAACAAAAAAAGACATGGGAGAGGGAGGGAAAAGAGCGAGCAAGAGAGAGCTGAATTGATTTCAGTCTGTTCAGGTCTAGCTGGAAAACACAATGCAGCGAAACGGTCCCTTAGTCGGCAAGCTTCTTTTCCTAGTTTTTCCCATGGTTTGAAGTGGAGAGGGAGGGATGGTATTAGAAAAAGTGTGTATGTGTGAGAGAGAGAGAGAGAAAGCTGTAGGAAAGGCAGAGAGATGAGAGACATCGTTTGGAAGGGTGTAAAATAGTCCTTTCCTTCTGGGGAGTGGAAAACTTTGATGTCCACGTCTCTTGTTTTAAAGTGGCAGTGTCAGGTTCAGGCTGAAAGGTCCTGATATTTGAATCTTTGTGCTTGTGCTTGGGACTTTGCCTGTGCACACACCTGCACATCCAAACACCTGCCAGGGCATCCACACAGTAAATGGGCCCTACACTTCAGAGGAGCAACAGAAAATAAGCAGGGAGATGGCTTTACTGGTTCCTTGTACAGAGATTCACACTGGATAAAAAAAGGCACATTTGTACATCTGTGCATGGAAAAAGACATAACCAAAAGGGGGAAAAGTACTGTGGGCTTTATTGTGCCTTAGAAAGCTGTTTTCTTCCGGGCATCACTAATGCAGTTATTGGGCTCAGACTGTGTTAAAGGCTCACAATGGCTAAACAGATGAAGAGGCACAATTACAGGTGAGGAGAATAATCTGTGAGAAGCACTGTGATTTGTCAGGCTTCACCATACTAGTAAATTCAGCTTAAGGAGTAACAACCTATGTCTCTTAATCAGAAGCCTTTTCTCCTCTGCAGGGGCATGGACATCTAGCTCAGCCTGGATATTTTGTCCTTGAAACACATTTCAATATATCGCTACTAATAATTCAGACATACTTACAATGATAAGTCCACTGCAAACTGCAGGAAAAGAGAAAGGATAGGACAAAATTTAGCACTCGTGGCAGTCAAGTGAATTCTGGTAAGAATTGATCCAGTGTGCAAGTGTATCTTTCTCATTTTTTCCCTTCAAAGAGCAGGAAGGTTTGTGCTCGTGGTGGAGCTGAGAGGGCTCATGCACGGCTAGGCAGCAAGCTAATCTCACTTGAATCTGCACCCAAAAACTGCACCACATGCTAACAGGCTGCAAAACCAGAAAGGTATTTGAGAATTGTGCAGTTTCAGATCAAGCCCATGACAGATGTAAATGTTACTGTGATGGCCTGGGACTGTGAGGTCTCTGTTTCAAGCCAGAATAGAAGCATATGTGCCTGGAGTTCCCTGTGGGTCCTGATGGGAGACAGACAATGGATCAATCCATGTTCAATTGACAGACCTCCTTCACTGGAGGGGGAGATTTTGACTTGATTCCCTGGAATGTTAGCATTTTTCTTCCCAATACTCAATTTTCAGTTTAAATAGATAGAGTGAAAAGCTATTTTCACGGCAGGTGGGCTGGAGAAGGGAGGTTTTAATGACTCTTTATTCTTGGATTTATAATCTGACACGCTGTATGCACGTGTTTGTCACAAAACTGTGTGAGGTGCCCACCACCCAACCATGCATTGTCCAACAGATGTTAAAGCCATCAAGTGTGTTTGCTTCCAGTTCCAAAGGAAAACATTCTCTATTTTGGAATCTGGGATTTCTTTTTTAAACTGATCTAAACAAACAAATAAAAATAGTCTTGGAGAGTGGGGCCTTACATGATCATAAGAAACTGGGCAAACGAGGATCTAAGGCCTGTTCCCTGACCCATAAACTGGGTTAGTAATCAGTGGTTCCTGAAGTTTGTTATTGTCATCACAAAACCTGAGGTTAGGCTGTGGACTATTTAAAAATCACGTGCACTACCAACACAGGGTATCAAAACATACACTTACTGCAGTGACAAAGCATTAATTGCTCCTTATAACAATACCTGAGAGGTTCAATCACCGCAGAGAACATGTTGTGTGAGGTACTTTAGGAGCACAGAAAGGACAGTGGATACAGCTGAAGACTCCAAATCTATCATGAATCTGTGCAGTGGGACTGTGCACAAGTGTGGTGCTTTGCTGCAGGACTGGGACCTACTGTGCGTGGACAGCAGGATACTGTCCTTGGTTTTTTTATAGGTGTGTATGCTTCATTTGTAAGAGCAGAGAGGGTAAAACCTGCCTTATGGGTTGGCATAAATTGAAGTGAATAGAAACAAAGGCTGTTTCTAGCACCAGCCAGATTCCTGTTGCTGCATTGTAAGTCTCTTAACTTCAAATTAACGAGTTCTGTGTTTCAGTAATAAGAAATAGAATTAACCAGCAAGAAATAAAAAATGTCAGCTTCCTGATTAAGAAATCCTACAGTGCAAGAAAGGACAAATAGTGAAATGTTTCCCCTGACTGTAGAAAAAGAAAGAAGTAAGCCTAGGACTCTAATAATTTTGCATATTTGTAGTTGTTACAGGTAATAAGGCTCTGTCTTGGTTGCCTGGTCAAGGCAGACCCAAAACTATTTGTAGGATTAGGTTTGCTCTCTCTTCTTAAACAAATTATTACCTTGTAAGTGATATGACAGCAGTGAATCCTCCAAGAGCAATGAACCCCTCTGCACCCACGGGCACAGGATGAATCAGGGGACTGCCAGACTTGCTCATGGCAGGTGAGGAACTGCACAATGCAGCCATGTAGGGGGAAGCAAAATGCAGGATAAAAGAGTATCACAGTCACTGTTACACCAAAGATATTTATATTGCTTTATAAATACTCCAAAAAGTTCTGGAACTACCTGTGGAATTAATAAAAACTGAGCTGAGAATCGCTAGAAACAACTTTGTATGTCTTGATCTCACTCCCAAAAAAGCCAGTAGTATTTGAATGTTTAGTTCCTCAGGTTTTAAGTACAAAAGGAAAAAGCCCCTAAAATATCTTCATAGGTAGCCCCTATAAAAGAACAAGATTCAAAAGCATTCCTTCAGGAGATCAAGGACGGTCCAGCCTTTGAAGCCTGGAGGATTGGGAAATTTAAAGATCTTTGTGGCAATCATATTGTGCCATTAGAAATCTACCATTTGGAATTGTAAAGCGTTTAAAAGGAATGATTCCAAATTCCACAGCTGTCTGGTGAATGACAACTTGATGTGGCCTGGGGGGGAGGAAGAAGGTCATTGTTGGGAAAACAGTTAAAATGAACATTTTCTGAACAGATGCTTTAGATAATACTTTGATAAATGAGGTTTAAAACAAATAAAATATTCTGGGTGACTTCCTAGGAAGAACAGATTAGTAAAACAAACAAACAAAACTCAAAATGCAAAGACAAGAAATAGGTATATGGCTTGTGCTTAGCAAGTAACAGAGGACTGTTCAAAAAAAAATGCACAATAAACAGAGTCTGAACCAGCAAGATGAGACAATTCTGCTGGCTATGGGAGGTGATTTTTTTTTTTTATTGCACTGCAGTTTTGCCAAGCAAGAAAGATTCTGGAAGGCTCTGTTCATTTTGATACGCTAAAATATTTGAGAATCCCTTTTTATTGCCTTTTTCCCCCAAACCATTCAAGCTCAGCTGCTTGATCAAAATACAAAAGCATTGCATGTGCCTAGCAAGTGGATAACAAAAGTGATCCCCTCAGTTTAGTATGTTTGTCAGCTGAGTGTACTGAGAAAAGTAAACAAACAGCATCACTGATGACGAACTGATTTATGGAATTGTTTGTTATCATAATTTTCCGCATAATCATGACTAAAGGTCCCAATCTTGCGGCTGTTAAGAACATTGTAGGGACGGCTGCTAGCTGTGTGCCCTTAGTATTCATCAAAATCTCCTTGTGGATGGGGTTTGGAATAGGGTCTGTTGAGAATATTTTTAAGGCAAGATTTTTCATCTCCCTTTAACAGAACCCATATGAAACAGCTTCTAATCCTGGTTTCTTCTGGCAAATATTTTATAGGTAAAACCAAATCAATATGTATAATTTGTGAGAAAATTTAAAAGCAGAAAATTTGCCCCCAAATTCAGCATAACCTTTCAATTTTATCCTCTTTAATCCTTTGATAATTTTTGTGCTTCTCCTACAGAAAAGCAATTTTGCTAATCACCTTTGTGCCAATCCCTGCATTCCTAACAATAGTGTGAACAGCTTCCATCAAAGTCTTTGATGTGGGAAAGACACACACACACACACACATATAATCTGAAAACAATTCAGCTCCTTGGTTCTCAATGGTGAGCACTCTGCTTTAATAGAGTGCAAGTTCTGTGGAGGTTTCTAATCCCTTCTGCCAAACAGAAGAGACACAGTCAGGTAGCACACCTTATTCAGAAGTTAAAATAACATGTTACTTGCTCTTAGAGAAAATCAAAACAACTCAAGATCAAAAACAGATTCCGCCAACCCTAACGGGATAGACTTTCTACTCAGATAACTCTTGATCTAAGTGTGTAACAAGTAACCTGCTTTAATCCCTCAAAGCGATGGTGTTACAGATAAGTACTGTAGTAGCAGAGGAGGTGTCTTAAGTTTCAGAAATACACAAAAGCATTGGTTGGAAGGAAAAACAAAACAAAGAGCTGTCCACATGAATGTGTCTTTAGCTGGAAAGGTGTATTTGAGGGCACTGCAAATAATAAAACCCCTTGAAGACAGAAAAAAAAATGACAGGCAGGTATTCAAATAGTGTTTCTCCAAGCTGGATTTCATTGAATTATGCTGTTAAGACTTTGCAGATATAAGCCCCCTGATTTTTAGTTTACAAACCCTGCAAGCCATGATGTTAGAATGGTCTGCAACTTCAGCACAGAACCCTACCCCCTTCTCTAGAGGTTCAGAGTGGTCATGAGCCATGAAAAAGAGTGCAATCTTTGTAAGATTTGGGAAAGATACCTTATTATGCTTACGCTGCACTAAGCACCTGCTTTGAGTCCTTTATTACAGTGTGAACAATGCAATGGAAATAATCATGCTACACATACAATTTTAGGAATGGTTCAGAACCTTCCTTGGTTCTTTCTCCTGCAGACACCTACATACACACTTATTTTGGTATTATTGTGAAGACAAAGGCCATGGGGCTCTGAGTCTGCAATCACAGCTTTGACAGCTCTGCAACAGGCACTATCCAAAACCATGCCTGAGAAAGTGTGTGCCAGGGTATGAGCTGCTGGTATATTTCTCTTAAAAAGAACCCAGAGAAAGTAATGGATGACATCTACATTTTGGGCAAAAAAATGACTATTGTTACTATGTTGTGAGAAAATTATCCATACTTGAAAACTATGCCACATTTAAGAGCAGTGTATCAGAATTCTTTTCTTCACACTGCTCTATGTCCCTTGCTTGGAGCGTAGTTGACCTTCTCCAGGATTAGTGGGTATAAACACCTTTCATCTTAACCAAATATTCCACAGTTGTTTATACCTTGGGTTACAAACTGGAGGGCACTAAGGCCCCCCTTTTTCAGAGGCACTTGTCCATACCCTGGACCTGGTATCCCAGAGGGTCACACTGCATGTGTTACTCTGCACCCAGGCTCCCTCTGGTCTACACTAAGTAGTTTTCCTTGGTAAAGCAGCACAGCCACAGGCAGAAGACTGTCCACTGGAATTTGGGTGCCACGCAGTGCAGGGAGACATGCACGATGCACATGCTGCCTCTGTAAAGAGAGCCTAAGACTAGCAGAGAGCCCTTGGGCTGTCTTGGTCTGATATCCTGAGTTAGGACTCTCCAGGTCAATTCCTGGTTAAGTTTTAGCAGTTGTGGTCAACCCTGTCTCTCTCTCTCTCTCTCTCTCTCTCCAAGGAAAAAAACCCAAAACTAAACCCAACTGGTAATGCTTTTATAAATCCAGTAAAGGTGAATCTACCGTAAAACTTGGTAAGCTGTTTCAACAGTTGATTTTATTCACTACAAAAGCACACTTTATTTATCAATTTGTTTCCCACCACATTCTGTCAAGAGATTTTATCTCTTTGTCTTCTAAACGGAAGATCCAGATTTTTCTTCCTGTTTCAGTGCTCATAAGGTATGACCACCTCACACCTTAACCTTCTCTTTAGAAAGCTAAAATAGATTGAGCTCTTTGGGTCTTACTACAAAACATGCTTGACAGTCCTGTAATCATTCTTTACTACTCTTCTTTGAAACCCCTCTAGTTTTAAAACATCCTTCTTCAAGTGTTGTCTGGACAAATTATTTCCAAAACAGTCACAACAGAGCCAAAACCAGAGGTAAAAGAACTCCCAGCTCTTGTTTTTTCCCAGGACAGCACTAGTCCTTTGGTCACAGCACTGCAGAAGGAGCTCACATTCAGCTGATTATTCATCTTAATGAAGTCTTTACGGAATTGCAGCTTTGCAGGATAGAGTTACATCCTTTCAGTGTGACCTACATTCTTTGTTCCTAGATGTGAGACTTTACATTTGGCTTGACTGAAATACATATGATGTGATTATGCCTAAACTTAACTTAGGGCTATGCAGCCATAAGCATCCTTTGCCTCTTTCTCCATGCTTTGTGCCTGCTACAAAACTTTGCTAAGAAGTATTTCAGATTTTTTCAGGTTGTTAGTAAAATATTAAGTAGTGTAGGGTGCATAAGCAGTCTCTGTGGGATCCTACTAGAAAAAGACCAACTTGATAATAAATATGTCTTTACGGTAACAATTTTAAGACAGAGAAGTCACTGATTTTAATAATTTTAATGTTTCAGACAATACTGTAGTCTTTTTCATAAAGAACAAAATTTCGAATCATCAGAAAGACATGAAAATGACACAAAACTGCATTCACCCGATGTTTCCATAATCTTAAGCAAAATTTGTTTTATTACTTCTCTTTCAGCTGGCTACTTAAGTCCTGTACTAGATGTGCTATTATTTCATCTGAGCTCAAACTCAGGTTGAGAAATTATTAATTACTTTGGACATCACTCCTTAAAAATGCTGATAAAAAATCTGCTGCCTTCTAAAACTTCCCTGACTTCCAGGGTATATTAAATGGACCAGAGAGCTCCTTATCCAGCAGTTCTGAACCTCTAATATACAAGGCTTCCAGACCTGGTGATTTATTTATGGGAGTATTTGGGAGCTTGAGATTAGACAGACAAGATGACCTTCTGGAATAGGATGCAAGTACTGTCAAATGGCCTGTATGCTATGGAAACCTCATTATATGCTGAAATTTATTATCCTACTCCACCCTGCAAAATGAGATGTAGATTGTGGTGGCTAAGTGATACCTGTTCAAAGCATTCTAGGCACATGATGAACTTCTTATAATTTTTTTTTTTCATTCTGAGGGAGAATTTTCCCCACCATTTCAGCCTTCTGCAGAGTGGAAAGTACTATAAGAAAAAACAGCACAACACTAGCCTCATATTTTCCTGCTCTACTGTCTGTGGAGAGCTACTTTGCCATTTTGGACCAGAATCCTTCTGTGCTGTCAGTACTCCAGGCTCCTGTGGATGGCAACAATGACTCAGTTATTATGAACTGTTCTTTGGAGGTGGTGTGCTTGTGTATGTGTACACATACGTGTGAACTGCGAGCACTTTTCAGACCCCACTCTGTGGAGCTCTGGAGGGGGGAATGGACTGCAAGGAAGGGTGCTGGTGAAAAGCCAGCCCTAAATCCATTGTATCAAGGCCCACTCTTATGTGGGGAAGACCCTTTCTTTTATGTGTCACAGGAATCTGGGAGTGTTGAAAACTGCTGTGCAGCACCAGATGACCCCTGCTGTCACTTCGTGGGTGACAGGCGCTCCTGACCCTGGTCAAGGATAATTAATGAGCATTAATCACCTTGCTGTTCAACTTCCTTTGCAGGGGTGCAGTACCTAGCTGGTGTTGCTCCAGGTGGTGAGGCAGATGTTCTGGTTACCTGGGATCACCATCCCCACCATTAATTGTTCACGTTATTAATGAATACTCGGATCAGGTGACGTTGCTAATCCCAGATCGGAAGATACAGACCCGTGAGCCGGTCGTGGCGTGGCGATGGGGTGTGGGGGAGGGCAAGTGGCACAAGGGAAGTCCCAGCGGCTCCTGTTAATGAATTAATCCGCTAACGAGGGTGGGCTCGGCGGCCCGTGCCCCCTCCGGTCCCGGCAGCCGCCTCCTCCCCCGGAGGGGGCAGTGACAGGCAGCGGTTCCTGCCCCATGTGACTGGGGAGCGGCGGGCCCGGCCATGGCCNGTCCGTGGCTGGGCCTCCCCCGGGCAGCAGCAGCTCCGGCTCCCGGGGAGGAGGGGCGGGAGCTGCTGCTCCATGGGGAGGAAGGGCAGCCCCCGATCCCCCCAGGCGGAGGGGGGATCCCGGGCCGCCTCCCCCTCCTCCCCGCTCTGGGCCTTACCTGAGGAGCTGCTGCTCCTCATCTGCTCCTACCTGGACGCGCAGGCCTTGGGCCGCCTGGCCCAGGTCTGCCGCCGCCTGCGCTTCCTCAGCAGCCGCGATGTCCTCTGGAGGCGCATAGCCCGCGGCTGCCTCAACTCCGGCTTCACCCAGCTCGGCACCGACCTGT
>VWZU01014876.1:784087-810125 GCA_013397095.1 Sterrhoptilus dennistouni | reverse complement strand
GCGGGCCGGGGTGGCGGAGGCCTCGGGGGGTGTCTCGCCGTCAGGCCCAGCGGGAGCGCTGCAGCCTGGGGCCCTCTCCTCGTCTGGAGAACTGTGTCCAGTTCTGGCCTCCTCAATACAAGAAAGACAAGGAGGTGTGGGTGAGGGTCCAGCGGAGGCCACGAAGAATGATAAGGGGTTTGGAACATCTTCCCTGTGGGGAGAGGCTGTGGGAGCCAGGCCTGTTCAGTCTAGAAATGACTGAGAAGAATCTCATCAATGCATATAAGTATCTCAAAGGCAGGTGCCAGCAACAGGATGAGTAGCAATGTCCATAAACTAAAACACAAAGTTTCACCTCAGCGTGAGGAAGAACTTCATGCTGAGGGTGTCAAAGCACTGGAACAGGCTGTCGAGGGAGGGATTGGAGTTTCCCTCTGGAGACATTCAAAACCCTCCTGAACTCTTGGCTGGGTAACCTGCTCTTGGTCACCCTGCCTAGGCAGAGAGGTCGGACTAGGTTATATCCAGAGGTCTTTGCCAACGCTAATAATTCTGTGATTTTGTGATCCTCTCAGTCCCCAGACGCCTCCAAACACTAAGGCTTAGGGGCTTCAGGCTAGGGGAGGTTGGAGCACAAGGAGATGGACAGAGCTGCTGTTTGCAGCTGGGGTGGATCCTGTATGCCCACATAGACACTTCTGAGCAGTGATCCCTGCCATCGTCTTGAAAACACCTCAGAGAAGAAGCTGCAAGGGAGCAAGGCCTGGGACAGCATCCTGTGAAAAGGCTGGAGAGCAGGCTTAGTGCATTCTTAGGTGAACACTTTTGTGGGCCTCCAGGAACATACATGTCTTAGGTTCTCACACAGCAGCTGGTATAAATGGTGATGGCTGGCACAGAGAAAGTGACTTGTGGACTTTTCATGGCTTCTGGGTTTTAAGGTTTTGGAAATAGGAATTGTTTGAGGTTTTTTTTCTGGGGTCTTTATATTTTCACCCTGTTCACAACATAGGTTAGGAATAGGGTCAAGCCCTCTAGGCTTTGCAGTGTGTATGACACCAGCATCTTTCCAGGCAATGTGCTTTGGGGCTTGTGCCTTGGTAGGGGTTGGTGAGGATCCAGAGTTTGCCTTTCCTCTCTCAAATTTGGCTATGTACCAAATGCCACTTGGAGGCAACCTCACAAAGTCGGCTTTCCTTCCTTGTTTAAGGATCTCAAGAGAAGTTTGTGTTCTTAGGATCTACAAATCCCTTCCTATGGCTTCTCCTTAGCTGCCAGCATGGATCTTGTTTGTCATTCAGTGACTCTGTATTATTTCCACAAATACTGTGGTGACATGATTCAAAAGAGGAATGGCAGGTTTTGACCCCTATTTTGCTATCTGATGTTGCTGTCTCATCAATGCATAGACTTTAGAGAAACAATTATGGCTTCTGCTGGCAGGAGCAGAAATTTGGTGGTGCTGAAAATCCTTGTGTTGGGTTTTCAAGCCAGCACTACAACCTGCTCGGTGTTCACAGGTTGGAAGTTAAGCACAGTTCCTTTGTAAGTCAGCAGGAGTAAGCACTGCAGAATTGCTGTGCATTGGACTCTTGTCTACTCTGATATATGATTTTGTCTCCTGAGGAAATGAAGTTCTGTATTTTTCATTAAGAATAAGGTGATACTCTGCTCCTTCAGTTGCAGGAGGGATCAGGTGTACAGCAGAGCAGGTGCAGTGTGTGTAAGGACCACCACTTCCTCCTGCAGAGGAATGTAGGTCTATAAACAGCTACAGAAGAGATTTGCTAGGTCAGAGGGTTTCAGAGAAGAGAAGGCTGCTTGAGTATCATGAACTCAGAGGGATTTCAGTGCTGTTAGATTTGATATGAACAGGGGGATTTTTTTAGTAATTCTAGGATGCACTTTTGCACTGTGTCCTATTTTCAAGTTTTCCTCAAACAACTCCAGTACTGAGAGCTGCTTTTAGTATTGGTCAGCACTTGGTCCTGGGGAGTTCAATCATGGGTAACACACCAAGTTACGTTACAAGTGGTTATGAAGAAGCCTTGAGATATATCTGGAGGATGATTCCTTTAATTACTTTTAACTTCATAGAAGGCTCAGACAGTCTCCAGTTCCTTGAATTAGCACACCAAATCCTATGGAGAATACCTGAAAAAAAACCCTCTTGTTTTCCCAGGGTAGTAATGCAGCATCTGGGGGCAGTTGCAGGAGTTTTACCCTACCAGAGTAGCCAGTTTGGCAACAGGTAAGAGGCAAGGGCATATTGCAGAACCAGGAGGCCTGGATATCTGAACATCTGCAGAAGAACCAGTATGGCTGCATGTGTTGAGTTGTACAGCTGTAAAATTTGTATTTAGCTGAAGAAGAGCTGCTCTGTGGCAGCTCAAGGATTTTAACTAGCCATGTCTCTTCTGTAGCACTTGCTCTGCCTGCCTCTCTCCAAGATCAGGAGCAATCTCCCAGATTGCTACTCTTGCAATTGAGGGAGTAATATTTGGAGAGNACAAGTTGGGGAGGGAGTTTAGGCAAGCTGGGCACACCGTAGTTGATAATAACAATTCTATGTAGGAACCTGGTAGATTGCTCATTCAAGGTTAAATTTGAGCTGAGTAGGTATTTAGGCTGAAATATTACTGTGTAAATAGAATGGTGATGAAGATGATGAATATCTGGACCTTCTTGATAACTGTGCTTTCTTAGTGATATGGAATAACTCTTGAGTTTGTCAAGCTTGGCTTTGACTCACTGAGGGGCTGAAGCTTCTACTGCATGTTCTCGCTAATGTTGCCTGAGGTGAACACTAGTTTTTACTTTTGAGAGGTTTCTGTGCTATACTGTGTGCAATTGAGAAAGCAAAGGCAGGAACCGTTTATGGTTAATATACTTAATGAAATAACGTGCATGGTTCTCACATTAGGTCTTAAACTGATGGTCCCTGGGAGGCTGGCATAAGTTAAAAACTAGTCTAGGGAGTATTTACAGTTTAAAACAAAAATCCATCTCAGAATAGTTTGATCATTTCTGCTGTTAAGTGGCTTTTGATAAGCCATCTGTTAATGCTTTGTAAATAGCAATAAATTTGAGCCTAAAGGAGATAGCTGTGAAATTTAACCCCTGCCCCCTCTTACCCATTTTTTAAAAAGTGATTAATTTGAAAATGACACTATTTCTTTAAAATGTTATTTCTGTTGGTTATATCTTCAGATAATTGTAACAATGAGGATCAGAAGGAATAAGCCTTATCTTGTATGTGAAAAAACAGTTTGCACAGTCAGCTTGCTTATAAACTTCTTTCTGCCAAAAAAGGGAAGAGGTAAGGTTGATAAGAAGCTGGTTGTAAACCCCTAGCTGTTAGCAGCATAGAGAAGAAAAACAGTAGTAAATGTAAAAAAAAATTTGATTTCATCTAATTAAAAAAATTAAAAAATTTCATCTGGGCTACATACTTTTAAAAATTGCCAGCTGTGGTTATCTCTGGACACATGCTTGCTCTTAAATGATATTAAATTAAGTTGCTAATGACGTCAAAGGAAGGTGTGGACCTAAGCCCAGACACTAGCTGTTATGCTGAAAGGCGTATTTGACAACGTTGACAATCTCTCATATGTTCCCTTTCTGGTAGATTCAGCCAAATGGGAGCCAAAGATGTAAGCCAAGTTAGGTATTTAAGACATGGATTCAATTGTGCACTTGCAGGGGAAGAAAGAAGTTTGCTTTGATGGATGTATCTATACACTTCTTTCTTTTGGCAAGGGGGAATCACTAGGTTCACATTCACCTGAGTCACTGTATGTTAGGGATGGTAGGGGCTGACCTGGAACAGTTCTTAAAGCATATTCTCTGTGTTAAAAATATGCTGTTTCTTTGTTGAACCAACAGTAACTAAATGTTCAATAGAATATTGTGTCATTTTCTGGAAGTACAGAGTGGCTTTAGACAGATGTGCATCTTGGCATCTGAGCTGTGAGTCTCTCCAAATCAGGTTGTCACTTTTTCTGTATAGACAAGTTAATTTTACGTATAGACCTGTACTGCTGCAAGACCTTGTTGTGAGGCTGGTAAAAAGAGAGTCCCTATGCTAAGATTTTTGCTTTACTCAGTCATAGGAGCTGAAGTAAAAGTTGAGCCACATCTTCATGATATAAGGTGAAAGGAGAATTTTTCTTTTCAGGAATGCATGGCAGCATATCACAGAAAAGTTAAGGCTTAACAACACTTTCTGCAGCTAAACTGTAGCTGAGTAGTAACACAAAGCCTTTGGGGGTTTTGGTGATGTAGTGATATTACAGTTGTGTCCTGTAGTCTGTGTCTGTTTTGCCAGCTGTTGTACAGGCCCAGCAAGAACCGTCTCTGCTCTGACGAGCTTGCTGCCTAAATAGCCAGGGTAAACAAGGGCTGGACGGTAAGGAGAGGCAGGGAGGTGTCAACCAAGCTGCCCTCTGTGCAGCAGGTCAGTGTCAGAGCCAGGAATAGCAGAGGGTGCTTTAAGACTTTATCCAGGGCCTGCTTGCTGGACCACCTTGGACTGGAGAAATCGGAGAAGCAAAGAGCTCGTTGCAAGGTGATTCTTTATTTAAGGCATGGAAGAAAGGAATAAAGTTGCAGCTGGGCTAAACTTTTTTCCTCTTTGTTGCAAAGGAATTTTAGAGGGCAGCCTAAAAGTGGGAACCTAAATAGCTTGACAATTTGCTCTTTGTAATGCATTAATAGATGTCAAAATATAGAAATGTTCCACCTCATGTTTTCTCTTTCCCTGTCTCCTGTTCTGCCTTGCCCACCAGAGTCATGGTATATTCCCCAGTTCAGAGAAGCAGATTCATTAATGGACAGATTTATCAACTATGAGTATTTAAGAGCTTGTGTAAGCATTTTGGTGAGTTAATAAAAGCTGTGTTTTCTCCAGATCTTGGAGAAATGTATACACCTACAGGAGCAGGAAGTGGCCAATCTGTGCAAGTCAAATTCAAATGCAAACTGCAACAATCATAGGAGACCTCAGCCTTCACCACTGGAGGGGGAGGGAGTGTGAATGCTTGTAAAGCTGCTTCAGTTTCCTTCATCTTTAAAACTTGTTTTAAAAACAAAGTTTCATTACTTTAAGGCAGAAATGAAGAAGGCAATGAACTGGTGCAGATGATGCAGAGGGGAATACTCTGGGGAGGATGTTGCAGTAATAGAAAACGCTTGGAAGAGGGAATGCAGATTCTGCTTTGTGTGGGAAAAGTTAGTGGCTTTTTTATAAACTGCTGTTACATTTATTCTTACTCTGTCTTAAACTGTTAGTGCTGAACAGGACAGATCTGCCAGGACAGCCCCACAACATTGACACTGCTTTTTCTGGGAATGTTGTTTGTAAGAGTTCTTTGAGGCCTGCCTACCTTCCTTTAAGATCTTCACAAGTTCAAAGAGGAAGAAGAATTTTTTGTAGTTCAGGGCTTAAAATATGTGTGCTTTGTTTGTTGCTGTTACCCCTGTTGGACTAGCTATGGGTTATTTCATTCTATCCCAGTACTACACTGACAATCTACTCTTTCAAATCAGAATGCTCATGACACCTCTTCAGCACCTCCAGGTTTTCTCATAATCTTTCCAATGGCAGTGCATTTTTTGAAGGAACCCAGATTTTGTCTCCAAAAAGTCTCTCAGGCAATTCCCTGAGAAAGTCCAAACCCTGCCTGGAGTTTCTAGCCAATATCCTGTTGCAGTCACTTGTAAGGGAGGGGGCATCTGATGGCAGAGTGGCCTGGCTTGGTCTTAGTGGTGGTGGTTTTTTGGGAAGTCTTTATGAAAGTGTGTGCACAGAAATTTGCACCTCTGAGTACTATGACAGCCTCTGCCTTCTTCATGAGGTGACTTGTTCACAAGAGCTGTTTGAGGGAGCAGTTGACAGCCTGGTAACGTCTGAGGTGGCATAGACACAGCAGAGGAAGCAAGGAACAGTGAGGAATAGTTGGCAGAGCTCTCTTCCATCTCGGAGTTATTTGAACCCATGTCCTGTAGGGAGAGGGGAGCACAGAGAACAGCCTGAACATGGCAGTAGGGTAAATAAGGGTCATGTGCTAAAATAATTCAGTTGGAATTTTTGTCCTGGAAGAGACATTTTGAAAGCTAGCTGACTTGTTGAGGACAGCAACAGGAGCTCTTGACATAAATAGCTTTTCCCTCTCGGCTGGCTGTTGGTGGCCCATGACTTGTAGCTGCACTGAGACCCTGCCACTCAACAGGTGTGTCCCGACTGCACAAATAAGTGCAGTTGGTCCTTGTGTTAGCCAGCCTTGCCACAGGGCCAAGGTTGATAGTGGGGCTTAGCCACTGTGACCTGTTTGTTCTCTGTATGACCCTTCCAGTCAGGCCTCAGGCAGGCTGGTGACAGCTTTTATACAGACAGCAGATTTTGTGCACAGAAGAAATTCAGTCTCAGCAGGTCTCTGCAGACTTGCATTTCCAGATGAGCTCTTCGGTACTTAAAATGTAGCAAAACATGAGGGACTTTGGTGGGTTAGGGTGCCCCATGCAGCTGGGAAAATACAAGGCATGACATGTTGGTGTTATCTTCTGTAACACGGTCTGTGTTGTTGCAGGCACCACTGTTTTGGCACATGCTGAAATTGTAGACAGCCAGAAGAAATCTCCCTGGGATGCAGTACAGCACAGAAGCTCTTGCTGTTGCAAGAAATACCATTTCTGGTGGCAAAGGACTTTGGATGGGGAAGGGATCATTGAAGGCAAGATCTGTTGGAGGTGAAGCTTTAGGAGGTGATGTGCCCTGGTTGAATGATTCTTTCATGGCTTTCTTTTGGGGCCCAGGCCAGGAGCTGCTTTGGTACCTGAGGTCACCTGGGTCAGTGCTGCTGTGTGGGGACAGTTCCAGTCTCTTACTTCAGCAGCTGGGAAGTGGGCTCCAGGAGGAATATTGCATTTCTTTTGGTAACTCTGCCAAGAAAGAGAGGAAATTCATAATTTGAGCAAAATATTTCTAGTATTTTTTGTAGGGTGGGGAGAGGTAGGAAGGGGGAAATGAAAAACCCTTTATAATGGATTGCTTGGGATGACTTTTGTCTTGGAGCTCTCTCTCAGGCTGTAAGAAATGTTCAACTTCTCTTTCTTAGTATAACAAAGTCTTTGTAAAGGGAGCCTCCATCAGGAGTGCATGCAATTGGAAACATATATTGTGTTTCCAATATATAAATACACTGTGATTTGGGATCCTGATAGAGTGCTGTTTGGTGGTGATTAACTAATAACAAAGACATCCTTTTATGTCCTGAGTAATGTAACTTTATCAAATATTGATATTTGTAACAATATCAAATATTGATAATTGTGATGCTCTAGCAGAGGTGTAAAATGATGGACTCTAAAGGGCTTTAAGAACATTTTGCTTGAATTTCATTGTGTTTTCACAATCAATATTCACTGGTTCCTTCATCCTGTATTTCCTGGCGTCCTTCTAGGATGCTGGACTATACCTCAGTTGCTTTCTGATACAGGCCTGTGTATGTCCTGCTAAAAATAGCAGTCCTTCCCCAGTGGGTCAGCCTTCAGCAGTCTTGAAGTTCACTGTTGGGCTTCTCTGGGAATGCAAATGCCAAGATCTCGATTTCACAGAGTACTTAAGCGTGTGCTGAAATTTTAAGCACGTGGCTTAGTATTTTTCTGGATTGTATACTAAGAAAAATCAAGGTATTCATTGGCCAGTGGATAGTGTTCCCTCCATAGCATTTTATATCATATTTGGCTTCATAAGGTGGTTTAGTCTCCTGAATCTTTGGATGTTCAACACAGTTGCTGAAGTAAGAGGTACCTAGTTAAGTCAACTGCTCTGCAGATGTGTGATGTCTGTTGATTGCCTGAGGTCATCATGGAAAAATTCTTAGCAATTTGCAAGTGTAGAAGGCGTGTTGATCATGACTGAAACAAAACGGGCTCTTGTAGGGGAGAAAAGGAGTTTTTTATCAATGTGTTAAGTTTATATAGTGGTGTCCTTTTTAACTTTCTAAGATTTCAGAATTGTTCTCATGCATTGCAGTGGTACTCATCACATTTTTTTAATGTATTCTGGGAATTTCTCTGGGGGGTGCTGTTGAGAAAGTAAATCAAATTATCAAATTGTATCTCAGCACTTGATTCCACAACTGGGCTCAATTTAACTTCTGGTATAAGGGATTGAATGTCTCTTACCAACACTGCATTTCAATCTTTCCTGCCTCGTAATTGGCAAAGGGGAGGGATCTATCAGTCCAATTTCTAGATCATCTTTCTCCATATGTTCTGCCCCTTTTCTTGTATCTATTTTGAATGAATAAAATGTCTGGGATATAAAAGGAGGATACTTTAAAGACATTTAAATTAGCTGGATCCAGAGTTGCTATATGAAGGAAGAATACTGGAGGAAAAATATAGCTATTAAAACAAAAAAAGACAAAACAACACCATCACCACCCCCCTCCCAAATCCCATCAGACCTCCCCCATATAGTCTCTCCACCCAACCCTCATCCCCTCCAGACAAGAACTGTTGATATGTGGGAAAGAACAAGGTATCTGTTACAGAAGTAACTGCAATAGTGAACTGGGATTCTGGCCTGAGCCAACATGTGACGCTTTGGAACTTCCATTTTCAGCAGCAGGAGGGTCAAGGCTTGCTAGAAAAGGGACCAGCAGGGTAAGATGGAGACTGCTTTTTTGACCTTGGAGTCACCTTTTTCAGAGCCTTGGAAATCACATCTAGTCTTAGTAGGGTTTATGCATTTAGCTCAGAATGTCTGGTTGGGCCGGCATGTGTTGGGAGGGGGATGTGGCACGAGTGTGTTTTCCATCACTGTGCAAACTGGTGACTTAAAATCTGTATGTGGGGAGAACTTAACTGAGAGTTGAGTGAAAGGAGGAGAAGTGTTTTGGAGTAATGAATGGAATTGGATGTAGGCGGAGAGCTTGAACTCTGTCTGGGAGAGTAATAAGCAATGATGAGAGTGGACCTGACCTGACTTTCCAGTACTGTGCATTCCTCATTTCAGGCACTATATGGCCTCATGAGTTCTTGCAAGTGCTCCCTTTAAAAACGGAATTCTTCTTCCTGCAGCCTAGTCTAACTCTATTTTGGTATTGTTTGTTTGTTTTTAAATGGCTTTGAAAAATAAAGAGCCTGTAGGTTTCTAAGTTCAGTTTTAATTGATGTGGCTCTACTGATCATAAATGTAAAGTTGCAAAGCTTTCTAGAGGATGAAAAGCTTTTCTGTGTGTGGTTTCTGTTTTTGTTTAAAATGGGTCTCATGCCCAGGAATGCAGTCAAATTATAATGGTGACTAAGTGCCGGAAAGCATAGAAAAGAGGAGGGAAGGGTGAGCAGAAAAAAAGGAGCCTGAGGCTATGGAAGGAAGGCTGGGAAAATAAGAATCTGGCCAGACCCCAGGGCCAGGTTAGAGATTCCTACACCCATTAACAACCACAGGAGATGTTTATTTACAGGGAGCTAATCTTCGTTTTAAAAATGACAGAGTACCCAAAAATGCTACTTTTGGGAAGTGGATTGGAGGGACTATAGGGATGGGAGGAGGAATCTGATTCTGATGAGGCAGCAGTTCCCATCTCTCAAGGATCTTCCCTTCTTTCTATGCATCTGGGAGTGTTGGCTGTTGAGAAATACATGAATACATGAAAGTGGGACAAACTCTTGTAGTCTAGTAAGTGGTTCATGACCCCTAGTTATAAAGGATAAATTCTGGAGTTTCTTCTTGTTTGTAGTTTTCTGATCTTTTCTACCTAAACAGCTCCAGCAAGGATATTGAATAATTAAATTTATGGTCTGAGAAAGATGGGAGCTAAAGCTGGCATTCCTCCTGTCTTTAGTTAGCTCTGGATCATGAAAACAAAACAAGTGTTGAACAGCTGCTTGAACTGGGTGTATTCATGTAGGCTCTAAGGAGACCTTGGTCCAGGTCTCTGTGGTACCTACTTTTTGTCACATCTTGAAGAGTGTTGATCTCGGTTTGTCTCAGCTCATTGCAATAACTTTGATTTATAATCCAGCAACGGCTATATGAGCTATATCAACTATATCAGCTATATGAGCTATAGTCTCACTTTTAGTAGTTTTGTCTGACTGTAAAGAGAATTTTCCAGCGATATGCTGGAATTCTCTGTCCTTTGGTGAGCTGCTGCAAAAGATAGTTTTTCTTGGGGTATCTGTGCACTGGATGGTTTATACACATGAATGTATTTTATCTTTGGTTTGAACACATCTTGATTTCTGATTATTGTATCTGGTTATGTGATTGTAAGACAGATGAGACTCTGGAACAGTTTCTTTACTAGTCCTTCTGGATAGACACTCTCTGGCTTCTTGTTTCAGTATTTTGAAAGTAGCGAAACTGTCCTGAGTAGTGTTTCCTCCATCTGTTATTGTGTGGTGTTGTCCTTGTCTTAAATGGCTCTTGTCAGTCTCTATTCAAAGGGTGATGTCCTGTATCTATGGTTCTTCTGGTGACTTCTTTCTGTATCATCTTGTTTGGATTACCTTTTGTCTGAACTGTGGTGCATTCAGTATACTTGGTCAGGTCTTGATCATATTTAAGGTTTGTGATCGTCAGAGGTGGCTTTCTTTGCTGGTAATGCCCCATTCTTGTCAGTGTTCCTTTGTTGTCAGCTCTCATGAATGTGCTCACTACTGTGGCTCTGGCACCATCAGTGTGTGTTGGTTCATCATTGTGGAACTTACCTGTGGCTATCTTGAGTGCATTTGTTGTCCAGAAGGCATCAGTCCTGGTTGCTAATCTCATCTCTCCTCCTCTGTCTGCAGAGCTGCTGGCATTCCAGTGAAGGAAAGGGTGAAGGTATCTCAGAACTGGAGGCACGGACGCTGCCGGAGAGACGCAGTCCTGAAATGGAAATGCAAGCAAGTTGCTTCTTCCTCTTTTTCTTTGTTGTGTGACAGCTGCTGTGGGGCCTTGGGTTTGTGCTTGTGCCCTGAAATGAGATGTTTCCTGCTCCTTGTGCTCCATGGGGTCTTATGAGTGATTGTTGCTGGCTGGCTGGGTGTGGGGTAACTGTAGTTGCTGCCTTGCCCTAGGGATTCATGCTGAGTGTCAGTAATTTCTTTCTTAGTAATTTGAATGTTTCTTTGTTCTGATCTGTACAGTTCTAGTCACATTTAGCAACCTTTACTACAGATTTCTAACTGTTGCATTCATGTCTACTGCTGTATACCATGAGCAATCTTTTGTCCTGCTCTCACAATGAGCTCACCTTGATCTCCCAGATGTGGACTTAGGTGTCCCCTCAAAATGTTTCGTTTGTCTCCCGTGGTTTATCCTGGACCCTGATTTGGATGTACACATCTAAAATGCTAATTGCCATTCGTCTGCCTTTTGCTTCTTCGCTTTAAAAAAAGAGTATATTTGACATTAATGATAGGAGCTTGTTGTTAAATTCTTGTTTGCAAAGGTATACTTGGCTTTCAAAGTAAAGCATAAGGTAGGTCTCTTGTCTGAGCAGCACATCTAAATTTTCAGCCTTCACATCATCAAATGAAGGAAAATGAGAAAGACTATGGTTTGTTAGTTGCTGAAGAACAGGGACCTTCTACTGAGCTTTCATGTCTTTTTATACTGTGTAGATGGAAGTGGTGGATAACGTCCCACTTCTTGTCTAAAGTCCTGGGAACAGCTGTAATGAGCAGAGTGGGTTTTGGTGCAGGTTGTATACCTGCCTTTGAAGTGCTTGCAACCATCTGTGAAGACAGGCTCTGTGGATATTAGAGATCATTACTAAACCAGCTTCCCAAGTGAAAAGGCAAGGGCTGATTTAATGAGGCCACCATCCAAATGGCATCCCCTAATTTTCATTTATCCTGCTTCAGATTTGTTACTTCTCCTTATGAAAAAGCCATAGCAAAAGGTAAAAAGCTGAACTTCTGCAAAAGGAGAGCCACAGAAACTGGCTTAGTCTTGGTAAGCTGGATATTCACTTGCTTTTAGAGGACTGCGTAGGAGTGGAGGAAGGAAGGGGAAATCAAAGCCTGCCTAAACCCAAAGCTCCTGCTCTAAAGGTGCCTCTTACTTTTTCCATGTATATGATCAAGTCCCAGATGAATATTGTAAACTCAACTACTTTGTCTGTGTGATTAAAAGCCTGTTACTGGAGATGAATACAGGCAAGCAGGAACCTTCTGTGTAATGAGCAATCTTGTCCTCTTGCTTGTTTCTAGTTGTTCATTGTGATATTATGAGGTATGGCTGTGTGTAATGACTCTGATGACACAGAAAATCATGACCTCTAAGGATAAATGATCTGAAAAAAAGAGAAAGACAGGTTTTTATGAGAAGCCCCACTGCTTTCAAAGCCGTTTGTTCCTGAATAGTTTGGAACTAAAAGGCTGCTCTGTAGAAAGGCGCTGGATTTGCTCGGTGTTTCCATGGACGTTGGTGCACTTGGCAGTGACTGCAGAACAGAGACAATTTCACACATCCATGCCCCATAGGACATTAGTCCCATGTGTCTTTCTATCTAGCCTTGCTATATCACAACGATCTCACTGCCTAAGTGTGTATTGTAGCCTGTTTTCTTCTGTATTTTGGTTTTGTTTCACGATTAAATAAACTTCTTGAGATGGCAGACTTGATTCAGATATTGCTAGAGTGTCTTCTCCTCTTCTTGGTCTCCCAGAAAGTAAAGCCTATTTTCCATTTGTAACATCAATCTTCAAAATACTTCGGCATAGTTTTTTTGGCTCCAGTGCTCTTGGCCTGGAAGCTGTCCATACAAACCTGCCACTGTTCCGCATAAAGCAGTGGGCATTAAGGGTGTATGGACTCTTCTAAAAGATGGGCAAGAGAAATCAAGCTTGCTCTATAGCTTATGGCTCAGCAGGGGAAGAGGTGTGAATGTAGAAAAATACCTCCTCTGTATGATGACCATAAAGTTCTTGGGGAGCCTCAAAGTGCAGGAGGCAGGTGACTGACTGTCTGTAGGAAGATCTGTGGTATTTTGGTGATATGCTCCCCTACTTAGAGGCGTGTGGAACAGAGAAATGCTCGACATAGCTCACCAACACCAGAGTCTAGTTTCTTAAAAAGTACAGAGCTCATGTGCGGGTTCAGGGACCCTTAAATATTTCCTATTTATGCTCACTAGGCTTTTGGCCATCTTCTCTTTTAGAGATTTGATGCTTCCTTTTCCTCGGGTCTTGGTTAGAAAAATGCCAGCAATGTAATCTGTTTTTTATGTTGCTGGAGAAGCTTCACTTGTAGCTGTGCTGCTATATTAAGCCCTGCTTTTGCATGTGTCCTGCTGCTCCAAATCCACTTTTCCTGAGCAGACGTTTGTTTTTGTTAATATATTTGCATATGGAAGTTTTTTTCTTTTTCTGTGTGAGGCTGTTTTGTTTTGTTTTCGTCACCCCACTCCTGCATGCCCCAAACCTGCTGTCTATTTGCAGTTTGATGCCCTGGATGGAGCTGGATGGCGAGTATCTCTACCTGTCTCAAGCAGAGAACATCCAGGCCTACCACCTGTGTGCAGAGGGGACAGGTTTGCAGTGTCACCCTCAAGCCATCTTCTCTGGCCACCAGGAGGACGTGTGTCGCTTCGTTCTTGTCAACTCCCACATTGTCAGTGGAGGGGGGTAAGTTGGGTGGATGAAGGAGCCCAAGGGTTTTGCCACTGATGTTGGAAAGATTCTGGTAACTCCAGAGCACAGGGGCCAGTTTGCTACGCAGTGCCCTCATGCTTGGCTGTGGTCAGCTGCTGCTGCTTCTTCTCTTAAAAATTTAATTCTGGCCTGAAGAAGCTTCTCCTGCAGCAGTGAAGGAGCTGAGGCTCATACTGTTGACCATAAAAAGTGTCTTTTGCTCTTGTAAACTTGTGTTGATGTTGACAGGATTGTTGAATTGGGATTGACTGATCAGGCAAACCTGACTGCTGTCCAAGTTTCATTTCTTCCCCTGTTAAAGTCAGGGTAGCTAGACTGTTCTAATAATCAGTATTGCTGTTTGGCTGGGACTGCAGTGCTGCAGAAGGTTTTCTGGAGACAAGTGTGTGTTCATTAGACCCACTGATATAATTGTGGAGAGGGGAAAAACTGCCAAGGCTTCCAGCACACCCACACTTCTCCAATTAATTTTGCATTTGACTGGCCTTTTTCAGTTACAGCAAGTGACAGGACTTCAATTAATAGCTAAAACTTTTAAAATATACGTGACAGTTAAGCACAGAATTGGGAGAGATAAGCATGGCCGTCTGCCCTGGGTATTGTGGGACTCTCCCCTGTGAACTGTAGACCAAAATTTGGGTGAAAATGAAGGCTTGCATTTAAAATTCCAGTAACTATGTTGATTGAAAAATGTCTAAATGTCTGTGTAGTTAATTCAAAGTGCAGCACCCTGCACAGCTGCTCTGAAATGAATGAAAAGCTGAGGCTTGGACATGGGTGAGAATATCCTCTCACTTGTTCCCTTACTCCACCCATTCGGCATGCAGACAGGATTCTGGCAAGCTCAAAATAGTAGGAGGAGTAATGGCTACTTTGCTATAGTTTCTGCAGTTTAACGCAAAGTGAAGGGTGGAAAGATAGCCAGGAAAATTTTCATGTGCATCAGATCAGGCTTTAACTGGCCATATGTGGAATTGCAAGAGAACAGGTGATGTGTGAAGAGTGGAGGGTTAATAATGCTACACAAATTTCAGCCACTGTCTGTCAGAGACCAGTTCTGGTCTTTTTGTAGCACTCCAAAGCATTAGTGGAAGGTGCATGTCCAAGGGATACAGCTTCCCTGCTGTGGATTTGTTTTTCAGAGATGGAAGTATTGTCCTTCACAAGATCCATGGCTCCTACAGCGTCAAGTTCTCTGCTCATGAACAGGAGGTGAACTGTGTGGACTTCCAAGGTGGTCTCATTGTCAGCGGCTCCCGGGACCGAACAGCGAAGGTGAGCTGGGAATGCTTCAGCAGCTGCAGGTGCTGCTGTAGAGGTGACTGCAGAGGTCTTGTGCCATGAATATTTAAGTGTCAGCAGAACTGTTGTGAGCCCTGTACTCCTTGCGGGAGGAATGCTGATTATCTTGGCTCATGTCTCTGAAAAGATGCTTGCTGTGCCAGGCTTGTTAGAAAGAGATTTGGCAGTAATTTACAGCATCAGCTGCTGGTTTAAACCTGGAAGTGCACAAGGCAGCAGCTGATATTTTGCTTCTTTCCCTGTACATCTATCTACACTGTAGTGGAGATGCATGCCAGTTAGTGTGAAATTCACTGTATGGATCTCAAACCCATCCTTGTTTTGTGGTTGAACATTACAATGTGGTTTAACATGTTCTCTGTTATATATTCAATCTCTGTAAGGATAGGATGTTGTCTTTTTCCAAATCTACGGTTATTTACTAATTTTGTCGTTTATTTATTTGTGTGTGTGGTGTTTTTTGGGGTGTTTGTTTGTTTGTTGTTGCTGTTGTTTTCTTTTCTATTGGTTCTTGGTTTGCAAACCAGGAATGAAGTTCAACTATGAGTATTGTCAGCTCCCATTTTTTTCTTCCAGCTGGCATCACTGGGTCCTGTCACATAATTTTTGACTATTTCTATTTGATGCAGGACCTTGTTGGTCTTGGTTCTTCTGGGTCTGGTTGGCAATGCTTTGTTCCTGTGTGGACCTGGAGAGTTGTTCCTCTGAGCTGTAATCAGCTCTGTGTGATCAGTTTAGGAAGCTCTACACAGATGTTTCACCCTTATCCTGCTAGCATGATGCAGTACCTGTAGTATCTTCACAACCACTTGTTTTACTGTTGGAAGTGGTCGCTGTATGTTGAATGTTATGTGTTGGCTTTTGCTATGGGTAGGCTGATAGACACACTCGGTCACTGGTTTATATCATAGAGCATTCATGGAGGTAAGAGGAAAACCAGCTAATTCCTGTTTTTCAAGAAGGGGAAGTTGAAGCAAGGAAAGACTTAAATGTTTCTTTCAAGGTTTTATAGGAAGTGTGTGAAGCAGCATGACCCAATTTATTTTTGTTGGTCCCTCTGTACAGATGTACTCCTGAGTAAAATCACGTCCAAGTAAAGCAAGCAATGTTCAGATGCAAAAGGCAATTTTGGGGTTGCTGTTTGCCTCCTGGGAGCAAGACCTTGATGCTGTTTTGTCTCACACTTTAGCAGTGCTGCTCCTCTCTGGTCTGTAGATCCTCTTTTCTGGGAGAGTGCCTTCTTGCTACTTCTCTGACAGCTGGAGGACAGACATCCCCGACCTTGAGAACAAATTCCTGAAGCCCAGAGGGGAATTTCAAGCTGTTTTTCTTAGAGCTAGTGTGAGATCTTGCCCACCCAGTGCTCCCCACAGCATATACTCTGGGGATGTTCACCTCTTATTTTTTATCATCTCTTGTAGGCTGTCTTGTTTGCAAAAATGAGACTCTTGGAGGATGGAAGGGAATCCCTCCCAACCTTTTAAAGGGGCTCTAAGTGTCTAAGCTATTGAGGGCTCTGCTGAGTGTTGATTAGGACTAAGCCCTGAAGAGCTGCTAATGTACATTCCTGTGTGATAGGCAGCAGATAGTGTGCTCTGAGCAATATTTTTAACCTGTAGGAGATAGGGATGCCTTAAAGGAGTTAAGCTTTTCTGCTGCTTTTGCTGACACTAGGTGCTAAATTCCCTGCTGACAAGAATAGCCTGCAATCCTGGGCATTATCAACAAACAAACAAATAGGGCACTCTGTGCTTTGAAGTCTTGAAGCAAAACATTGGGGGTTGGTTACAGACAACTGGGGGGGCTTGGGTCCTGTGGGGCAGGAATGATGGCAAGGTGGAGAAAATGAGGGCCATTGGCAGAGGCCCCAGCAAGAATTTTGGGGCCTTTATTAGGGCCCAGAAACAAAGGGGTGAACTAGTGGAAGGAGATGGGCATGTTTGCAGTGTTGGGGGAGGGAAGGACTTCTCTCATATTGTCAGTGAGCAAGGGCAGCCAGTTTAAAAACAGCCTGGGGTACACTTGAAAAACTTGGTTTTAAGCGGGGTCTTATAAAAGATTATTTTACAGGCTGGTGAATGATTAACTTTATAGTTAATATTAATGGCAAATTTTCAGGGATGCTACTAAGTCTTCCCACACTGTTCAAGAGAACAGGTTTGAACAAATCCTAGTTGTCATTTATTTAACTACAGAAGATGAGGAGTTTATCTTGAGTGCTGCCCTTAGAGAGCAAGTAGTGATGGGGATGCTCTCTCTGTTACCAGTGGGGTGGAAGGTCGTACTTACGAGCTGAATCTGTGTGACTTCAAGTGCTTGTTTCTGCCAGCAATTGAAGGCTTTGCTCCCCCAAAATCAGTAATTTGAATTCAGGGAGAGTGTTTCCAGGAAGGTAATCATGGCAGTTTGGGCACCTCTTCAGGCACAACATTAGCAGCATGCATTCTATCTTCTGCAGTTTTGGGTAATGTGGCATAACATGCATCTTTCTCTTTAGGTTTGGTCCCTGTCCGCGGGCAGAGTTGGTCAGTGTCTACATACAGTGCAGACAGAGGATCGAGTGTGGTCCATTGCTATCAGCCCATTATTAAGGTAACAGATCTCTTTATTCCCAATTTTCAGCAGAGAGAAGTTAAGGAGTTGAATAGGCTGTGTGCCCACAAATCTTTCTGAGGCAGCAATGTGAGAGTTCAGAGAGTTGATTTGTGTGGAGGCTGATCAGGTGCTCATGCCTGCAGCAGAAGCTCAGGGAAGAGCATGTGGTCTTTATTTCCTATACCAGCCAAGTGAACCCCTCATAAAGAGGCTGTGAAGGTAGCCCTGGGTTCCTCTTAGTGCCTTAGGTGGGACCTGTTCTTTCTTGATGAAGGAACACTGACTTGCTAATTAGAAACAGTGAGCTGGGTCCTCTTGAGGTTTTCTATGCTGAAAGGATGCCAACTTGTATTCTCATTCTCTGGCAGAAGAGATGCTGAGCAAAAAGGTCTCTGCTTGAGAGCTGTGTGTAGTGGTTAGAACTCAGTTTTTTTGGGCATGTTGAACTGGCAAAGATGAAGTGGAGTTCAGGGATGTGGTTTTCCAGCCTCTGTTGCCTGTAGCTCTGTGCTTCTAGGACAGACATAATGCTACAAGTGCAGCTTCAGCATGGGAGACAAGTGCAATACATATAACAGTGTCTTCCAGGGTGTTCTTTGAAGTGCTCCTGTTCTTGAGGAAGTGAAAACCTGAGAAACTCTCACTGTTAAAATCTTACACCAACCAGCAATGATCTGTCTTTTTAGTTCCCTGTTAAACTGGTCTGCATGCAAGAGAGGTTCTTCCTCAGCATACTTCAAGGAAGAGGGGAGGAAGAGCTGCTGTTACTGGTCATGTGATGTCTGCAACAACTGAATTTTAGGCTTGTGCAATACTGTCCGCAACTGCTGTCCTTGTTAGATTTCCAAGCTCATTTTACAATTGGCAGAAACTTAATGGTATGGAGCTACTGGCTTTGTCAGGGAAATGACACTCCAGACTTGCTATGATTTTGCTGTTGCCTTGTCCTTTGCTCCAAGTGTTTGAGACAATTAGTGTTTTTGAAGTAGTGCCACATGCATTAGTGCCACTGCAAGATGTGAGATAGAAGCCCTTTGCTGTCTTCTCTGCTGCAAGGGTCCCTTTTCTGGCAGACAGGCTCTGGCTCAGACACTGTGGCTGGTTAGAGCCATTGGCATTCTGCTTCCTACTCCTAAGTGATGACCTAGTGCTGTAGCCTCTTGTCAGGACAGTGCTCCTCTGCTTGGTGTGCACGCTTGTGCACACTCTCTGTCACAATATTTACCCTCAGACTTCCCACCCCCCTTTCCTCCCTGCAGGGTGATAAATTGGAGGTGGTGGAACAGCTACCCCATGAACAAGTGGGCTTCAGTTGTGCGGTCTCATTTTTTTATGACACTGTGGACTGTACCAGCCTCTCCCACTAGCCCACCCTACTGCACCCCCCCTTACCCGTCCATATTTTAGGGAGGGGGGGTGTGGAGAATTAGAGCCAATTAGCCACGTCATTAATTCTTCAATTTGACGGCTGATATAGCAGGGCCCGAAACACGCTGCTGACCTCGTATAATGGGAACCCTGCTCCTTAACATATTGACGATGGGAGAAGTTAATTAAAATTCCACAGAGAGAAGGTGTCGGCTAACCTATAAACCTGTCGCTTCTCAGAACAAATCGCAGCCATCCTAGAAGAGAGAGAGGATCAGAGCAGGAGGGCATGTGGTGGGGGTGGGCCAGGGCAAGGGGCAGGGGAGATGAATTTTTCACTAATAGGTTTTATTACTTGCTGTCTAATGAGGGCAAGTATCAAAAAGATAATATCTGGTTTCTAGGAAAGTCTGCTTTGGGGAGCTCTGTGGTTTCTGTTTTATTTGCAAGAGCCCATATTTCACCCATATGCATTCCTTATGCACTTTTGTGTCTAAAGCTTTTCCTCCCTCACAGTCCCCATCCTTCTAGTCAGAGCTTGGATACATTTGTTCCTCAGTGAGGCTGAACATGGCCTATAACCCCTACTTCCTCCTAAACATTTAACGTGACCTTCTGATTCTCCCTTCTCAGTTGTGCTCATGTAAACTGACATCTCCTCCATAAGGACAGGTAGTTCTACTGGTGTAGAACTGACAGAGAATCAGGCTCCAACCACGTAAGTATTTTGGCCCACTGCTGCTAAGAAATGGCAGCTGTCTGTACTATGGACACACAGAGTTCAAAGCAGTTGTGTGCAGTGGGGTAGGAGCAAGGAAGGCTCCTCCAACTCTAGCCATTCAAAATTGCTTTGGAGTGGCTGTAGTTTCCTCACCTGGAAGTTTGCCAGGACTAAGACTCTCTGGAGTAGTCAGGGTGGTATTCTTACTGAACTTCAGCTGATAATGGGCTGAAACTTTTTGTCTTTTCAGTGATGTCTTCCTCTGTGTGAAGATTCTTACAAAGAATCCCATATGCTCCTGACCCGCAGCTGAGTTTTCTGCTGCGCCTGCTGTAGTCCTGCACTGCTGGACTGCTACTCTAGAGGACAGTGCCTGTACACTCAAGCTAAATGTTAGAGACTTGTGCTCTTAGAGCACAGCTTCTCTGGCTTCAGGCTTTTTTTCTTAATATTCTGCTTTAATTTGTCCATAGTTTCCCTGTGTCACTAGAGAGATCATCCTGTAGATGTGCGGAGCTGGGGGAGGGGGCTTCCTTATTCTTTGTGTAATGGTGCTATTCTGGATGTTTTTAGGATCTGCAAACAGAATGATTCCTATAAAGGAGATTTAAGTAGAGGGAAAGGTATTAAAAGGGTACCAAGAATATTGGATCATGTCTTCATTCGGAGCAGGGGAAAACAGTGTTTAGTTCTTTTATATAACCTTTTCAGCCATGGAAGTGTCTTGACATCCGTATGTGTTGTTGGAGCTTCATTGCTTTGAGGATCCCTAACAGTGCCCTACAGGGTAATGGGGATGGGAGGGTGTTGTGATCATTCTGAGTTTTCAGCAAGTCTGCAAAGTTAGGCTGGTTGGTGTGCTTTGGATAGCAGGTCACATACTGCATGGCACCCAGGTAACTAGACTAGAGTCTGAGAGTGTTCTTAAAGTAGGATACTTAAAATAAGGGTACCTCAGCTTCTTTCAGCCACTGGTTTAATTGATCTCCAAAGCTCTCCTTCTCCATGGATTAGTAAAATGCTGTACTTAACTCTGCTGTGTACCCTAAACTATGTTTCTTAGCTACTCATAATCCTCTTCCCTCACAAGTTCATTTGCCTTTTGAACGCTGCATCACGCAGATGTTAAACTTTCATTTACTGGTGCTTACTGCAGTGACTTATGTGTCAGGGACCAGGGCAAGCCTGAGTGCAGTGGACCAATTCAAATGTACAAGGTGAGGCAAACTCGGGAGTTTCTGGTAGAGCAGTGGCACCATCTGCTTTGTGGTTCCCTGAGGTGGCAGTGGCCAGGGAAGAGAAGGGAGCAGTGTACAATGTAAACTGGAGGGGAAAGAAAAAAGCGGACCTTCGTGTTAAGTTCATTATTGATCTTGGATCCAGATTTCTTTTTGTGTTGAATTCAAAAAAGTACTCAGATCTAAGCTAACTTCTGCCAGGTCTGGCCACTGGCATTTGCTATTTTAGTTTTAAAATATTTAAATATTTATCATGAGATGTTGTACTCAAAAGTGTGTCAGATTTTAAAGCAAGCAAAGAGAAGACCAAGGCACACATAAATGGTTTCCAGTGTGCAACTGTAGGTGGGCAGCAGGATGCCAGGTTTCAGCTGTAGATAGAGAGCTAGGATACTCTAGATACATTTTGGGGCAATCATAAAGTGCCCTACTGTGACAGAGACATGCTTTGGTTGTGTAAGCCCAAGAGACAGTCTCTTCTGTTCTGACTGTGTCATTAGTCTGCTGCAATAGATGACCTCTCCTCATGGATGTCATCTCGGTGAAGTGCAGGTTAACTCCAGAGAGAAGGCAAGTTTGTACTGAAGATTGGCTATCTGCATTGGATGCTTAATTTAAAGGAAAATAAGTACTTACATGAGCAGCTGAAATTAAAAAGCCGGGCTGGCTCTCCTGTTCATGCATTGTTGTAGTTGAGACCCAACTCTTCTATTTGAACATGCTGATTTTTAACCCAATTGCCTCTCCCATGGATTATTATGAGGAAGTAATACCTGAGGAGATCTCTGCTTCTACAGACAACCTCAGGCAAACTGTGAAATGTACCCCAAACTCATTGGGGAGAGGAAGGAAGAGAAAGGTTACAGACAGGCAACTTTACTGAATGGGCCTCTGTTCCATTGGGAGCGATCAAAATGATTAATTTTGAGGGTTTGTTTTTAATGGTTATCTAGAAACTTCTTATGAAAATGTAACAATCTGATCTTGCAGATTGCCTTAAAGCAAAGCAACCCACTTGAATCAGAAAAATTTTGCAGTGGTTTTAATTGTGCAATTGAAGCCTAATGTGTAGAAGTTAAAATGTCAGCTAATGTATCCTTATCCTTATTTCTTAATCTGATTTTATCAGCAGATTTTCCCCTACTGCATATCAAGATGAGCTGTTGGCCATAGTGTGCTCTGCTTTGACCTATCTTTGTGCAGTTGACCTCTCTGAGTCTGCTAGGACTTGGGAGAAGTAACTGAGTTTTGTTCAGGTTTGTGCATTGCCAGCAGAACAGCCGGCAGCAATAGCTCTGCTGTCCTTGGGGATCTTTGTAGAGCCTGGTCGGTTTGAATAATTGAGAGGGGACTCTGACCTGCAGCTGTTTCTTAAGCAGGGCAGGAAGAACCTGCTCAACTGTGAGATCCCAGAGTGGACGTGCAGAATTAGTGGTGGCATTAACCGCCATCTTTTACTGGCCTCAGAGGCTGATCTGGATGTGGGTTTCTAGGTACATGCAATAGTCATAACTGACTTGGTGCTCTTTCATCCTAAAGCTGAAGAGCAGGAAATGAGTATCAGTTTCTGCCCTCTGGAGCTAAAATGACACCTGTGTCTTACGTATTTGCCCTGAGTGTTCCCTTGATGTTGGGAGGAGGAAAACTTTGTTTTACCTTCCTTAACTGTGTGATACTGACTTTATTTGGTCTTCTTCACATGGGTGAACACATGACACGCATGTCCCTTTTCCCTCTCCTCTAGAAACAAACACATATGCAAACATTTCTATAGATTGAGAAACTGCAGCTCACTTTTCTTCACTTCAGTTTCTTTCTTTTGCCCTCTAAAGCTCAGGTGATTGATGACTTCCTCCCTTTTTGTCACTTCTGGCCAATACTCTAATCTATATATTTTCTGTGATTGTGTGAATTGGCTCACTAGTGGTTGCAGGCAGGTGAGCAGGTTTTGGGAGGCAGTAGCTGACTGAGTTGGAACGCAGACATCTGTTTCTAATCGTGTTGAACTGTGTTGCATATTGAATTTTTTTTTCTCCCCCTGCAGTTTTTTATCATTTTTCCCCTTGCTTGAGGGGAAAGTCTGTCTCAGAAAGCTTGGAAGAAGCATCTTTCTTGTGCTGCGTGGTTTGCACAGGAGAATCCGTGACTGTTTAATCGATGTGACAGAAGATATTTAGTTGAGGGGGCTGGCAACCTTATGGTTTGAGGTTTCCATTTCCAGTTTGTGATTGTTTTCTCTTTGCTTTTTAAGTTTTCAGGGGGAGAAGGTAACTTCACCAGACCTTGGCTGCTGTTTACCTTTGCTTGGTTGTGCAGTGTGCCTTTGTTTTTCCACCTTTGATCAGTGTCCTGCCAACAGATAATTTAGCAATTGCATCCTAGGGTGGAAGTGTGGAGTTAATGTTAAAATTAGGGTTTTTTTCCTTTCCTTACTTCTGTGGCTGATGGAGCAGAGAAGAGGAGAGGGGAGGTGAAGGGGGCCATAAATTCTAGACCTGGTGATTCTGTTCCTTGTAGAGAAATGAAAGCCTCTGATGTCTCTTCAGCACTTTCATTAACATTTAAATTAAGGGTTTGTTTTTCAGGCGGCTTCAGTCGAAGCCTTTCATAGTCTGACACATGGAGGCCGTTCTCTCTTTCCTTTTCTCTCTCTCTTTTTCCAGCTTGCATTTCAGTGTACAATAGTAATCACTGTTTTATTTTTTTTTTCTGATCTCTCTGGAGGGCAGCGACCTGACAAGCTGTACCAGAGGTTCAAAGAGAAACAGAAATGGAGTGCAAAGGTAGATGAGCAGGAGGATGCCAGGTTTCACTCCTACAATTAGAGTGGTGTCTGTTCCCTCCCTGCCTTTCAAATGACTGCTTTTGGGGGCGGGAAGGGACACAGAGGGATGGACCTTTCTTGCACGGTGAGAGCCCCAGGTGCAGATGCCTCTAACCAGGCTCAGCTGCCACTGTTACTCCTCCCAGATGAGGCGGACGTGTCACTCAGAGGATGCAAACTCATGCCCTGAGGTGGGAAGTGAAGCTGTAGTGTCCTAAGATAGCAGCCTAGCCCTTCTGAAGGAGTGTTGATTCACTCTGAGGACAGCAGGAGACTGGTCCTCAGCCTGCCATTGGCATTTGAAAGGAGGGTGATAGTGGAGGATATTGCCCTGAAGTAAAGGCAATATCTGTCTTTTGTCCTTCAGGGCTTAAGTAATGTCTGCTCTGAGCACTTCGGCTTACAGTGTCTGAAGTGTCAGTTTGGATCTTGGTTTACAATGACCTAAACCAGACCATACCTTGCCATAGCTAAGCAGTTATGGTATAAGACCAGTTGGTTCAATATCAAGAAGAAAAAGCTGTTTTCCACCTGCTTCAACAGTTTTGAAAAGCCAAGGAGCAAAGGGACAGTTTTAGGAATGTCAATGACTTGCAGTGGAGAAGCAATGTAGTAGGATTTGTGTAAAGACATGAGTCTTTGTCCCAGAGCTCTTTTGGAATCTTCCACTTCTCAGCTCTTACCCAGCTGGTCACCACTGGTAAACTGTTACCTTCTTCAGGCTCTCTGACAGGAATTGGGGGACTCCAGTAGCACTGCACTGGTATTTTTTAGCTAAAAGACAGTGGGAAGTGATCCAACACATGAAGTGTTTAGCATAAAGAAACTTGGGGCTTGGTTGCTGTGACTGTTCCACTTTCTATGACTTCAGTATACTACCACCCCAAATTTGTTTTCCTTTCACTAGGACCTTCATCCAACTGGGTTTTGAAAAATGCCAACTGGATGAGAGCAGCAAGCTGGCATGGGATCAGGAAGGGTATTCCCTGAATGACAGTAGATATAATGCATAAAGAAGAGTGCCAAAAATTTCTGTTTATTCAAGACTTATCATAAGTGTACCAGTGGTGGCCATGACTTATACCATGTGACTCTTCTGGAGGACCTAATTCAAAATCATGCACTTGCAGAAACATCCTATATATGCTGAATAATGTTCCTGTTATGGAGTTTGGAATTTTTCTTTCCTTTTTGTGTGAACTATCACAGACTGTAGTCTGTCATTTCTTGTTCACTTGTCAGGTTTAAGTGTTGTGTCTGACTGTTCTGAGTGTACGGTGATGACTCAGCGAGTGATGCAGAACAACCTTTCAGAGGCAGTTGATTTTGTTCATATTCCTAGTGCTCTGGAGCTATCTGGTGGGATGTGCTCTCTGATCCCATCTGACCCATGCTCTCATTGTTTTCTGTCCATCTCATTGTTCTGGCAGTGCACATGGCTCCTACCTCCTCTCTGTGAGATATTTCTGTGTAGTACTAAAAACTGCCACTGTCAAGATCCTCTTGGTATCTTCATCCTTTATCATGCAAGGGGGTAGTCAGAATGGCTGCTCTGCACTACTGACATCTATCCACTCTTTCAGGTGCTTCAGCTTTTGGAGACTTAGAGATTCACATCCATTGAGTTTTTCTTCTTCAGGATTCACTGTTGGACGGTGCTGACCATGTTTAGTGAAACCCAGAGCCCGCACAAACCAAAGACATCAGCAGCAGGAAAGAGGATGCTTAGTATTTGTCACACACTGTCCTCGATCATGGCTTCTGAGCCACCTCCAGTGTTGCTCCGTCTGTAGCTTTTCAGTGAGAAATGCTTTTAATTTAATCTCTCCTGAGGCTGCATGCCAGCAGAGAGCTCTGCTTGGCTGCCCTAGTGGTACTTGGAGCAAGCGTGCTGTAGTACTAGCTGGGGTAACTCCTACTAATTCTCTGAGGAAGTGCCACTGTATTTATGGGTGGAGAGGACAGGGAGATGCTTGCTCTCCCACCTTCCCCCATGTTGTTGCAGAAGTCCTTGGTGCATCTTTGATTAGGTGTAGGTCAAAAGAATTTCCACATCGTGACCTTAATAACTGAGGTTGATTGGCAGGCAGTCTGCGGAGAGGGAGCAGCCTGTCCCTTTCATCTCCCTTGGTGCCGTGCTGGGACAATGGGCCAGCATATTTTCCTTGTTGTTCCTCATTTGAAAAGGGTCTGGTATCTCTACTAGGTACCTGTGACATGGGGGTCTTGATTGGGGTCTCATAAAGGGCCCTGTCACTGTGTCCAAAGGCCAGGAATACAAAGGCGGTCAGTGGGTGGGGGTCTCAGCTGACCACTGAAGAAGGGAGGGGAGGGTCCTGGAAGCAGTGGAGGGAG
>VWZU01014876.1:748634-783601 GCA_013397095.1 Sterrhoptilus dennistouni | reverse complement strand
TTAGCCCCCCTCCTCCTATTCCCACCACCCCCACCTTCCCCACTCTCCCACTTTGTAAAAAAGCAGGCGTACTGCTTTGGAGTTTAGGCAAGTAATTAGTAAAATCTTTTCTGCAGCACAATAAAACCACAGCCCTTGGCCTGCATATTCCCACAATTTACATACTCGCGGGCATTCGAGAAAACAAGTGGTATTCCCAGTGCATCGTTGCCTATGAAAATCATTTGGAAGGCAGGGAGGGGAGGGTGCTGAGACCCACTCGCTCCTGCGAGCTATAGGAATGTGCATGAATATATTAAAATGGTTTCACACAATGCTTGTATTTTCCAACGGGAAGAGGCATCTTCTGGATGAAAGGCAGCTGGCCCAGACACAGGCCTCTTCCAAACGCTCTTTCCCACTCAGGGTTTGTTTGCATGGACCAGATAGAGAGGGGGCCTGGAAAGGGAGGAAGGGGCAAGGCTGCTATCTGTGAAGAGTAAATCTTTGTGTGCCTCTTACCCGCTCCCCATTTGTGGTCCTAGAAAGTCAAATTATGAGGGAATTGTGTCTGCAGAGGGAGGCAGGAAGGGAGATCATCAGGACTTCCTGCAAAAGCTTTTGGAGGCATTGCAAACGTAGAGAGGAAATAGCTTGTAATGGAGCATATAGTGTTGTGACCAATGGGATTCAGTGGTTGCAGCAGGAAATGACTGAGAGGGAGCTGGCTATCTGGAGCAGTATTAGCAAAGTGCCTATTAATAACAGAAAACACTCTTGCAGCACTTTTCCAGCTTCATCTTACTGTCAAGAACAGGCTACTCAGTGCTCAGTCTGGGCAGCGTGTCCAGCTGTTCTTCTGCTTTTTCCGAGAGGGTGGTTGTTCCCAGGCTGTGCCACCACTAGAACCCAGCAGTTTCCACTCCTTTTCAGTCAGGGCCTACTTTAGCTGCCTTTCCTCCAAAGAGGTTCTTTGGGCATTTTCAACTTACAGGATGTTGACAACAGCTGTATGGTGAAACTTGTGTCTAAAGAGTGTAGATCTTTGATTTCCTTTCTTTCTAACAGACAAGAACTGATGGAGAAAATTGAAGTGAAGTGAAGGAGAGGCTGAACACAAATAATGAATGGCTTGGCTTAGGAGCAGGGTTTCTATGTAGGAAGAACTGTGGGTCCAGCTCCACAGTTACTGTTTTATTTGAGAATACTGGGGTAGGCTGCAAAGAAGCTTTGCTTGGAAGTAGGATGTTGGCTGCATTTTTTTAAATTATTTTTGTTCAGTAATAGTCTTTTGGTGACTAAAAAAGTCCTTTGAAATTTCTGTGAGAAGTGGTGTGGCACTAGCAAGGTCATCTGGATGCCTTTTCCCTGTGTGGTGTATACACAGCTTTTCTGGGTGGATAACCTGTCCAGATGGGTTCTGCCCTGAGGATTTACCTGTCTAGCCACAACCATGGAAGCACGAATTTATGGGTGCCATGAAGAGCTATTCCAAGGCCCATGCTACCTAGCTGAGGTCTCTGCTCTCCTGAAGGAATTTTAAGAACACAGGCTCCCAGAACAAGGCATAAGCCATTTAGAGGGGAGTGGGAAAGCTTTATTGAGAATTTCTCCTCAGCTGAGCCAACTCTTCACATCCTTTCTGACCAGACTCTCCCTGTGACAGATGAGAGGAAATGGATTCCCCAAGATCTACAAAGAGTATTCTTGCATGGCAGCTGTTCCTAAAGTGGATCTGCAGAAGTAGCAAAGCTCCACCATGTTGCTCCTGGCTGGCCTGCACTGGCCATACTGGTGTTGGTCATGGTGCAAAGGTCTCCAACCTTTTGTTGGAAACAACCAACAACCCAACTTGCAAGAGGGCTTGCTTCTTATTTTTAATTATTGTCTTCCCAATTCCCTGCTCCTCCCCTTCATCTTTCTGCATTTCTTAAAGAGGCAGTGGAGGGAAAAAAGCTTTGGTTTTTGTTTGGGAAGGGGGTTAGGAAGGGCGACATGGCCCCTGCAACCTCTCATAGGGGTGTCTTGTCAGGGCGCGGCATGGAGGGCACAAACAGATCATAACCTTTAAATGAAAATGTGATGGAGGGGAGAGATGAAAGCAGTGAAACAAATTAGATACATCTAGAGGGGGTGCTCAACTGGAGAAAATTAGCATTTCTTCCTAATTGGAGTGCAGGGCATTCCATTACAGGATTTCATTACAAGGAGGGAAGCACTGGGCCTCTTTGGGGGATTCCCCCCTGCCCTCAGTTTTTCTAGAAGTAAAAAATATATTTGGGGGAGAACTGCAAAAGTACTGAATTTATCAGAGTGAAGATTTCAGACTGCTGCAGGAGGAAGAATTATAGTAAAGCACCAGTTCTTTATTATGACAAGAAAGTGATGATTGTGTACACATGAAGGCAGTTGCTAGTCCTAGTTTGCCTGAAGGAAACTAAAAAGTATAGAGCAGGTTGATGGTAACTTTCTGATTCAAGTACTTGCTGAATCAAATTTCTAGACTATCCAAAATGCACCAGTTTGTTTGAAGCAAATGAATATGTTTTTTATTATGGTCAATGGAGTAATTTCAAGCCTGTTTTATACTGCATATCAAGTCCATGCTGCACAAAACACTTGTTTAATGTATGTTTGCCTGATTCTACCTCTAACTAGAGCTGTTTTATCCAACAGAAATTTGCACATATCCCTGGGAAGACAATGGCCAACTTCCAGCACAGAATGTCTGGTGGCTCCTTTGGGGCTTGTGCACAGCTTTGTGGTCCAAATAGCTTGTGTCAACTTGAGGAACAGACAGACATGGATGTGTTTTATATATACATCTGTATGTGTAAATGAGGGCAAGGAGTAACTTGAAGGGAATTTAAGGGACAAGGTTTTGTATTGCATTTCCTAGTTAGAAGTAAAGGCGGACAGTTTATTTTTTCCGAGCATGGACTGGATTATTTATCAGTCAGTCCTCTCAGGAAAGGCTGGGGGGGAGAGGAGAAGGGGGAGGAAGAAGAAGAGAAAAGCATACTTTCTTCAGGTGTGTGGTATGTAGTGTATGTTGCTCTTCCAACCTACAAACTTTTCTGTTCCAGCTCAGGAGAGGGAATACATGAGCATATCAATATGGATTGTAGGAAACTGCTGAAGAGAGGGTTCTGTCAGCAGAGAAGGTGGTTCCTGGCAGAGGGGAAGATGTTTGCAGCAGCACTGCCTTCATCCTGGGTAGGCTCTGTCATCCATGTGCTTGGGATGAAGTTGCAGATGGTATGAATTTACAAAAGTCATAAATGTAAATCTCTGACTTGTCACTTGCTGCTGAATTTTGGCATTTTGACACAGAGCTTAGCACTGTCCACAGGAATACCTTCAGGCTTAGAGAAGATATTGATAAAAATGAAAGCATGGCTCAGAGATGGGCTTCTCCTGTATTAGGTCTGGCACATGTCAGGATGATGATGTCTCCCATAGCAACATTCTCCTTGTCACTTCAGTCCTCACCAAAGATGCTTGGCAGACTGCTTAAAATAGGGCAAGACATGGACAGGACCAGAGAGGCTGAAATTTGGAGAGGAGCAAATAAGTAACAAAAGATAGTCACCCCTGAAGGAAAACCAGTTCTTCTGAAGAATGGGAATTTCTCCTCAGTGTGTGCATCTGGCTTGAATGCTAATACGCTTTCAGATGGAGCATGCCAGAGTGCCTCTTTCCTGTAGCTAAGCTTCAGTTTCCTCGTGTTGCTGGCATCCTGAATCTCTGTGTGGGTTGTGGTCGGACACTGGAGACATTTTCAAAATTGTGTGGCTCTGACTCTCTCCTTGGCTCCATTGCCTCTGGTTTCTTTTCAGAGCAATGTGAGACTGTTACAGACTGGAAGGCGGAGTGGAAAGTCTGTTCTTTCTGTGCAGTGTTGACTGTATTGTGTTCTGTGGTTCATTATCTAGGATTTGTCAGGTCTTCTCTATCTTCCCTCCCAACTGTGTGAAACACAACTGCTGCAACCATTTTCTTGCTCTTAGAGGTATTGTGGGTTCATGATGTTCCATTCACCATCCCTACATGTGGGATGTACTCTTACTGCTTTGTAGGCATCCTGATACTTAGCAGGTGCAGGGCTAATTTGGGACCAGGTAGTAAAGCCTGCTTTTAATGTGCATTGCCCTGTCTAATTAGTAAATTCTTCTCTCTCCTCTGAGATTGAAGCACATATTCCTTTAAGTCTAACCGTCCATCAAAGAGGACTTGAATGAGGCCCTGCTGTGGTTGGTAGACACAGGCAGCTAATGACAAGAGAGAGCCCATTTCCTTTGCGAAGAGAGACCTGTACCAAGGTGATTTATAGTCCCAGAGATTTATTAGTGTGGGGGCTGAAGAGAGTCTTGCAAGCTGGAACCCAGCAGCTTAGGTTTTTTTCAGGGTAAAAAGAAATCTGTGTCTGTACCTCTTCCCCACTCCTGAAAGATGTGAATTCATCAGAAGCAGCAATTGCAGACTAAGCTGGGCCAAGCAGCAACTACTACTGTTGTTATGCTTGGTCTCTTCCTCCTGTGCAGCTGTGTTGAGCTTTTACACTGTGCTTTGTTCAGTGACCTGCTTTGGCTGTTCAGGCTGATTTAATGAAGGATGAAGATGGAGCAGGACTGTCTGATTGAAGAGTTTCTCTCTTGCATCTGATTTTATGTCTTGGCCTAGAGCATGTTTTCATTTTCCCTATACTTCCCCTGGATTTTCTCCTCTTTGACAGTGGAGAAACAAGGGAGCCTGCTCCAGGTATTAGAAAAGCAGTAATGTTTCTCTAACATCTGTCTTCTGATGGTCTCAGAGCAGTCTGGGAACATGGATGGTGGGCAGACCACTTCAGGTAAGTTTGGAGCCTGGCAAAGCAAGGACTTCATGCTCCTGGTACATGGTGGAAAGTATGAGGTACTTTAGTAGTGTTGTGTGCAGGTAAGCAGCACTGTTGGTGCTGTGCAATATCTGAGTCCTCTGCTTCCCAAACTGGTTTGTGAGACCTTTGTGGTCCTGATATCTGTGCTGGCTCTTCGGCTCCCTCAGTAGAGCCAGTGATATTGTTCCCTACTAATTTTAGGAGTGATTGAGGCTAGTTGAAGCCTCAAGACATGGAGCAATTAACCTGCCTCAGAAGGGGCAATGAACCAACAGGTTTTGAAGAGGAGATACCGCAGAGGAATGCTTCTCTGTACCAAAGAAATGGCTACATTTCTAGTTTATATCATGTTTTGGTGGAATTTTCCCATACTTAGTCCCAAGTAAAACACTCTGCAGAAGTTAATGATATGCTGATGTCCTGGTAAAACCAGCCTGATATGAAGAGTAAGGTGATGGTAAGTTTGAATGTGGAACTGTTATTTACCAAATCCTACAATAATAGTACCAGAGACAGTTGAAATTACTAGGAGATTGTTTTAAAATGAATAAGACAGTATTCCTTCACACAGCGTGAACTCAGTTCTTCAGAAGGTTGTGGAGGTGGATGATGCCAGCAGTTTTGAAAGTGATTTTGTAAATTCATGGATAGCAGGTTCATAATGGGGAACTTGGAGTGGAGTTCATATGGAGCGGAGTTCAGGCATTCCTGAGCTGTGCTAAGCTCATCACTTCCTCACAGTGCAGCTTCTGACTGGAGTCCGTGAATTGATGGCCATGTAATTGATTCTTGTGTATTCACATGATAAAAGATAAGTGTCAGTTTCTACTCTGACACTTGTAACTGGCTACAGAATCAAATACTGATGCTCAAGTAATGTGCTCATTTCAGTGTAGGACGTATGAGTGAGCTTGGTTTTGGCATTTCTTTATGTGGGTGTTTCACTTACCAAGTAGAAATTGTTCTTTTAATAGCTGTGGTTTTGGATGTGACTCCCTATATTCTCAGAGCACATGGAAATAGAGCAAGCCATGGAAAGGAAAGGAGGAAACTGTGGTTTCACACTCGTACTCGCAAAGGTGCCTATGCACTTAAAGCTTCCAGACTTCTGTTCCTTGAAGTGTTGGAGGACTGACTGCCAGCAGGTTGTCCTACTTCACCTAGATAGCAGCTTACTGAGTGGCAGGAGGCAGTGTGGTACTTAATATCCCTTCATCAGATATTTTTTGTTATCAAAGGACAATGTATGTTAGGGGATCCTCTGTTCCATTGCAGACTTGAGATGTGTGCCTGAAGAGTCTTTTTCTCAGTCCTTTCCAATGCAACCCTTTCCCTCTTACACCATTTTATGTGTAATTTTCCCCCAATACACTGACATAAAGCATCATAATAAATTACTGCTCACCTTCTTGTCTTATCCTTTCCCTATCTCTATGCCATCTATTTTGCCTGATCACTTTCCTATCTTCATCTGGCTTATCTCAGTTATCAGTGAGATTTAATAATTCTTAGACTGCCTTGCAGCCCAGCCTGATTATAGATACTGAAGGTAATAACCTGTGCTGTGAAACTGTGCCTTATTGATGTCAGCATGGTTTGAACTCTGGCTTCTGCAAAACTTTTTTGGCAAGATTTTGAGTGGTTTGGGATCTGTGTGGGAGGTGGCCATTAAACATCTTTATGGCTAAGAAATGTATTATCTGTTAATGAAACCTTATGTGCCTTTCTCTGCATGCAGAGCTGGGGCTTTCTGGCCTGACTGGAAGGTTTGATTTCTCACTCCGGCGCTTGCTCACAACCAAGCATGCCCTAAACCTGCAGATGGGGAGGAGGGGTTTTATTCAGTATCTTGGCTGCTTAGGGCTGAAGAGTTGACATGCTCCAAACACGTAGTATGAAAACCCTGAAGCAAATCATATTGTAGAGATTGGAGGACTGGGGAGGTGGAAGCTGCCCAGAGCTTTAAGGGCAAGTGAATTAAGATTGTTGCAAGCGTGTCCGTGTCAGGACTAGAATGATCAGAACAGGAAAGCTTTAGGAGTCATTTCATGGCTGAGTTAAACGCAGATGAGGCTTTGCTTCCCTCCTCCACAGAGCACCTGTGTCTCCATGCCTCAGTGTCCTGGCCCTCTCTGTGTGTAGCATGTGCTCCATATACATGCTTTTCCTCTTTCACCTTTTCTGGTCTTTGACATCTCAAACCCCTCTGGGCATTATTTCCCTCTGATGAAGGACTCATTTAGACTTAATTTGTAAATTGTTTGAATATCACAGGGCAGAGGGGGAAGATCAAACAGTGTTTTTGTGATTTGGCTTCTTTCCCCTAAAAGCATGAACAAGTACAGCTCCTGCCTCTGTATGGTATCGAGAAAGAACTGCTGCCCTGTGTGATAAGGAAAGTGTATGTTTGTTGATAACTCTTCTTCTTCCTCACCTGATCAGTTTTTTCAAAATTCTCCTAAATATGAGAGTTTGAATTTATTATACATGTGTCTGTATGGCAAAAGGAAAAAGACAAAAATAATCTGTGGCTTGTGGCACCAGGAAAAGAGATTCCTTCCACCTCTACTTTTAAACTGAAACATTCTTGATTTTTAGTTGTTCTGGCAGACTTGAAAGGATTCTCCCCTCCCCCTGACCTCACTGGCATGCATGGATTGCTGCTTATTGAAAAGTAATTTTCTGTCATAGATTCTAATGGAAAAATTTATATAAAATGTCATTCTATATATATACATGCATTTTTAAAACAATACTTGTTAACTGAAAGCTTTGCCAGTCACATCTGAAAAAATACTGGGATTGGTCTTGGCAGTCCCGAACCTTAAAAAATAGGCTGTATTTTATAAACAGAAGAGATTTTCTTCTTTTGCATCATGATTCTTTAAGCATTTTCTATACATGAGCAAATATTTAGACTTTTGTCCAAAGCAGTAACAGCTGGAATATTTACTTAAATCAATTCTACATTTCCTCTTGTAGGGTGTGGGGTTATAAGAAGAAAAAGCCCTGGACCATATAAGGTTTGTGATAAAGTGTGAGCACAGATGACGTTACATATCTTTTCCCACTGGTGCAGGGAATGTTCACTCTGTTTCTCTGCACAGGCTTAAAATGGGCCTAGTCAACATGGGTCTGCTTTTGTCAATTCTTGGTGTCTGATTCTCAGATGTTGGCATGGATTTCACAGCAAGCATACTTTCTCCAGAGGTGTCAAAGGTTGCTTCTAAGGAAAAGTCTTGAGCATTGATGGGTCAAAGGCACACAGTATCTGACTGAACTCAACACTGTGACAAGTACTTAAAGCAGCTGGTAGAAGCTTGCTAGAGGCTGAAATAAATAGGATTGAAATTGAAAAATGATCCTTTCTGTGAGAGTCTTTCATAAAATGTGGTAGAAATGCTAATGCTAAAATAAATGAATAATAAATAATTCTAAAATAAATAAATAATGCTAAATACTAAAATGAGATATGGCCTGAAAAGAAACCAGAATCATGGGGTTGAACCAGGCAATTTGCTTCTCTAGTTTGCAACCTGCTGCAGCATTGTGTCAGAGTTGTATTTTAGGCAGCTCAGAAATTAAAAGTCTATGCCCTGGGGATTGTGCTGCTTGCCTGCTCTCTTCCTACAATTGGAGTCCCTGAGGATCTCCTTTCCTTCTTGTCAGGACTGTTGAAATTGCATCATCTCCTAGGGCTTGCTCAGCACTCCAATGTACCTGTCCTTTGATTATAGTGGCATCTTTTTACCTCCCTGCTTGCCACCTGGTTTTCATTGCAGGATCAGGACCAAGCTTTTAGATTATGACAATTCTTGCTTTCTAGTAGGATATTGCAATCATAAGAGACACAAGGTGAGCTTTTTAAAACTGTGGTTTAACATTTAAAAACAAAAAAAACCCAAAAAAAATCCCCCAGACCCCATTGTACTGAAGCTGTGATCATTAATCCAGCTGAATAGCAGCTTTAACTTGTGTACAAAACCTGACAAGTCAGGACAAGCATTTCTGTCCTGAAGGCAATGGTGATAATTCAAAAAAAGCATAGATGCTGACAAGTCGTGAGAATCAGCAGAGGCAGCATGCCACACAGAGGATGCCAGCTTCTGGCTTGTGGGACATCTGACATCAGTCTGATTTAACGAAGGAGTGATAGCCAGTGGTGTATCACTTGGTGGCTGAGTTTTTTGAACCCACATGCAGCAGGTTTCCTGGTAGTTTTGTAAAACCAAAATCTTGTAGCAGGAAGGGAGACAGAACAAGTGAGGTCCCACTATGACCTAGTTTTGGTTTGCTAATGGGAGATGCCTCAGCAAAAAGAGAACCTGGAGTCTTTGTTGCTGTCCTCCTGGTTATGGTTGTTGCCTGACTTTTGGAGCAGATGACTTACTTTTCAATGATTTTTCTCAGCAATAAGAATTCTCACTGTCCTTGGCACAGTTCTTGCTCTCCTATTTGGGACCTGCACTGTCCAGCTTATTCTCCCTGAGTCTGTTGCCTTTCTAAATCATAGTGTGAAGGTACTAGACTAGAAATCCTGTCCTGGGAGCATAGGCTACACCAGGCCTTCAAGAATCTGTCATGCATCGCACCCCTTCACATGCTTCTCTTGTGCATCACTGGATCTCTTTTCTCCTTTACTGCTTTTTTGGCATCTTGCACTGCCCTGTTCCACAGGCTGGGGGAAGGATGCCATGGGCTGACTTCCTCAGTGTGTGCCCCAGCTTATGCCAGGCAAACTGTCCCGCTCCCGCCCCCTCCTCTTGCTCGCCCCAGATTGGAGCCCCCGAGAGGTCTTTGTCGGCCTGTTGAGAGCAGCCCCCGTTCCTCCATTCCCACATGGCACACCCTCCCCAGCAGCCCTCTCTGCATTCAGCAGTTTGGGCTGAAAGAACCTTGGCTAATTACGCCAGGCTGAAAATTACCACTTTGCTGTGTTGTCCTGCTGCTGGGCCCATTTGTGTGGGGCCTGTAGTTAGAGGGAACAAAGTGCCCCCCGTGGAGCCAGGCAGGCCCCAAGTGTGAAGCTACAGGTACAAGCAAGAGGGGAATGAAGGGAATAATTACCAGCTTCTCCAGGTGAAAGCCCCGTTAAAACTTCAATAAGCCAATTAGGGGCCAGGGTGTGTGTGTGGGGAGAGTCTCCCCCACCTATAACTGATTCCCACCAGGCAATTAACAGAAATCATTTCACGGAGGGGAGGATAAGAAATGGCTCTTAGAAATTGTCTTAAGTTGGGGGGGCCCGAAACAGCACGACTGCTGCAATGGCCCTCATGTACTCCAACCTCCCTGCTCACTGTGTGGCCTGAAAATGTTGGTGGGGCTAGGACGAGAGGGAGGAGGGAGGGAAAATGGTAAAGAAAAAGGAATCGCTGGAGCTTTACACCTGGGTAGGCTTTGAGAAAGTGAGGGCTGAAGTTCAGAGCTTCTTGTAAGGCTGTGTGTGGGCCCAGAACACTGAGCTCAAGGGGGCTGCTAGGTCTCGGGAAGGGGGCAAAGATCGAGCTCAGGGTGTCTTCCCCATGGGGGCGAGGGGGAAGGATAACAGAACTGAGCAGAGTAGGGAGGGGAAACTGAAGGGTGTGAAGGCTGGAAGTGGGTATGCAGGTTGGTGAGAATTGAATGCCAGGCCCTCAGAGATCTGCCCAAGATGCATGATAATCTCTAGGTACAAATGGTGTCCAGTGTCTAATACTGTGCTTGTATGTCGTATAAGGATCATGTTTTACTGCTGCTCTGTCAGGAGCTTCACTGGTTCTTTCCTTTCAATTAATTCCAAAAACTCAGGAAATTTTCTCAAGATAGAGATTTTATGAAGTTATCTTGCAGCTCCCCTGTACTGTATTGCAGGTGGCATGTGCAGCAGTTGGAGGTAGAGCATGCTGTCTGGTGGGCACCTCGCAGGACTCTTGACCATTGGTGTTTGAAAGGCTGCTCTGGGGAGTAGAGCAAGAGTAGAGCATAGGATGAAGGTGCTACAGGTGGCTGGGATTTCTGTAGTGATGTTGGAAGGGAGAATGCATTGCGTGAATAAAGAAGTTGAGATACCAGCTGTGGTTATTTCACCTGCACTTGAAAAAGAAACAAAAACCCCAAAAAACCCTTCAACTCCTCAAAACACAAATGTAACCTTAGTAGCTACTTTCTTGGAATTTCTAATGTTACAGCTTCTGAACTTAAAAATTAAAAAAGAACATTAAAAATGTTCTTTGAGATTTTGTTCTGGTTACTGATATAACTGTGCTGTAGTGGTGTTTAGCCGCCTAGTCTCAAACTGACCGGAAAGTCCCTAGATTTTGTATTTTTTCTTCTTTTTCCCCCCCTTCTCTTTCTCTGCAGAAAGCTCTCTGTGGTAGGAATAGAGAGCCATATCTCTTGCACAGCCCAGATTTTAGACTCAGAAGTGATTTCTCAGTTGAGCCATGTTTCTTTATTATTCAGCTTCTAAGATGTAACCCCAGTGGTTGCCTGCAAAGAGAGCTCTGCTCACAGAAAGGCCTGGTAGGCATGCACAGACAAATCAGTTTTGGCACAGGCTTTGATTTTTGGTGCAAGTTATTCAGATAAATGCCTGAATTATGTTCTGGATTAAATTTCTGCTATGGTTAAGGAGTCTCTTTCCCCCTGTAATAACAGTAATAACTTGAGCATCATTTGAGGCTTAAATTTGGTCTTGAGAGAGATAAGGAGTTCTAGTACAAAGAGCTCTGCATGAACAACTACTCCCTACCTGGCAAGCCCAGAGGTTTGGGGAGTGGGGAAAGATGATGATTGTTTGACATACCATGTAAATATATATTTTACACTGTTAAAAATAGGTTATCAAGACTTTTCCTTCAATAAAGAAGCATGGTTGATGTCAATTACTTGTACAGCTACAAAAGCGATTCTGTTTGAAGTTCTGAAAAATGACAGCAGCACTGTGAAATGCACTGTTCCAATATTCCTCTTGTACAGGAACACTCAGGATCCTCAATCAACTTTTATAGAGCTAATCTGAATGTGGTCCTCTTTTGGACATTTGGTTCTTTCTAAAAGCATGTGTCATGTGGGAGTATTGAGGAAAGCAGTGATGTGAACAGCCCTAGGAACATCAGAACTGTTTTGTGGATTGAATCACTAGTTTCTAATCAAGGGTATTTTCCCATTCAATACTGTAGTGTGGAAGATTGTGCATGTATTTGTCCTGTCTGGAATCTTTGTCTTGATGTCATTGAGCTCAGTTTTTGTCCAGAAAAAAGGATTGTGCTCTGTATCTGGTGACTTGTTTTCACAGAACTTAACCTGCTGCAGGGCTAATGAAGGGACAGTGATCAAGGTTGCAGGTGACTTGGACACAGAGTATGGGGTGAAACTGCAAAGCAGTGAAGGCAAGATGGAGGTGTCTGGGTTGGACACCTGCTAAGCAGTTTGCTAGAGTAGGGGTGATCTGTCTACCATGCCAAGAATTAGGCTTTTGGGGATATTAAAAGCTTTTTCTGTTCTTTAGCCTGAGTGTCTCTGAAGTCTGGAAGAAGACATGAAGTTAAGAGGCCAAGGAGGAAGGCTGAAGAGGTGAAGTTGATGCTCCCTCTACTGTGAGGCATGAAGTAAATGACTGGGAGGCAACAACATGAGCATTTATTCTATCTCATGAGCTGGAGTTCTGCCTCAAATGTGACTTCATGTTTCAACCTGGCATCTCTACAATGCTTTTCAATACAAAATGTAAATGCCTTCTTTCTGGGCACCACTTTTTAGTAGTCCACTTAAGGTGGCATATGAATGAGTTATTAGTCCATCTGTTCATGCATGTGTCACTGGAGCTCCTTGCAAGAGCACAGCACCTCCTCTTGGAGCAGTAGTGGTTGTCGGTGTTGCAGGGTTCATGGTCTTCTCTATGCATTTTGCTTTCTCTCTGTGCTGAGTCCATGATGGGCTGTGGCAGAGCTCTTCTGTACCTTCTCTGTGTGACATTTATGAGGTATATCAGGAGCACAAATTAACTCTGAGTTGACTGGTGCCTTGGGGGATGCTGTAGCATGCACACGAGCTCAAAGAAGTAGCAGCAAACATGCCAGAGCTTTCCAGTCTGTTTCTGGAACAAGTCTGGCTATTTGCCTTTCAGCTGCTGGGTCTTTTCAGCAAGGTTATTCAACAGAGATGAGGGCGTACTGTAATGGGATTCTTCTGCTTGCTCAGGTGAGCTTTAGGTGCAGCTGTCTTACCCGCTGATTTTAGTTGAATTTGTGGTTACAGAATGTTAACATGTAGCCCAGCTGCCTTGACTTCTGACACACTGAAGATGATTGGTTCAGTTTTCTGGTCGTCCTGCAGGAAGTACAAAGTATGGCTAAAGGAACTGGTCTGGGACAGTGAAGGGGCAGCACAAGCCCTGCATGACCACCCAGTCCTGGGTTTGTCCAGCATTGCCTGCATCTAAGGCAGGTGGGATTTCTTGCATGTTTGTGGTGCCTGCTTGCTCATAAAGAAGAAACTGCTAAACTGATGCTGTGCTGGTTTTTTTTTTTTTTTTTCCTCCTTGCAAATTAAATGTCCCTGGGTAAGGAGCACTTGCTTCTCTGCACTCTCTGTCTCTCTCCCTTTGTGTGTATCTGGTCTGTTGGAGAAGTCTCATGCTGGAGGTGGTGAAACTCCCTCCCTGTGCTGGGTTTCTGACCCCCTCATCTCCCCTTCACAATGTTGTTACTGTTGCATCTGCTCTTCAGCAGGGGCTCCATCAAGTTTGTGTGACCTTAGCACTGTATTCATGCTGGAGGAGTTACCTTCCATAATGATGTCAACTGATGAGGTTGGTGGGATGGTGGCGGCCGCGATAAGACATGACATGTTCTAATGATTCGCCTTAGCGAGCTGCATGTGTGTGTTGGGGGGGCACAGAGGGGCTTGGAGAGGGGAGGTGGGGGCCCCACAGGTGCCGACAAAGACTTTGACCTTTGCTGCTATAATATCAGTGTTTCACAGGCAGGGCGGTTCGGTAACCCACTTTCAGCCCATCAAAAATTGATTTAATTGCAATTTTTTCCCCCAATTAGGAGCACTGGAGCTTAACTAATTGGAGTAATAGAGAGTAATAAGGCTCTGATAAAAAGCCTTCCTCTGCCTCCTTTGTATCTTGTGTCATCGCCTGTCAGAGGTCAGAGAGCTTGCATATTCTATTAGGCAGAGTTGCCTTCATTTGTACAAATTAGTTTACCCAACAGTAATTAAAATGCCAGTGCGGGTCGGGGAGAGCTGAATACAATTGATGGGCACGTTGGTGAAGGATTTGACAGCTCCGGTGGCCTCCCTTGCCAAAGCGTGTCAGTGCTGAATCAAAGGCTACACAAACCCACAGACCCGTGCGTTTAACCCGCGGCACCATCGGCACCAACTGCTCTCTCTCTTCTCCTATCTCCCTTTTGGACTTGCTTTCTCTTCTTCTTCTTTTCTCATCTCACTTGAGACTTTTTAAAATAGATGTTTCCCATCTTTGAGCTGTCCTTTCTGTTGATCGCTTTCATAACATTACTACCAACCCCCCATCCTGTCTCCCTTGGTTCTCCCCCTTCTCTCCCCCCATCTTCCACATTCCCAGCTGCAGGGCTCTGTCAAGTAATAACTTCTTTGTTTCCCAGTCCAATGAGTCTCCATATATAATAGTTTCCAAAATGGAACAACGATGTCCAATTCCAGGGGGCGGGGGAGCGCGCCAGGAGGAAGGAACAGGCTCTTGCACGTGTCAAGCAGATTCTGGATTTGAAATCCCTGAAGAGCAGAATAGAACTAGAGAAGCAATCTGTTTGCAGTACAGGGGAAGAGCACAAGCCTGGGGCACAGGGGAGGTGTAATGAGAAGAGGTGGGAAAGGAACTGTTTTGCCCAGGTTCCTTCAATTGCAATTGCATTGCAGTATTCCCAGCTCAGGCAGGACCCACTCTGGAAGCTGGGTTGATAGTGGGGAAAGTATATGTTGTTCAACGTGATTTATATTTCTGGAGCTTAGACTGTTTCCAAGCCTCAGGATAAACAGCATCTTTCCAAAAGGACTGATGTGCATCTACCTCTGTCCCTCTGCTTTGTTCACATCTGGCAATGGTCTGTCCAGGATGGGCTAAAGAGGCACACTACACAAGTCAAACTGTAGTTGGCACCTTGGGAGCAGCCATGGGATTATTGCAGCTGGAGTGTAGCCAGAGCACTACTGCTGTTGCCAGAAATGCCACAGGATCTTCAACAACCACAAGTCAGTCAGATGGAGAGTTCTTGTGTTTCTTCCAACAGCACTGCCAGGATGTGTGCTCTTTCATTTCCTGGCCCAACATCTATTGTGGGGGGATGATGTCTAATGAAATCTCTCTTCTGCAACATAGAGAAGGTCTGACTTCTGGAGAAGCAGGCTCTTGGTTGTTTTGTTGGGGTCTTTCCCCCCCTTGTTTATTCCTCTTCTCTCTGTCAGTAGGGAGCTTCAAATAAGAAAGAGGACATCAAAGTGTCAGATGAGTTGGAAGATTCCTTGTGCTGGACCACAAAAATATGCTGTGTGTGAAGTATGTGTGTCTCAATGTTATGCAAAATTCTTGCCTTCCTGGTTTGGTTTTTGGCTTGGTTTTAGTTCCTAGGGGATCCCTGTGAAGACAACATGCCCTGTTATGGAAACCCTACAATGGTGCCTTTTTTCCCTTAGAAGGGCCCGTTACAGGGAACTTGTAGTCATGGTAGCCAGCAGCTTTCAAAGGACAGAGGGAACCTTAGTGGGGAAGGGGCTTTCCATCTCCAAGGTCATCTGGAGACTGGCCATAGCACCTTTTATGGTGGATGTAGATGCATCTGATCAGTGTCAGTGTACATCAGTGTGTTGTATATACTTCAGATAAATGAGTCATGCCTGCATTTATATTCAGGGTATCCTGTACTCCCCTCTTCCCCATCTAGTCTCTCTTCAGTCTGGCTGTAGAAAGCAGTGCGGGCAAAACGAATGACACTCTCTAAGCTAGTAACTCAGCTTGAATTGTTTTTCTTGGGCAGCTGGCAACAACAGTTGTGAAAAGGTGCATTTCTCTAAGGTTTTCTTATGTGTGCTCTGTGCTCTCTAAGACAAAAGAGCCTTGTTGAAGATAAACTGAAAGGAGCAAACCTTATAGAAGGTTTCAGCTCTGCTGAATGAAGTTTCACATGTTTTGGAGGCAAGCTTTACATGCTTTCCTCCAATCTGCATGTTGTTTTAGACATATGAAAGCTGACTTGTGTTGCTCTTTTGCCTCAAATAAAACTGTCACCTCTGAGAGGTTCCCAGTTATGGGATACCTGAGGCTTCAAGGTGTGTGCCTGCAGATCAGACTCAAGGTGAGGAGCCCTGTATCATGCCCTGGAATCCAGACTTTAAGGTGAGTTCACCCTCAGCCTTTCTCATTGGCACCACTTCTTGTGCATGTTGTCTTGTGAATGCTGCGTTCTAATGCTGCAGTGAAGGTGGCCTGCTCTTGTGGGAGAAGTCTTATCTTTGCTTGCTAATGGGCTCAGGCTGTTACAGATAAGGCCTGCAAACCCGATCCTGCTGAAGTATGAGACAAAATTCCTGTTGACTGAATGGAGTCAGCTTTACCCAGAAGAGGCTTGTTTGTGGCCCTGAGGCCTGTATTTGATGCTGGAGAAAAATCTCTTTATCTAATGCTTCTCTCTCTCTCCCCCTCCCTCTCTTTTTTTTTTTTTTTTTTTTTTTTTTTTTTTTTGTCTTCTCTGAGGGGGTGAGGGGTAAGGACCAAGGAGGGAAAGCTGAAGTCCAGAATTGACAGCATGAGGGAGGATTAGACCTAGCTGTTCCTCCCACCTTTTTCTCCCTGTTGGTGTGCCTCCATGGTAATTTAGACCTGTGGCAACCATCAAAGCCTTGTGCATACCTTCAGCACAAAGGGGTCTGTCTCCCACGTGAGGGCGTTCTCTGCTGGGACAGAGTCAGTTTGTCCCCCAAAAGAAAAGTCTTAAGCACCCAATTGCCTGCTTGACTGACTCTCTGACTGCTATTATGTTTCTAACCACAGTAATTGACTTTAGTAGTTATTAATGGATTATGACTGGGGAGGGGGTACAAAACCCAACGCCTAGCAGAGGGACCTCCTGACCAAAGTGCTGCTTTCCAGACATAGGGCTTGACTGACAAACTGTCAAAGTGGGTGTCTTTTGCTTGTTTTCCTCTGAGATGGGTGACATTGGCAAAAGGGAAATGTTCCCTCCTGCCCTGGACTATAGTGGAGAGAAGGCAGACATTGAGCAGAAACCGTCTTTCCTAAGGTGAAATGTTGCACACTTTCTTAATTTGTCCTGGTGGCTGCTGCACAGCAACAGGAATTGGATTTTCCATAGACTCTTGGACTTTGATCAGGGACTTACATGGAGAAGAAAAATGTGAGCACCCTGCAGCACCTGTAGACAGCCCAGTGCTACAGGTGTTTTGGCTGATTGCATGTGTACTGCCAATGAACCTGGAATTTTGCATGTAAGGCATCCTGGTTGGAGACACTTTGAAATAGCTCTAGTTCTACATGCCTTTTCTATCCCAAAGGGCAGCTAAGGGTCACAGAACTTGTGGTCACCTCCAGGTACATGAGTTTGGGTGGAAGGATAGAGTCAGCACAAAAAGGAGCCTTGGTAGCTGAAGCCCTTCCTAAGTTCTTGTAGCTCTTCAAAATAGATTAATGTTATCTGCTTGCCTCTTTTGCAAAATGTTTTGTCAGTGCTGCTTTGGCCTTATGGTTTGGAGAAACCAGTTGCTCAGCTAAACCACAGAGATAGGAGTACGAGTCCTGAGTTCCAGTCTTGTTTCCATCTAGTCCTTCCCTGGCTTTGGTTGAGCCTGTGTTTACCACTTGGCTGCTGAGTGCTTTCTTACAGCAGCAGTAGTGCTTCTCACAGAAATCAAGAATACTGCAAGAATCCATTCCTGGTGCAGTAGAGGCTTGCAGACACCTTGACTTCCAAAGAAAGAATGCTGTAGAGGATCAAAGAAATGTTAAAAAACTGCTCTAACTGCTGTTTTTACAGACATGACATTGTTTTCTTATTTTGCTTTCATCTTTCAGCTGCCAGTCTTCTATCATACTGCAAAAGTTCTTTAGGCAAAGCGTAAAGATGGCTTTTGTTTAAAGCAGGTTCCATTTCCTGTGTTCATGCTATCCTTGTTGCATTGACTTAAACATAGTTTTGGCAATTTATTCTTGGTAGCTGCAATAAATATGGCTTTGTGAGAGGTCATTTGTAACTTACTTGGAAGTCCTTATATGAGCTGCTTCCTCTTATTTGGACTGAGAATGGGAAGTTGGCATGAAACAAGCAGTGTGGTTTGGAGAGCACAGCACCCATGTTCCTGATGTTTGATTTTAAGAATTTATTCTGTCTTACGAACTAGTATGAGGCCAGTGGGTATCAGGTGACCCCTGGAGCCAGCATGTGCAGCAGGGACATAGCATTGCCAAGAGGACTTTGGAATGGGCTCTGCTGGAGGGTGTAAACTGAGCCAAATATTGTTGCAGGAGAGCTGTTCTGTCTCTAACAGAGAGTGCCTGAGCACTGGGGAGGGCAGCCTGATCCAGCTTTGAAATTGGCCCTGCTTTGAGCAGCCTGGACCAGAGACCTCTTTCTATGATTCTTTGGACTTGTGATTCTGCAGCCAGTTCATGATTGTACTCAGAAGTTGCCAACAAACAGAAGTGAGACATGAAGTAGGAAAAACCAGTATTTATTTCTGCAGCTTACAGCACTGACTGTGTATAAAACATGCTGAGTTCTGTACTGATTCATTTGAAAATGTTTACAGCTGTTCCTGTTCAGGTTTTCCCTTTGTATTTACAAATACATCTTTATGTCCTGTCAATTCTCTGCAGTGGTGACCTGCTGCATCTGGGAAGCTCAGCTAGTGAGAGTCTTGTGGCAGCTCTCCCTTTGCTGCTGCTTGTCCCATGTGAAATGTGGTGGGACATGCTGAAATCATCTTGAACCAGAATTCAAAGTCTGTCTTGTAATCTGTTTTCTCTGTCTTGCTCATGCACTTTCTTCAGAACATGAGGATTAGTAAGTGTTTTTTGTTTGTTTCTTTTTTCAAACAGCTCATTTGTGACGGGGACAGCTTGCTGTGGACACACCTCACCTCTGAGAATCTGGGACCTTGAGAGGTGAGTGAGCTTCCAGGTTACAGAGAGGGACTTGAAAAGAAAAGTGAATAGGAGTGCAATATTGGAAATGCTGCAAAAGGGTATCACTCCTTCTGTCAATATAGAAGATGAGATGTGTTGCGAAGTGGGGGACAAAGGAAACTGGTGTGGGAAGGCATATGGGGGGGGTGGTTCTGGTTCAGTAACTTGGCTTTTCTTCTCAGCTTTTCCAGTTGATGGCACAGCCATCCTGGTTTCTTCCCATTACCTGTATACAGTCAAAATATACTCATTACACCCTCCTTTTCATCTGTCTCTGTTGATGCCTCAGCCAGAGGAGGTGAGGAAGGTGATCCTTATCCTTCCATTCATCCACTTCTCTGTGGTGCTGGGAAGCCAGAGGCAAACACAGCTCTGAAGTCACCTTGTCCTGGCTGACAATTCCAGTAGTTCAGAGAGGTGAGGTGTGGCAACACATTATCTATGGAAGTGACTTAGGCACGTTGTCTTCTCTTTGTCCTAATAAGCACTGAGGAGGTTAATTGCTATGGCCTCTGATTTGAGGTCTTTGAGTAGTTCCTGTTCGGTGAAGGTGCTGACCTTAGCAACTGGGGAAATGTTGTTCTCAAATCTTGATGTGAGACTCAACTGCTGACAAATTTGAAACTCTCAGCCTGAGGGTCTTAGTGTAGTGATGGACAGATAGCAAATATTTCACAGGATTATTGGAAAGGCAGCCCTGCCTTCCAGGACCAGGATGCTCTGGGTAGGAGTGGCACAGATTATCCTAAGGAGTGCTGTCAGGATTTGAGATGAGCAATGGCAGAAGGGGCCTGAGGGATGTCAGTAGAGCTGTATTTGGGGAAAGGGAATGGAGGAGGGTAGATCTGAGACCAGTTGCCTTCTAATCTATAGTTTAAATAGTTTAGATTGTTTAAGTCAACTGTATCAAATACAAATTTAAATCAGCTGTTCTTTCTCTGAAGCAACAAAAATACTTTGCAACTGTGCATCCTACAAAGGACAAGCTGGAAGGAAAGAGCACCAGTGCATTCAGTTATGGTGCATGTTTCTTAGTGACCCATCCAGTGGTGCCTTTGGAGTACCCCAGAAGGATGCAGGCTGTGCTGTGATACCCCTACCCATCAAGTCTTCTGGCTGTTCTTGAATAGAGGCATCTGACAGGGGTGAGGAGATGGGCAACCCTCTCCCCCCTGCCCCAGCCTTTCTGACAGCCTTTCCCAAGGAAGCCTGAAGAGATAATAAAGCTGTGTAGAAAATAGGATTAAGGTAATGAACAAGCACAGCAGAGTTTGATCTTTCAATAATGGAAAAGCCTGAGTGACAGGCAAATAAAAAAGCCAAGGCAACCTAGGCCGCTGGGCCTCTGTCGAAATGGCTAGAGTGTCAAACTTATTCTTCCCTCTTCACCTGTCACAGCTGGAATGCACCATGCCATTGGGTCTTTTCCTCTGCAGGGACCTGTGTGTGAGCTGGTGGACTCATCAACGTGTGCAGGGTAGGAGGCCGAGTAGGAAGCATGGCTGGGACTCTAGCATGTGAAGCTTGATGTCATCATTCATAGAAAAGGCGTACAGAGCTATCCTTCCAGGTCTTGACTCTCCATAAACTGTTCATCTTCCCAGCAGAGCTTTGGATCCCTCTTCAAAGGCTCCAGTGATTCCCAGAAATGATCTTGTAGGGAGTGATCCTTTGAGGCTTTTGAATGGTTGTCTCCCTGGTCAGACTCCAGAAGCGAGAGTGTGGCATGAAAATGTAAAATCTTAGAGGCACCCAGGACTTAAAAACTCCTCCTGTGCTCAATGTGTCCTGATAACATCTGGTAGACAGAGCCAGGGCCTCTAGTTTGCTGTTAATTCTTTCCTTGTGGCCACGAAAGGGCCCAGAGGCTGACCTGCAGAGGCTGAACTTGGCAAGTATATAATGTCTAAGAACAGAATCCAGGTAACTTCTGTCAAAGAAAAAATTAGGCAGGGTAGAATGATGCATAAGGTGTGTTCTTGAAAATCCTTAGCACAACTGAGATGTTTAGTGCTGTCCAGGATCAGTTAGTTCAGTTGGGGGAGTTTTCTTTGCATTGGAGGATTAGTAAGTAACAGTACATCAGTTTCTGTGCCATTGTCTTCCATTGGAGTAGGTGGTCTTTTTACCCAACAGCTGAGAACTGGAACGTGCTACAAAAGGATTTAAAGCTTAAATAACCTCTTGTGTACTGATCATCTTAGTTCCAGGCCAGATAAGTCCTTGGCTGGTGCTTGTTGCTGTTGGTCATGGTATGTTTTGTATTTATGACCTTCGCTGTTCCCTGACCCTGGGGCAGCCATTCTCATCCCTCCAAGAGGAAGGGGATAATATCTTCACCTGTAAATATGTCCTGTGCTTTGAAAAAGGTTTGGTTGGTTTTGGTGTAGAGGAAATTTTTAGTGGGGAAAGGAAACGCCTCTTGCTGCATCCCACTCCCACAACTGTCTTTCATTTCTGACTCTGCTGAGATGATGGCGTTGGATCAAAGCCACAACAGGCAGCAACAAGCAATTGTCAAGGGAGTCTAAAGCAGGGGAATGACTGCATAATGCCAAGACACTGTCTCTGATGGCTGAAATTCCAGCTGCTGCTACACCTGGCCCTGTCTCCTGTAATGAAGGAGGATTTAGATTTTTTTCTTATGCTTTTGAAGCTGGCTAGCTACACTTCTGGAGGACATCTCTCACCCCACACATGCTACATTGTGCCATCTGATTGCTTTTAGATGTGGGGAGATTATTCTTGCTGTGATCAGGTGTGATCAGTTCTCTTGCTGAGAACTTACTCTTGCTGTGGATCAAGGTGTGTGTGTGGAAGGCAGCTGTGAGTAAGTTCGGTGATTAGAGGCCTGAAAGGAAAATAGTGAGCAGTATGGGCCACACAATACTAACCTGTGTCCTTGCATCAAGTATCAGGGCTTGCTGACTCGTTGTCTTCTTCCAAGTCCCCTTGTCCTTCCTTTAGTGAAGGATATGATGGCAGCTGTCTCTCTTGCAGGTCGGGTTCCTCTGCTCACTTTTACTGATCTCTATTCAGACTGTCCCGTCTTGTTTGCCAGTGTGAGTGTGTGGCTCAACAGAACAGCCACTTAATGGCAAGTAAGAGAAAAGGTAACCTTATTCAGATCCTCCTCTTTCTTCTTCTTTCTATTGCCTTTGGGAGTTTAAACTCCTTGGAAGATGAGTGTCATGCACCACTGACAGCTCCAAGGCCAGCATTTGTCATTTGCCTGCAGAGAACTGTTGCTTCCCGTGTTATTGGGGTGGTCTTGCATGTTGTTAGGAGACAAATGCCCCTGTCTCAAGGATGCTTCTCCATAAGATAGAATACTCCAGAGGTCTCTTTGCAGCAACTCTTGGAGCTATTTTGCAAAGCCTGACATTTGAAATGGACCAATGATCTGTCTCACATGGTAGTCTTCATGCTATAAACACTTTGAATGCACAAATCCTACGGTGTTCTTTCCTGTGACATGACATGACATGTTGCAGGGCATGAGGGCTGTGAAAAACTGAACCAAAGTTAGCTGTCCCTTGCAAGCCACCCAGATCCTCTACCTTTTAAATATCCAGTCTTTGTCCAACTCCTCCCACCTTTTGAAGGTATTTTTGGTGGAGTGGGGATTTTGTTTGTTTGTTTTCTGGGGTTTTCTTTTCTTTTTTTTTTTTTTTTTAAGAACCCTCTAATTTCTTGTTCGGTTTTTTTCCCGCTCCTGAGCCCTTTGAAAGTAGCCTTATGCCGTCACTGACACCAAACTGACACTTTGCGTTTCCCCACTTCTTATCCCTTTATGGCAACAGATGTTGAAATTTTGTATCCCTTTTATCTGTCCCTCTTTGCCCTCTTCCTGTAATTAGGTGTCTCTTGTTAGCAGTACAAAGTGGCCCGGTTTGCTGCCTGGCCTTTTGAGCCATTGTGTCGGAGCACATTTTTTTCCTCCTCTTTTGGAAGAGTTCCTTCCCCCTTAAGTAATAGGCAGGGTGTGGGCCAGAGCTGTGGCTTTTTCTTGTTTCTTTGTTCTCCATTTATCTCTGCCACCTTTTTCAAAGAGATGGAGAAAAAAAAGTCGAGAGTACATGGAAGGGGAAGATACAGAGTTGCATTTCTTGACCATCAAGCCCCCCTGCTCTTCAGGTGTTCAAGGCAGGTGCCTTTGATGTCTGCAGGTTTTGGAGAGGTGGGAGGTAGAGGATTCATGAGAGTGACGTGAGAGTGGAGGAGAAGGGAGATTCAGGTGTACGGATGGTGCCCTCACCAGAGGGTTGGGGAGGAGTCTCAGGTAGCCGGGCAGCTGCTGAGCAGGTTAGTAATCTGTTCTGCCTATAGTGCTATTGCACTGTGCTCTTTCTAAGAGCCAGCAGGAGTGTTACCATCCTAAGCAGCTGGCTGGCGTTTGCTAATGTGCTGTTGCTGTATTTCTAGTGTCTGTTTCCATGGGTCCCTTGCTAAGTTACATCTGTCTGGCCCATGGAGGGCACAAGAATGAGTTGCTGTCTTTTCAACTTTTGTCTTATGTTGATCTGCATCCATTTTGGTGGCTCTTCAGAACCCATGGAGTTAAAATTTGTACTCCCTGTATTGGTCTTAAACAGCAAGTGTAATTTGAGAGTTGAGGCATAGAGCACTGAATATCCTGGTCAGCTGATCACTACTGATGATTTCCTGTTTAAATCCAGTCCTTCTTGACTTTGTCTCCTGTTGTGCTCCAGTATCTTAATTGTGTGGAAGTAGATGAGTGAAATGAGAATCTGCAGGTCTAGTTCTTAGTTATAAGTCCTGCTGACTGTTTTCAATAAAAGTTTTTAATGTAGAAGCTTGGCTCAAGGCTTCTTAATGTTGTGTTCTAAAATTATTTCTAGAAAAGAGCATTCTCTCCACAGCTTTGAACTCCAAGGTTTATACAAGTTTGAGACCCTCTAATTTAATCACAAAAGGAGCTGATGGGTGAAGGAAGCACATATATTCAGAACTGGAGTTGCTAGATCAAAAGGAAAGGTAACTGATTCCAAGATGTGTGGGGAGTCTGTTTCACCCAGCATTTAAACTGGATTTATCTCGTCACAGAGAAGTGGCTGCATATGTCTGATATCAGGAGAGACAAGCAATAGCAAATATTATCCTGTCACTGATGCCAGTTTGGGGAGCAGAAGAATAAATGTGGTAGATGTGGAATATTCTTTCTGGCCCTGCTTTTCTGTGGATTCATATGCCAGGCATCTTTTTTTGCCAAGGAAACTCCTCCAGGTTTTGTGGGAAAGAGGCTCCCTATTCCTTACAGACTTGCATTTCTTTCTCAGCATCTCTGTCTTGGCTGACAGTTTTAAATCACAATGACCAATCCAGACCTTGAGATCTTGAGTGTTATTAGAAGCAGGACACCAGGCCTATGGCCAGCTTGAGTTCATTCTGGAGAAAGCTTACTGTTGCAGGGTGCCTCTTGAGTGGTGGTTTCTTGGACAACTGTCCCTTTTAGAAGACTTTGCTGTTTCCAGAACTCTGTCTGGATAGCTTCAGTCTTGTCTGTGCAATGTATTCCCATGTTGCATGGTATGCATGTTTTCTCAAAACTGAGGCCTTGTTGTTCTTTACTGATTTCTGGTTGAGTTTTGGTTTTTGTGACACTGTGTTTCTGAACTCTCTCACATAAGCTACGTGTCTTCTTGCCTTTTTGTTAAGAGGGCTTTGGTCAATCTTAACCTAAATGTAAAATCATTGTAAGAGGAGGAACATACAGGTGTTTATCCTAAATCCTTTCTTCCCCGTGGCAGTCTTGGCCCTGTCTCACTAGAAAGACCATGACGCCAGCTCCTGCCTTTTCAATGTATGCATGTTCAGGGCATGCTGCGGCCTTTGAACTCTTGTTCAGGCATATTTATGACAACTTTACAAGGCCCTGAACAATCAGAGAGTATGGGTGGGGGCTGGACACTCCAAGCACATCAATCAGTTTCATCCCTCTGAGCCAAAGCAAAAGTAATCTTTATTTTTCCCTGGGTTGAGAGAGAATCAACAGAGGCAAGAGAGAAGAATGGGAAGGAGTGAATGAGGAACCCCCTCTGTCACTGGCTAGTGGTAGCTCATTTAAACAGATGGCTTTGTTTTGATTTGGACTCTCTATTTTTTTGTCTCCCCATTAAAGGAGACCTGCAGAGCTCTGTCCAGAAAGGGAGCAATACAGCCGCCTGTTCCCACACAAGTGGGGCGAAAGGCGAGAGGCTTTGAGAATTCCCTGCTTCTTTTCCTCGCCTCCCTCTTTTTCTCTTCCTCCTAGAAATCACAGTTTGAGAATTCCCCCCTACTCCTCCCGTTGGAAAGAAAGACAGAGAAGACATTCTTGACATTCTTTGCAGAGAAAAGGGGTTAAATGTCTGAATTTGGGGGTCACCATGTTATACAAATTGCAATCTAATCGTTTTTACAAGAACACACGTGTGCTAAGAAAAGGAGCCATGGACAAGAAAGAAAAGGGGATAGACAACCTTTTTTGTCCTATCTTCTTTTTTTTTTCCCCTCAAAGTTTTGGACTATTGTCATGTCCTGTTTCTCTCCCCTCCTCACCCCCGAGAGGGAGAACATTGGTTTTATAGTTAAATTGGTTCATAAAGCAGAAGGGCTTGGTGCCATTTCTGTTTGTTTTCCCAAATAAAAGCCCCAGCAGGGTCTCTTTTGCACCGTTGTGGCTTTATTTGAAGAAACTGGCTTTTTCCCATAGCCCAGTGTGTCAGTTTATCCTCTGAACTTAACCTTACGGGAACCCGAACAACAAAAACTCACAGGGTCCCAGAGCTGGAAAGGTAAAGAAATTGTATCTTTTTATTGGACCATTTAAAACGTGTGTGGGCCAATTCAGAGAAAGCAGAAGAAAAGAAGGCAAAACTCCCTCTTCTGTCTCTCCCCTCAAAACAATCTCAGACCGTCGTTGGTGTCTTTCCCCCCTACTGCCTCGAGTCCCTTCAGCTGCACTGAGGAATCAGAGAGAGGCATTTGCCCTGAAAATCACTTGAAACAGCATCTCTGAGCCATTTCACTTGGAGATGTTCCCTCAAAATTCCCCAAGCCAATCCCACGTCTCCCTGCAGGAATTAGTAGCCTGGTCTAAATGCCAGGGGCAACTTTTGGGTAGGATAGAAGAATAACTTTGCCAAGGATCTATGTTTCTCCCTATGTACAATACAGATGTTGTTTGATCAAGCCTTTCCCTTCTTAGTGTAAGTTGCTACATCCCCTCAGTGCCTCAGCTGCTATTGCAAAGCACCTGGAAGAGACAGCAGCTCAGCTCTTCCCTTTGGTTTTGGTATGCTCTCTTAATTGGGTGCCAGAAATTGTGCAAATGCTGCACTTGGGATAATTATTTTTAAATGAATTTGTTTTCCTTTTTCTGTTTGATACTCAGATCAAATATGCCAGTGTTTGGAACTGAGGACTCTCTATACCTTTTATTTAAAGTATATGCTTCCCACCTGTCTAGTTTCAAATAGTTATTTGGGCTGAAATACTGGTTTGAAGCTCTGTTTGGTTTCTGAATAGTCATTTGCTTATGTGCAATAGATTCTCCTCTTTGATGGATGATGACAGTTTACAGATGGGGATTCCAGAGCAAATGAATTGTCCTCAATTTTGCACATCTCTGTTTTGAACAGATGTTCAAAATTCAACAGTTTCCTAGAGTTTGCATTGTTATATAATATCAATTCTAGTAAATTGGGATCACCAGAAATTGACAGTAGGGAGAAAAATGTTGTTTTATCCCAGCTTTTGGAGTGTAGTTCTTGTGTACTGGAGACAGCTGGGCAAGATCCTCAGCAAATGGGCAGGTTCCAGGAAAGTAGGTGCAGACTTCTTTTGAACTCTCACTATCAGAAAGATATCATGGAGGTCCTGAGCTTTTATGGCCACACAAATAGTTCCAGTGGCTTGGAGGCTGTATATAACTTTAACTTGGTGAAACAACATCACATGGGTTATCTGGAAAGTAACCATCTGGGCTCTGCCATGACTGATCTTATTTTGTCTTCATATTAGTGACTGAGAAGAAGTAGAACTTGAAGCTGTTTTTAAAAAGAACGAGAACTTAAACCAGCCTGTTTCTTCCCTTCACTTGGCTTCCAGGTTGCCTGTCTTCTGGAGGTATCAGGACAGCTATGCTCATGGCTAGATATCTAGCATGGAATGGAGAGAGTGAAATGTGGAAATCCTGAATAAATACCTGATTTTAAAAGTATTTTTTAAAAGTCTCGAAGAACTTGGAAATTGATCAGGGTGAATCAAGGTATTCTCTATAGTGTCTGAACAAAATCCTTTCATTGTTGGGCTCATCAGTTGGATGCATTTACTAGGCACGTGGACTTCGTTTAAACATCTTGTTCTGTCACCAAGGAGTCCAGAGCCTAGTGCTAATACAGCTTTCCTGTGCTAGGGATGAAATAGGCTGCTGGATTTGCTCTGGCTCTGTTCTTTGTGGGCTGGTACTGGACTACTGTCAATATTATTCAGTCTGTCTACAAGCTTAACAAGAAATATGAAAAATTAGGAATATTGTGAGATTGCTCGACACTGGAGGCCTACCTGTGTGTTTTTAGGTGCTGCATTGGCCCAGATGGTTTGCGGTTAAATTGCTGAAATTGAGAGCTCTTGCTCTAGGCTGGTCTTCCCAGAAAACTTGCACTGTCACATTTGTGATTCTGCTTCACAGAGCTCACCTGGTGCAGAGTTGTTTCTGTTGGTGCCACCCAGCACTGGGACTGAATGTGGGCACTATCTGGCCCAGGCTGTTCAGTTCAAAGACATGCAAAGCTCCAACCATCTGCACAGGGAACTACCTGGCTTGTCTGAAGAAGATCTGGGAATGAAACAGCTACTTGATGCTGCTGGAGGACCATGGCAGGATGGGGAGATGGTGTGGCCCTTCCATGTTTGCCCTTGCTTGGTCTACCTGACTAACCTTCATAGCCTGTAACAAGGACAAGGCCTCTGAAGTACTGAGGATCAGCCTATCTGAGACTTGAAAGGTGTTTAGGTGAAAAAGGGACTAAAAAGGAAGGTAGCTGTTTCCTGCTATGTTTGGCTGGTGCTAGTGTAAAAGGCACAAGCTAGCTATGCCATCTCTTTTTGTCCCTCATGGAGAAGGTAACTTCTGTCCCTCTAAGCTGTTAGAAACCATTGGTGATGTGCTGGTGTAGCTGCTGCTATTCCGTATCCTGTTCATGGGCTATCTTGATGGGTTTTTAAGGATTAGATGTGGGTTTTGCTCCCAAGAAAGGGGAAGCTGTTCAGGTTTGAGGGAAGGGAGTATTTGGGATAACCAAGAGTGGACAATTTGTGGGCACAAACTTGTGATCCCAAGACTGGAAGAATTGTGGTGGCAGAATTCCTTTCCCAGCATGGGCTCAGCATGGCTGTGTATGCTGCAGGCTCATAGAGCTTGTCTGGCATGGTGGTAGATGTCCAGGGACACCTTAATCTGTTGAATAAAGGGGAAATACTAATTGTGTTCTGCATCTTTTTCACCTTAAGTGTGCCCATGCCAGAACACATGGGTGTTTTGTTTGTATGCCCAGTGTAGAGCACAGTAAATTTTCCCCTGGTGCCAGATGGTTAAGTGCTTCACTGTAGCAACTACCACATTGCCTCTGTAAATTGCCAATGAGCTGCTCCTGTTTTCAGGGGCTGGAACTCCCACCTGAGAACTACTTTGACTGACCTGTTCTTGGGCCAGGAGAGCCAAACTTAACAAACCAGCAAAGCAAGGTTTACTTTGCTGCAGTAGCTTGCAAGTATCTGCTCATTTTATGCCTACAGAGAAAAGCCAATCCTTTTCTGTTTTCCTTCCCTTTTTTTTTTTTTTTGCCTTTTCTTTAATTTTCTTTCATTTTTGTTGCCTGGGATGGAAAGGTAAGTGGAGGGAGGAAGACTGGCCTGACTCTGTTGAAGTGCTTGGGTACCACTGCAGTGAGAAGTGGCATGGAGAAAAACCTGGGTGGTGGTCAGGGTCCACGCTGGTGGTGTTGCCTGTAGCTTGCTGGGGTATCTCATCTCTTTGGAGTAACTCCTTTCTCCTGCCTGAGCAACTGGCAGAAGACTGTCTCAGTTGGGCAGCCTGGCCACTTATGCATCTCACAGGTAGTCCAAGGATTCTTGTCTGGGAGAGCAGCTGACTCGTCCTCATACCTTTGTTTGTATGTCTTACAACTCTGGGCTACACATACATCTTGTAGGATGAAGAAGGTTTTGTGGAAGCCTTGATAAGGGCTGTGTGCATGTCCGTTTGTCCTGCTGGCTTTTCAGAATGGCAAATGGAGGGGATCTGTGTGCGTGGAAGGGTAGGGGAGTGCCAGAGCACTCATGTCCATCCATGTCTCACTCCACAGTGGATCTGATGACCAACCAAACCCCATTGCTCTTGCTCATGGTGCTCAAACCATGAGTGCTTCAGCCTCTCAACCAACAGACAGGTGCAGAATTTCTGCTGAGTTGGTTTACAAGTAACCTTCCAAGGGTTAATGTATTGTGAGAAGGTTGCAAAGGGCTGAAGCCTGGAATCCCCTCGATCCCTTGCCTGGAGAAACACAAAGTCCAATAAGCCAGCACCCCTGGATTCGTGTTGGGGGGGATTAATTCATGCACTTGATGTTAAAGCTTGTCCGAGAGGTTTGCATGGGGGGCCATTGCTAGGGCTGGTTGGCCTCTCTAAATGGTTGCTAGGGCCCTGGCATCAAGGTCCAATGTAGCTGCCCACAGCCACGGTCACGGAGGGAATTACACAGCCACAAAGAAATTGTTATTCTACATAATCTGCTCTTTGGAGAGTGACTGTGGGGAAACAGGCTGGCCCCAGCATGCCGCCAGCTCTGTGATCATAGAAGCGTGCTGGCTGCAAAGATCGGCCAGGGCTCGCCTTCTGATCTGGGGACACCAGGGCTCGAGGCGCTAATCTGCTTTATCAGCGATTTCTCTCTCCTGACACAAAGGTGTTTACTTGTTTTAACATCTCCCAGGACTCTATTTCTCCTTTTGTGTGGTCTTTATCCCCCGACGAGGGCTTTAGCCCAGATTACAGACAGAATTAAGGCATTTGGCGATGTGCCTCGGAACTGTGTGATGCTGGATCAAGGAGCAGAATGTAACAAAATAATGGAGGGAGATGCTGAGAGTGACCCCACTGCGGGATCCGTGCTGTTGGCTTTCAGGGCTGCTTCATTGTCCTGAGAACCAGGAGGCTGTTGGAGAGGGGTGGCCGTGCAGCAGAGTTTGAAAAGCAGGTGCTTCAAGTTTTATTGTGTCCAGCATTTTTGATGTAGAGGGTGTGAGGAGAAAGAGAAGGAAAAAAATGAGAGTTTGCGATAGGTGGCCATTTCAAGCAGCTGGGCAGATTGTCCACTCCATTCCCAAGAGTCTGTCATGTCTGAATATCACTGGCTGCTGCAGCAGGTGGAATGACACTGGGACAGGCTGTGCCATGTACCTGATGCAATTCCATGTGACCCAGGGAAGGGGCTCAAGCTTTTTCTTGAAGTCTGGCAGGGTGGGACTTCACCAGGCACCATCCACATGGCAAGCTGCTGGTTCTTCACATGGACAAGCAGCAGAATGATACCACCACAAAGCACCCAGCATACAGCTTCATGGAGATCTTCCTTTGCTCTTTCACTACAAGCAAGGAATTAAAAAGGAGGAAAGGGTCAAGAAAAAAATCTGGCCTTTGGAAGGTCATCTCCAGAGCATCATTGGGGTGGTTACTTTTGACCTATCATGTTCAGCCCCAGATATGGTGTTTGTAGAATGTGGTGTAACTGGAGGGGCTTGAGGAGAGCAGCCATGGCAGACTGGGTTGGGAGAGTCTAATTTGCCTGTGGATCTGTGCTGTGTGTCAAAGATCTAGGGAAATACCCCAGTGGACAGTATTTTGAAGGACTGAGTATGGGCTGGGGTTGAACAGGTAAATGGCTCTTGCAGATTATTTGGAGTCTGACTAAGCTGGGAGTTGTGTCCTATGGAAGTGCAGCCATATAATTCAGAATACTGGTCACTTCTCTCAGGGAAAAGGATCCCATTCTGCTGGGGGTCAGCTGTGCTTGTACCTTGGCTCTTCCTCTTTCAGCTGGGACTCCTGCTGGTCACCCTTCATGACACCCTTCATGGTTAGTGGCCCAACCAGTCACAGAAGCTGGGGGTGGGAGAGGAAAACTGCTGGCTTTTGTACTCTATTTTATCACAGAAATGAGATCTGGGAGACTTCTGTGACACCATCTCTGCTCTAGCCAGCTGAACTGGAAGGAATTTTTGCTCTGAATGACTCTTCCCCTAATGTGTTTCATTGCAGTGGTCAGCTGTTGACCTGTTTAGGGACCGACTTCCACCGTGGAGCTGGCGTCCTTGATGTGTTCTACGAAACGCCCTCCCTTCTCCTTTCTTGTGGGTATGACACCTACATCCGCTACTGGGACATACGAACCAGCACCAGGTGAGCCTGCCCTGCTGGCACCTGGAGCCCCTGCAAGGCTCCTGGACTGTCCTTGAGCAGCATCTGGGAACTCAGCTCTGACTGAATTAGCTCCTTCAGGCAGAGTGGATGGGAGGAGTGGAGGCTCAGCCCTGCTCTGGTTTGTGTTGCTCTTGCAGGAAGTGTGTCCAGGAGTGGGAAGAGCCCCATGACAGTGCCCTGTACTGCATAAGGAGTGATAAGAACCATATGATTGCCAGCGGCTCTTCCTACTACGGTGTGGTGCGCCTCTGGGATAAGCGGCAGACTCGCTGCCTGCAGGTGAGCACCGGTGGGAGACTGGGCAGCTGCAGAGCTTCTCAGCTGTTCTCTGGCAGCCCAATGCACATGTCTTGTGGAAAAAAGAAAGAGGGGCTGCTGGGCTGTCTTTGGAGCTAGTCCACCATGGCAAACCTAACCTATATGCAGGGAAAACCTGCTTCACTCAAACATCTCAGCCTTTGGATCTGTAACACCAGCCAGTGTCTTTGGGCTGACCTCGTCTCTGAAAGGTTGATTCTCCTGTTTTTTGCAGAGCTTTCACCTGTCTTCACCCACCAGCAGCCCAGTGTACTGCCTCCGTTTCAGTACCACCCACCTGTACGCTGCCCTGGCATCAGCCCTGCACGTCCTGGACTTCACGGCCTCGTGAAGGGCACCACAGCTGCTTCTGGTGACCCCAAATCAGCAGAGTTGACACTTGGCTCAGGGAATTGCAGGGCAGAAGAGGTGAGAAAGGCCCACAAAGCTTCTGAAGGGACTTTTTGCCTGCCAGAAAGCTACAATGAAGAGTGCACAAAGGGCCAAACTTTCTCAACCTGACCTGCCTGTTAGTGAAAATAATAGGCAAATTGTCCTTTATCCTTTTTATTTTGTGCAAGTCAGGAATTGTTTTATTAACTGTGCTCCTCTTTTTTTCTCCTTTTCTTTTTCCTTCCTTTTTTTTTTTTTCCTGTGGATACATCGTTTGAGGGGCAAGTTGAGCCAGGATGCCCCATCAGCTGTGTGCTGGTCAGCCAAGCTCTAAGCATGTGAAGCTGTGTGTGGGGTGGACTGATTCGGTGGAAGGGAAAGGTGCCTGGAGCGAGGTCCACCTTTCTCCTTAATTTGCTGTTCTGACAGCTGCTTGTGTTGTCCTTCACAGCCAAGAGCAACAATTGAGCTAAAAGGCAGAGCCAGCCCTGCTTTCAGTGTGCCTCCCCAAGCTGGCCGTCAGGTCAGGCTATGCACTTGGCAGGGCTGAAATGGTCGTGTTTTGCTAAATAAAACTGAAAGGAAACAAAAGAGATTGTATGTTTTGTTTCAAGTTCTGAAGGGGTTGTGATGTTACCTGCTGATTGCAGGGGTCTCGGTGGGTGGGGGAGGTTGGACCTATTTTCAGATGCTGTCTGCATGTCTAACAGATCTCTCTCCCTGGCTAGAGCCTGTGACACTGCTGCATTAAAGGCAGTTTCTGGGAGCTTGGATCTCCTGTCACTTTTTTTAAACAAGAATTCAGGAAGTAGGGTCTGTGACTCATTTGGTGCCTGCCTAATTAAGCAGCAAATCAGCCTAGTATGAACACCTGAATGTGATTTACTGGGTCCTGTAGGCACATCCAAGTGGGCTCTGCTCCTTTTTGTGTTATCCTTCTGAACGTGATGTGGGTCTCTGAACAACCACAGCTTTCAGCGTGCTCTGTGCTGTCTGATTGGATGTGGATAATGTGCTGTGAGTGAATACAGTGGTGTCTGGGGTCTGGCCCTCCTTGGGCAGGGAAGTGTGGGAGCCCTACTTGGTTGAGTTTGGATATCCTGGATAGGTAAAGGAGAGGTTTTTATCTCAAAGTGATAGGCTTCTAGGGTGAGCCACCCAGTATGGTGCTTTGTTAGTATTTAATATGTTCATTTCCACTGTCAAGAGGCTCTTCTTCCCTTGTGATGCACAAGAATTGGAGGAATATGTTTGCTGGAACCCCAGACTCTAAGGAATTGTCATGGTTTGAAAGCAGCCTCATCAAAGGAGTTATGCTAAGAGCCCACAAGCAGCTGACTTGAAGGTAGGTTTTATTTGGGTAGTAACTTCAGGTATGAACTGGGACAGAACAACATTCAGAAATCTAAGCAAGAGGATGGCTGTTGGAGAGGAGTTTGGGGCACTGTTGGGGTTGTTCCTGTGCAGTGAGGTTTGCAATGGGCCATGTTTGTGCCTTCACAGAAGGATGGGCAGCTGCTGCTCCTTAGCTGGCCAGTGGCCCAGCCACTGCTTCCCCTCCGTGCCATGCAAATGGAGGCAGCTGCATGTTGGTTCCTGTGCTCTGCACAGCCCTGTCACATTGTGGATGGCTGGCACAAGGAAGCAGCTGCATGTCTTTCTCTTTACCCTATTTCATAGGCTGTGCCCACTCGGGTCTAAGCATTGATGCTGTTTGCAGAGATACCAAAGGCACCAGAGCATCCGTCTGACTGCGTGGAGGAGCTGCATAACTGCACAGGACAGAGCTGCTTCCAACCACATCCCAGGCAAGTAACAGGTGTGAGGGAATTCTTGTTTTCCAAACACTACTGCCTTCCACAATGATGGCAGATGGAGAACTCCCAAGGTGTCATGTTGCTCCTGGAGGATGGGGACAGGGCTGCTGGTTGTGGATGTGGTGTGCTTCCTTTGCATACTACAGCTTCCCACAATTCATAGAAGGATCATTCCATCCCTGGAAGCATTCCAGGTGAGGTTGGATCGGGCTTTGAGCAGTCTGGTCTAGTGGAAGGTGTCCCTGCCCATAACAGGGAGGTTAGAACTAGATGATCTTGTGTTGTCTTTCCAACACAAACCATTCTATGGTTTTATGAAACGTCTGCATAAATCAGCAGGCCAGGAAGCAGACAGGTCGACTGCCCTGCCATCTTCCTGGGCTTACAGAGATTCCTCCAAAAGTCTCTATTAACAACAGAACTCATTTTTATTAGATAAGGCAAAAAAAAACACCATTAAGCTGTGCCAGAGAGCTGCCCCTCACCTCAACCCCTTAGCAGCCACTGCCTACTGGGTCTTACAGTCTCCATCCCCAGTGTTAGCTGCCTTTATCTTCTTCAGCTCCTTTTGCAGCTGCTCTTCTGCAGCCAGGATCTCCTTCGGCTTCTGGTACTATAGGAGAGAGAGAAATGCCCTTAGCACTCCTGAACTCCTGTTCAGCCTCTGCTCCAAGTAGACCAACTGGGGCCTGTTGCTGCCAGCCCAGCAAGGGCCCTCCTGCCAAGGGAGGCCTTGCCATTACCAGCTGCCTCTGAAACCCATTTAGAGAGGTGATGCCATCAAGCTAGAGATATTTGCCAAGTTCTGGAGTGTCTTTTACACTGCAAGTAAAACTTTCCAGTTGGGTGTGGAATCCTGGCCCCCATCAACCCCGCTGGAATATCCTGGCAAGCAGATCCTTGCTGTGCTCACTGACTGTATGCTCACAAGTGTTTTATATATATATA
>VWZU01014876.1:706316-741372 GCA_013397095.1 Sterrhoptilus dennistouni | reverse complement strand
TTTTGGGTTGTGGGTTTTTTTTTTTTTTTTTTTTTTTTTTTTTTTTTTTTTTTGTCAGAACGACCTGAAAACTGAAACGTTTCAGCGAAGGTGAGTTTTAGAAATGTAGCAATGTTACTGTTCCCATTGAGCTGAACTCTTCCTCGCAGAAGCAAGGTCTCGAGTCGAGCTCTGGGTTGGTCTTCAGAGGATTATGTTTAGTGCTCGCATGAGACGGTGACCTTCTCATCTAGCAGGAAGCCATGGCCAGATGGGACCATTTTCAGCTTTCCCAGGTTTGGTAGGATAGATTTGTGCTGGACTGTGTGTGAGAGCTCCAAGAGAAGCACAGTGCTGCACATGGAGGAAACCAGGCTGGTGTTTACTCAGTGCTGCAGCCACATGGAAGGGGCTGTTGGGATATACATGATTCAGGGCTTGTTTGGGTTATGGAAAACTGAGCTTCCTTGTATCCTGCCAGTTCAACCTCCAAAGTTTACATTTGCAAGGCTTGTCATGGTAAAGCTACAGTTGTACATACTGAACTTGGCTAGTTAGTCTTTAGTAATTTGCTATTTCCAGATGGAGCCAAGCTGGGAGTTTTGCTCTTGTGGCTGTGTGAAACACTTGCTGACAATATTTATCTCATAGATGGCTGGATTTCAGCCCTGGCAGGAGAAGTGTTTCCCTCTTGGGAATGTGCTTAAGAAATACCTGGGAAATAAAGTTGCTTCTTTAGGCTGAGCAGACAGGACCTCTAAAATGTTAAAGTAGTTGAATGCTTTCCATTGTAAGAACTTGGCTGTAGAGGTTTCTAAGACATTCAGGCAGGGTTGACTTAAGTGACTTTCTGACTTCGGTTTTTCTGACCTTGTGGGCTGCAATTCTTGATTCCAGTTGCCTCCCTCAGGCTGAGCATTTTTGGAAGGCAACAACAAAAAACTTCAGAACAAAAAAGACAGTGAGCAACATGAGTAAATCTTGAGTTGTGATTAGGTAAGGTATAAGCAACCTTGCTCTTTCTTATTTGTATTTAGCAATTGCTGCTAACCTTCCCACCAGGCCTATGGAGCCCCAAGGGATTGTCAAAGCCTTTCCCAAGAGGAAGAAAGTGAGGGATGACTCAGGGAAAAGCATCCCTCCAAAGATCCTGAAAGAGGAAGGAACAGAGACACCTGAGGGTAAGTCCTGTGTCCCTGTGATGTGGGATATAATACTTAACAGTTAACAGCGTGTTAACTGCAAGTGCTGTTCCCCAAAGGCTTTTTCTGGCCCTCAGTGTGTTTTCTGTAGAGGTGGCCAGCTTGCTTTGGTTGTGTCCAGCTGAAGCCCCCCACAGACTGCCTGCCAGGGCTGGTGCCATCAAGTCCCATGTGAGAGATGTAGCCCTGCTGGGTTTTGGGGCACTTCCTCTTTTCACCGTGTCCCTGCCCCTGTGCTTTCCTCAGCAGAGTGGCTCAAACCAGTCGTCGCCTACGTGCTGCAGGCCGGCATTGGCCAGGCCAGGGCCGAGATCTTCCACAGGGAGATCGTCCAGAACGGGGGTGTGGTGCAGAGCCAGCTCTCCTCGGAGGTGACACACATCATTGTGGCCGAGGACATGGACTGTGATCGCGCCTTTCGGCTCCTCAGAGTGACCAAGCTGCCCCCGGGGCTGCAGCTGGTGAAGGCGTCCTGGCTCAGTGCTTGCATTAGAGATCAGAAGCTGCTGAGTACTGCTGGCTATGGTGTCTTTATCCCTCGCAGGTATGCAAATGCCACACTGCCATTCCTCCCTGCATTTTCTCTATCCTAAACTGAACAGCACTATAATTTGATCTCTGCTCAAAATCTTGGACTGCAACTCCTTGCAGTTCTGTGTGGTAGCAGAAGATGTAATAGGGCCCAGAAGTACTGCCAGAAGTCCTGTCACTTGCTACAGGTGCTAAAGGTACCTCTTCCTGATCCATCAGTGACAACAAGATGTCTCTTAAAAATACTGAGGATTAAATACTGTTTCTTATTTATTGAAGATGAAAGGTGGAGAGAAATTGGAACTAGGCACAAGAGGAAATTAAGAATGGAGGAGCAGGCACAGGCTAGGATCAAAATGTTTTGGAGAGAGAGTCTTAAGAGTGAGGTAGGTAGGAGTGGACGTTGCAGGTCAGCATGGTTAATTGAGGAGTTGAGCTAAAACTAGAGTAACTAATCTGTGATCTTGGGTTGTTTGGTCCATCCCAAAACATGCAGAAGGATTTCTTGGTCAAACTTCTGGGGGCTGAGAAATCCTCCTTCTCCTATACTGAGACATCTGATCCATGGCAGGTACCTGGAGGAGGAAGAATTCCAGAAAGAACAGCAACAGATCCTGGACAGAGAAAAAATCCAGCCCCCAGCAGAGGAGGGAGCAGTGAAATCAAATACTGAATCACAGGTGGAGGATTCCTCACAGCGAGGCTTGGGCACCCTTGGACAGCAGCAAGTGGCTGAGGTGAGGCTTTCCTGCACAGATCCGTCTCCTTGTGAACAGATCCTGCATGCTGCTTTTTCTGGCTAAGAGCATCCCTGCAGGGACACAATGTGAGATTTTCTCAGTGAAGGGAAGGTGTTTGGATGTTTCAGTGAGCCAGACACAGGCTGTGGACATGGTTACTGCTTCTCTTTGTCGTTTTTAGGTGTTAAGAATAGAAACAATGCCTCTAAATTGCTGTTCCCATCAGAGCATTTCCAGCTGAAACAATCCTGGTGCTCTGATCGAGCCAAGGCTCACTATGGTGGTATTCTCTTATGCCCTTTTGAGGAATATTCCCTGTCTGCAAATATCTCCTTTTCAGGAAGCTGTCTCTGATACTTCATCCCATGTTCCTGCCTGAGCCATGTGGACCAGTTTTCCACTCCTTGGCAAACACCCTGTTCAGACACATGTTTGTACAGTGGATCAGGTTGCTACCAGAAGGATAGTGGAGGTGTTCTTAAAATATCTGTGTTGGGTTATTAGTGGCTTCTGCTGTGAGTCAGCTTCTCTGGCCTGCTGTTAGCTTTCCTTTCTTTCTCTGTATTTTTGCTCAAATTTGCTAAATTCTTCTTGGGCGTTGGTATCATTCAAATCTATCTGCAGCAAAGTTACCTCAAACATCTCCAGCAGCTACCTTGTATTGCTGGCATCTGTTTTGCAACACAGTCCAAAATTTTGTTGCCCAAACCCTGCAATTGCTCTCTGCTGTGGCAGCTCAGTGAGGGCACAAAAGCCACATTTGTAGACATTTCAGTAAAATCCCTTGTCCCAAGCTTAGGTCTGTGTGACTTGGGGGGTGGGGAGTGGGATATGCTTCAAAGACAACACCAACCACTTGAGACCTAGTTACAACAATAAAGCTGAAACTTAGTTTAGAAGTAGCTTTTAAGCACAGAGTCTTTTCTAGCTTGAGTGGATGTTTTTTTCTCTAGGAGATGATGGGTGTGCCAGGGTTTCATACTAAGCAGAGACTGATGTGGGAGTTCTGCCTTTGTATGTAAACTCCTGTGAGGAAATCCTGTTACCAGTCAGGCTAGCAAACACTTTTTGACTGGCATTCAGATGCAGTAGTTCTCTGCAAGGCAGCCTCTGTAGGCAGTGCCAGTTACTCTCTGTGAACCCAGAGCTGTCAGCCCAGGCTGCCTGCCTCCCTCTCAGGTAGCCTGTTGCTGCTAGTTGGTTTTGCATATGTGGTTGTAAAGTCCATCAGCCTTGATGAAGCGTAGAGAGTCAGGGGTTTAAGGGCTGTTTCACCTCTGTGACACTGCTGGCCAAGAGGGTGGGAATGGCTTCCAGCTCCAGCTGCAGAGTTCTCTGCATTGTAATTGGATAACGTGCTCCTTTATATGCTTTTAAGGGGCTTACTGACTTATCTGAGCTCTCTGAGGCTTTGCTGCCCTTAGAGAGAACAGCATCTCAAGGGAGTTGCATTTCAAGACAAATTAAACTGATTAAGTCTATGAAATCTTCAATCTGACCCAGTTTTCAGAGTTATAAAACAAGACTGCAAAATACATCCCATCTATGTGTCTCAAGACCTCCTACCTCCTCAGCCAGCAGAACCTGAGGTTGTAAGGATGTGGCTCTGACTTGGGCTGACACTGCAGAAACTCTTAACAGAACATGGTGTGCTGCATGTAACTGCTGGACTAATCCCAAATAACCCTGCATCAGTCAGAGTTACTTCCACAACACAGAAGCTTTGGATCTTCATGGACTCCTGTGTTTATACATCAGGGGAGATGGGGACCCCAGTGAGCAAAGCAGTCTACAAAGCTTCTGTGTGGCTTCCTACTTCTATTCCCTTTTGTTCATTACCTGAAGCTGAGTCTCATTGTTTCTTAAGTCTACACAGAGGCATCCTAATGCTGAGGGTATCAGCAAATGCATACATTGGTTCTTTCTTCTGTCACTGAGGAATGTGGAGTCCTTTGTGTCATTCCTTCCTCCCCCTTTTCTCTTGCAGATAGCCATGGGGAAAATGAGGGGGTTTTAATTTACTTCTCTGTTAAGATTTTGTGTCTGTAAACTGAAAACAAAGTTCAGTGCCTATCTGCTGTCATCTGCATCATGGGGTAGAAGTTGCTGAGTCTGAATCTGAGAGATGTGCTTATGCTGCCACCAGATGAGCTAAAGATTTCCCACTGGGAGTAGGGAGTCAGGATCTCTGCCAGCTAAGGATTTTGGCTTTGTCATACCTTGCTGCTGGCAGCAGTTGCTCACTTACTGAATGTCTTATCTCAGTTAGAGACTTGGCTGTAGGAGGGGGCTGTGTGCTTGAATCACAGGTAGGCAGCAGTACAGTCTCCTGTGCAGTGTGAGATGTGCATGTGTAGCTTGAGGTGTGAGGAACCGTGGTGTGCATATAACCAGCCATTTCTAGAGGTGGCAGTTGGAGCATGGTGTGCCCAGGAGGGAGGATGGTTAGTGCTCTGGCTTCCTAATCTCAGAAGTAGCCTGTGCCAAGGGGACATATGAGGCATGCACTTATTCTTACACAGCTGCTTTTTGATCTTTACCTAAAGAAATACTCTGAGGATGAAGACAGTGAAGAAGATGCTGGTGTCACCCAGGGAGACCTGGAAGCCTTGATTTCTGGCCGCTACCCTGTGAAATCATCAGAGATCAGTGACAGCTCTTACACAGTGGTCCAGCCTCCCAGCAAGTGGGTTTGTGCCCAGTCTTCCAACACCAAGAAGGAAAATCACAACCAATGCATCACAGAGAAGCTGGAAGTGCTGGCAAAGGCTTACTCTGTCCAGGGGGACAAGTGGAGAGCTCTGGGCTACTCCAAAGCAATCAATGCACTCAAGAGCTACCACAAACCAGTCACCTCCTACCAGGTAAAACACCTCCCCAGGGACACGGAGCAGGGAGATAGAGCTTTGATGGAAGTTGTATAGCAAGTGCAAATTGAAATTTATTGACCACACACAGTGTTTGCAGAACAGCAGAAAAATGGAATCTGACCCTTTTAGGGCCAGATCAGAACACTCACAAGATAAATGCTTTCCTTAGACACAATGCAGGGACATTTTCACCTTCCTCTTCATCAACAGCCACTGGCCACTGATGGCAATAACATGTAAAACTAACTGGATATGAGTCTTAGGGGCTGTGGCAGTCCAGCAGTTCAGTGTGTTCATGTTTCAGTCCCATTCTTCAGGTTTGTCTTTTTCCACTTGAATTGATCAGCCGGGATAAGCCTGGCCTAGAGAGGAGACCATCAGGCAGAACTAGTCCTGCCACTTACCCTTTACTCATCAAATGACTAACCAGGCTCTGAGTCAGTAGCAGCTCCCCAGCTTGTCTATGATCTTTGCTTTTCCAGTAGCAGCCCTGGTTTCTTTCTAGGAAGCCTGTAAAATCCCTGGGATTGGGAAGCGGATGGCAGAGAAGATCCTGGAGATCTTGGAGAGTGGGCACCTACGCAAGCTGGATCACATCAGTGAGAGTGTGCCTGTGCTAGAGTTATTTTCCAACATCTGGGGAGCAGGGGTCAAGACAGCTCAGATGTGGTACCAGCAGGTAAGTTCAATGCCTTACACAAGAGGGTCACAGTTATGGTTTGAAGATTGCTGTTGAGTGTAGGAGCATTACTTTCACAAACAGTTTTTAATTGCCAATATCTACAGGTAAGATTTAAATCTGGGGTTTTTTTTGGGAGGAACTATGAGGTTGGGTCCCATTGTGTCTCAACACCCAGCTGAGACTTTAATTGTGGTGGGATGGGTAAAGGACAAAGATGTGGAGAGGAGGAATGGGAGACATGCTGCCTCTGCTCTAGCATCACTTCTTGGAGCTTGTGTCACACTAGTCATGGCAGTGATGTTGCTAAGAGCCAAGCTTGAATCAGGGCATCTTGTCCATGAAAACTCCTGATGGGATTGCTGGCTGTTGGCCTGTAGCTGTCAAAGCAGCCATCTTGTCTGGAATTTATAAAAATGAGGTAGAAATAATTGTGCCTACGGGAGCAGCCCAGCCCACTCGGTGGGTTCCTTTTTTTCAAGCAGTTTGTCTCCTGAGCACGAGCTAATGAAGCCTGGTTTCCTGTAGTGTTTGGTTTGTGATGGGATTCTTGACTGTTTTAAAAACATGTTTGTGTTCATGCTGTCAGCCTTCCCTCATTGAGATGTTGTGGGTGTTATTCCTTTACCTGCATTACATGTTTTCCTTCAGAATGTAGGGGCACTATGCCTTAAGAGCAGTAGCCTTCTATCAGAGGAGGGGTGGAGATTAGAGATGTGCATTGATAGTGGGATTGCCTAAATCCCTTCTTTTAGGAACCAGGCCCTAAAGTGTTCTCTACATGTGATGTCAGAAGCTGTGACTTGGCCTGAACTTGAGACAGGATAAATACAATCTCCCCAAATCCTGGTGGAAAGTATGTGAAGGGCAAAGTCTTGGTAGATGTCTGAATATCAGCAGGTGGTCTGCACTAGGGTTTCCGGACACTGGATGACATCCGCACCAAGGCCACTCTGACCAGCCAGCAGGCTGTGGGGCTGAAGCACTACACGGATTTCCTGGAGCGCATGCCTCGGGAGGAAGCTGCAGAAATAGAGCAGACCGTGAGTAGCTTGGCCCCAGGCCCTCAGGGTGCAGTACCTGCTGGGACATGACAAGAAGGTACATGCTGTGAAAATGCCCATTGTGTTATGGCTTAGCTCTTCAGCCTCTCCTCTCAGTAGGGTCAGTGCTTGAGGGACCCTTTTTGTGCATGGGCACACAAGGCCCCTACCTTGCCCCATAAGTAAGTTTGGTCTGAGTGCCTGGCAAGGAGGAGGATACTTCACAGGGGTCAGTTCCACACGCTGCTTTGAAGAAGGCTGCACGTGGCATGGTGGGATAAGCAGGTTCCCAGCTCAGCTTTCTTGCCTCTCATCATGTCTGGAATGTCTGCTTTCAGCTGAGGTGTCCCTGGTGCTGCTTCTTCAAAGGAAGCTGTGAGCACCTCGTGATCTGGTTGACAGAGAACAGAGGGTGGATATCCTTGGTGGAAGCAAAGGGGATCCAGGCTGCAAACAAGTGCTGCTTGCTCTAGGATGCTGTGGCACTCCATGACTGTGGGGTGCTAAGCCAGTGTACCCTAATGTGAGCAGAGAGCCTGGGGGACACACTGTCATTGCTACCCCCGTGCTCTCCAATCACCATGGAAGCAGCAGCCAGTGTGACCCTGTCACTCGGCCACAGGGCCTGGCCATGAAGAATACCCTCCTGCCAGGCTCCTGCTGGGGTGTCAGTCCTGTGTGCCGGATTAGCCATTTTGGTGGTGAGTGGTCCCTTTCCCAGGCAGGCTGGGCTGAAGAGCTGGCTCTTGGGAGTGGGTCTATTGTTATCTTGATGGGATTACTGTGCTTCCCTCCATACACACAGCACCCACCTCTGATCCAGGCCCAGGAGAGAGAATGAGGGATTAGTCACTGTCTGTGCTGCCTGTCACAGTGAGATCTGAGGAGCTTTTAGGCTTTTGGGTGGGGCTGAGAGTTTTCTAGAAATCTTCATTTAAAGCCAGAAGGGGGGCAAAAACACCAGAGGAGAGCTTGCTCTGCATGAGAAAGGCTTGTGGCTTCTTGGAGCACCTTTGGGGCAAAGGTTAATGGGTTTATCTCTTGCTAATGAAGGATGATCCCTGAGAGTGACAAGGGGCTGTGGGCATGGACACTGCCTTGCTGAACCCCAGCCTCTGTGATGGCCCCATCACTGGGAATTGCTGAGCCCCTCATTATTTGCTGCCAGCAGGGTGATTGGCACAATCAGACCAAGAATACTTCATGGCCTGTCAGGGACTTGGGAGCTTTTCTTAAACATGTAATGAATGAAGCCATCAGAGTTAGTTAGCACTGTCTGCACAAAACAGGAGTTGGGGTCCAGCCTGGAGAAGACTGTAATAGGGGAAGTTCTGATTATGTGTTTGATTGCTGGCAGCAGCATGTTGGCATCCCTTTGGTCTAAAATGGTGGGACAGTTGTGCTTTTTCTGGGTCAGGAAGCCCAGCTCTCCTGCAGAGGTAAAGCTCCTTGCAGGAGTGAACTCCAAGGGGTGCTCACAGATTTTCTGCTGTGTTGGGTCCTGGTGGGGAGACTTTGTGAGCCCATCCCTGTTTTTGAAACAGGGCCTGTGACCATCACCTGTTGAACTGATTCCCTTTGTGGGCAGGGCTGGTGAACCTTCTGCTTGTAGGGCAGCTGAAAAACTTCTTACCTCTTGCTGTCTCAGAAACTGAAGGCTCTGAAGGCTTGTGCACTACTTTGCCCCTTCATCTTCCTGCTTGTCCCAACCCAGTGCTCCCAAGAGCTGATGGTCCATCACTGTATGGTGTGGCACTGTGCAGGGTGTTTGCAGGACTGGGTGGAGGCCATTCTGGCTCACTCCTCCCCTGACAGCAGGCCAGCCTTCTTGGTAGGCCAATGTGCCACGCCTGCCAGGTGTATGGAAACTCTGGAGATGCAGGACAGGCCTCAAGGCAGACATGAGACCCTTTGCTGCTTTGCTGGAAAGGGCATGAAGAGGCTGGTCTCTGACTCCTCATCCCTCTTTTTCGAAGGTCAGACAAGCTGCCCTGGCCCTGAAGCCTGGCCTTGTGTGTGTTGCCTGTGGCTCCTACCGTCGGGGGAAGGCCACCTGTGGAGATGTGGATGTGCTGGTCACTCACCCAGATGGGCACTCTCACCATGGGGTGTTCAGCAAGCTGCTCGACAGCCTCCGCAGGAGCGGTAAGAGGGTGGGGAAGCTGCTCTAAGAATGGCCAAGGCAAGGAGGCAATGAGGTGGATGGCATTCATTGAAGGATAGGTGATCACTTCTCCCAAGGATGGGACATCTTGTTAGTCCTTAAAATTGCTGCCCCTGGGCCTGGCTCAGCTGTAGTGTTAAGGAGAGAATAGTGCTGCAGCTCAGCATGTTATCCCTGGGGTCCCACAACACGTTGTGAGACATCTCTGCTGCTCTCTGGGCAGTTCACCATGGAGGTGTCTGTCTGCCATTCAGCTCCTCTTGGCCTGTTCCCTCTCTGCAGGGTTCCTTACAGATGACCTGGTGAGTCAGGAGGACAATGGAGATCAGCAGAAGTACCTGGGCGTGTGCCGCCTGCCCGGGCCCGCGCGGCATCACCGCCGGCTCGACATCATCGTGGTGCCATACCGGGAGTTCGCCTGTGCCCTGCTCTACTTCACGGGCTCGGCTCACTTCAACCGCTCCATGCGCGCCCTGGCCAAGACTAAGGGCATGAGCCTGTCGGAGCACGCGCTCAGCACGGCCGTGGTGCGAGGCCCCGGGGGTGCCAAGGTGTCAGCTGGCCATACTCTGCCCACTCCCACTGAGAGAGATGTCTTCATTCAGCTGGGGCTGCCCTACCGGGAGCCCTCCGAACGGGACTGGTGATGCCTGGTTGTCACCCCGGGCTTGCTGCTGTGCTGCTGTTTTGAAGGATCTGATTTCCCCAGTGATGGAAAGGCTCTGTGGTGCCTGCAGGCTGAGGAACGTATCTCAGCATACTGGGGCTCCCTTGCTAGTGTGAGGCCCAGCTGCTGGGCAGAGCTCTGTGGCTTCTTCAGCAGAGGCTGTGGGTTGGAACCACATGGCAGTACTCTCTTGGCACTTAGCAAAAAGGCTCATTGCCCATCAGCTGCCCTGGCCCTGCTCTTGTCAACTTTGGAAGACTGGGCTGCAGAACCTTGTGATCCAGCCCCTGACTGTGCTTGAGAACAAGGGAAGTGGGATGCATCTTCCTCTGTATCTGAGCACTGACATCCAAAATTTCAGTTCTGAGCTGTGAATGAAGGTAGCTGAGGTATAGCTTGGTTCTGTGACAGGCCTTCCTCCTCACTCCTGCTGGCAGCTGCTACTGCAGAAGTCTCAAGGGATTGAACCTGTGCTGCTGCTGTGTGTCCTTTGATGGGTCCCATTGCACAGGGCCAGGCTGCTGTGACTGCCACCAACTTTCCCTGGTGCCAGCTAAGCATTGAAAGAGATGTAGGGACCTGAGCTGCTGTGCCTGCTTGCTCCCAGCCTTGTGTTCTGAGGATCCTCCAGATTTACTGAGAGCCCTGGTCTGGCCCAAGAGCTCCTTCCTTCTCAGCACAGGAGAGAAGAGCTCACATCTTGGGGAGCTGTGCTCAGGAAGGATTTGAATGTAATGGCACTGAATGTAACCAAGCAGGGCTGTGTGTCTGTCTGTAGGAGGCATGGAGACAGAGAGAAACACAAGGAGATAGTTAAGTTCTAACTGGGGCAAATCAAAGCTTTTTCCCTTTTTTTGTGTGAAAGTCATGGGGTCATCTGGTCTTTGATCAGGGAAAGTGTATGTTTGTGTATACATGTGCATGTGGCTGGTCCCACCACTTCCGTGGGAGGGAATTTTATTTCTCAGGAAACCGACTATTTTATATTGTGGAGATGAATTTCTCAGAGACATTGAATGCTCTGTTGCAGGTATTGCAGTGATTGCTCCTGGCAGAGGTGCCACGGTGGGCACTTCTGTGCCAGGATCCTGGGGCTCTTGCTCCCTTGTGGGGGATCTGGTCCTGTCACATACAGTAACAAAGCTGCATGTTTGCTGCTAGGGCAGGCACAAACAAGTTGGGTTTGCAGAGTTCCTGTGGCTGCTGGGCACCAGCAGGGCTGGGCCCAGACCCCAGCAGTGGCATTTGTCAGCCCAGCATTTCTGCTGGACACCTGAAGGAAATGAATGTCTTTTGGCATGTCTTGGTGCTTTGAAATTTAATTATAATAAATAAATAAATAAATAAATAAATCTCTTCTCTCTTTGCCCTTGGTATCCCTGTCTTTTTGCCCTCTGCACTGTGACTGTTGGGACTTTCTTCTGTGGCTTACCAGGAGGTCCTCTGGTGCTGGTCCATTTCCCTGGTTTCAGTGGAGATGGAGAGCACCTCCAGTGTGGAGATCATCACACTGTTGGACCAGCACTTTTGGCTCTCAGGACAGGGAGCTGCTGGCCACCATCCTCCCATACCATCCTCTGTCCTGGCTTTCAGCTGGCCGTGTGGCTGAGCTGGGATTGGCTGTTCCAGAGAAAGGAGCGATTCTTGAGCTCTGAGCCTTGGATTGAGCTCTTTCTTCAGGTGTGGAGTCAGGAAAGGATTGCTGTCAGCTTTTCCATATGCATTGAACAGTAGGGCATGTGGGAGTTGGCTGCTGTTCTGTTTCCTGTTCTCTGTCTGGAACACAGCTCAGAGTCCTGAGCATGGAAATGCATTGGTTATCCAAGGGGAATCTGAACATTCTAGAAGCCAAGGGTGCACATGGAGATGAGCAGCAGGAATGATTGGCTCAAAGGGGAGATGGCGAAGCTGGAGAATGCCAAGAGCTGCTGAGGCAGAGGCAGAGAGAACTGAGCTGGGTTATCCAGGAGCAGAGGGGAGGCAGCCTCACACCATGGGCCTGTCAGGTCCAGGGAGAACAGTTTGACCCCAGGAGGGCTGTGCAGCCCAAGGACCACTCCTCAGGGAAAGGAGTCCCCATCCTTACAGTCAAGCAGTTTTGGCTGGGCAGCACCACATCTGGCATTGTCCAGTGCTGGGGATAGTCCTGTCCCACAGGGAGGTTAGATGAGGAGGATGCCTTATGTCTAACAGGACATGGGCCTTTTTCTGCCTGGGCTGAGGCAGGGAGCACAATGCAGGGCTGCTCAGCTTTGTGCCTTGGTGAGCACCAAGTGGTGAGGTCAGCTCTGGGTGGCAGGGCAAGCTGTTCCTGGAGGGCTGGGGCTGCTTCTCTCAGTGGGGCTATGTGCTGAAGACATTAGTAGTGGTATGGGAAATAGGCACTGCCAGCCCCCAACTCCCTTCCCTTTGCCACCTCTCCTCCAGGGCTACAGTTCACACTGTACAGTTCTACACCCAGGTAGCAAAGGGATGCTGCAGCAGTGCCTGACCCTGCTGTTTGTCCTGCTTTTATTTAGGGAGGGGCTGGACATGGGGAAGCATGGGGCCAGGACTCCACAGGAGCAAGACTGTGCCCAACCCCTTGGGAAGTACCAGGGAGGGTGGCCCTAGTACATATGTGTCGTGTGGAGGCCACTGGGTCCACCAGTCCCCTGCTCTGTGAGGGAATGAGCATGACGTCTGTCTGTCCCTCCCACCCCACAAATCCCTGCCCAGGAGCTTTGGAGGGGGCAGAGGGCCCTCATGTGGCTAACTGGGCCAGGTGGGCCACGGATGGATAAGGACCCTTTCTCCTGGGTGTAGCTGTGGGGGTTAAAAGGGGCAGGAGGTGAAGGAGCTTGTCCAGAGCAGCTGGAGGGTGACATTTCTGGATGCTGCTTCTTCCACATCCTGGTGCAAGGGGAGAAACATGAGAGGTTGGGCTGTGCTGCCCACTGTGAGTCAGCCCTGCCCTGGGCAGAGGGGACAGAGCTGCCCCACACATGCTCCTGTCTATACCTCTAACCCCTGCCCTTGCAGCAGGGCAGGGCCTGACCACCCCCTTATCACGCCTCCTGCCTCTTCTAAACCACAGCATGCCACCCTTGGGAAGAAGGTACAAGGGATGGGGCTCCTGGGGTGTCTGGGAAGAGGTGGGTGCTGAGTCTCCAGGATCAGTGCAGGCAGGGAGAGCAAACATCATTTTAGGCATCTCTAATGAGGTCTTTCCTGGTTTCTGCTTCCCAGGAAGGGGCTTCAGCTATTCCCCCCTCCCCAGCACACCCCCTCCCTCTCTCCCTGGCTGTGAGTCTGATCATCCTGAAAATTAAAAATAAAACAAAATGCAGCAGCACTTAGAGAATGAGTGCAAAATCGTGGAGCTGGGACAGGGCCTCAGTTTCTGCTGCAGAGCCCCTTGCTCCCACGCTGCCATCCCTGTACCCTGAAGGTGAGTCTAGACTGGGGTCTCAGGCAATTCCTGTCCCCCCAGTAAGCATCTCTCTGCCTCCCTCATTGAACAGGAAGAAAAGCTCTGGATGAAGGAAAAGCTCTGGGCATTAGGCAGCCCTTCCCACCCTGCTCCCTACTCTGTGGGAAGGACACCCATCCTTAGCAGTCCTGCTCATCCTGGTGCTGGGATGGGAGGGGACTGGGAGAAAGGGTGCAAGGAGGGTAGTTGGGTCTCTAACTCTGGCACTTTGTATTCATGAGTAAATATTTGCTAATGGCAGCATGGCTGGGCGAATGTAGGGGAGCTGCTGCTCCCCCCGTCGGAGCAGGCAGGGAAATGAATATGAATTTATCATGATTAGGTGAACTCAGCAGGGAGAGCGGGAGAGAGAGGGCTAGGCAGGGAGGGGGCGGGCGAAGATGGATCTGTGCAATAAAATTAAATAAGGACAGACACCAAATAAAGTCACTTCTCACACACTCGCCCGCCCTCCCGCGTGCAGGGCCTCTCCTGCCTCCCGCGCTTCTCTGGCTTTGCTGATTTCTCTCTTTCCTCGAATTTATGAGGCCAATTATGAAGATAAGGTTGGAAGTTCTCAGAAGTTCACTAAATGCAAAGTGTGGTCCCCGCTGTTCCCATCAAATTAATTAACCAAGCGCTATTGATGGCCGGGGTGACGTCGGCACGGAGCATGAGGGAAGGGCTGCTGGGGGGTAGCTGAGGAAGCCTGGCTGGAAAAGGCCTGGAGGGCGGAGCACCCTGTGGGGCATCCTCAGGGCCAGTGGGTGCAGAATGAGAGGGCAGCCTGGGCAGCCAGTGGGCAACAGGAATGAGCAAGGAATGCAGCAGGGCATGCACCAGGTCCTGGTGTGATGGTTTGTATTGCAGTCCCTGTTTCCAGCAGTTTCTTCTGTCTGGAATAAGATCCAGCTGGCTGATGGCAGAGCTGCCCTGTTGGGAACATGGCATGGATACATGGCAGGATAATGTACCATGTTCTGTAGAGGATACCATGGTAGAGTCTTGTGGTTTGCATGAGCCTATGTCTGCAGGAGCAAATCCAGGAATCAGTGCCCTCTCAGAATCATCCTCCCCATCTGGTGAAGGGGTTGTGCTCCCAATCCCATGGGAGTGGCCTGCACAGGGGCTTCATGCTTGGTAGACAAGGGACTTTCTCTATGGCTCAGTAGTCGTGGTGCAGCTGGGACAAGCCTACTGCCACCTTCCCTTGCTCCCTGAGTCCCAGCAGCCTCCCTGCCTTAGTTTCCCTGCCTGGTCTATAGGGAACAGCCCGCCTGGTAGGATCTCATGAGCAGAATGTCCTGATTCTACACAGCCCCTTGGCCATCCCTGTGGAAAGCTGCCCAACTCTGCAGGGCTCAGGGTGCCAGTGAGTGCCTTTGCCATGGGGGCAGCAACCATGTGCCTGGATCACACCAGTTCTCATGTGCCTGGCCGTGCCTGTGTCGTGTCACCCCCTCCTAGGGAATGTGTTTTGGGGGGGCTGTCTCCAACATGCCTGCCCTGTCCCGTGGTTCACTCACTGCAGGGAAGGTGCTGCAGGGCTGCTGCAGCATGAGGGTTGAGTCCCCAGGCTGCTCAGGTCCAGGTCAGACACTGGACACAGGGCTCCTCCTTTGCCTACCTGGGGGAAGTTCACTCAGAGCAGTTTGTAGTTGCTCAGGTTACATCTCAGCCCTGGCTGTGCTGCAGTAAATGCTTAAGATTATAAAAGGATTACCTCATACTGAGGCCCTGCCTGAAACCCAGGATCTCTGCATGCCACATGGGCACTCTGTGCCTCAGTTTCCCTTCTTGCATCTCCTGAGGCTATTTTTTCTTTGGGCAGGATCTGTTTTCCTCTGGATGCAAATAACATCCCAGTTCCTGAGCATCCTTGGTAACATTTAGAGGCTGTGAGTTGTGGCCAAGTAAAGGGCCAGTCCTTACCCCCAAAACAGCCTTTTTCACACCAAATATGTGCGCCATAAGGCTTTGTGCTTGCATCACACTGGCATAGGGACCTTCCTCCGTAGTCATGGACCCCTGACTTAAATCCTTTTGCAGTTGCTGGCCAAGCAAATGAGCTTGTTCAAGGGGTGAAAGAAGCAGTCCGTGTCCTTAGACCAGGAATCTCACAGAGGCAAAAGAATGTAGAGGGTCAGATCCAACATCCCTGCATGTGTCTGGCTCCTGGCGTGGCTCTGGCTCTGTGTCTCTACCATTGCAGCTTCTACTTCTCTTTGCTGGTTTCACTCCTGTCCCGGTGATCAATGGGCTCTGGTTGGGCTGGAAAACGGCACAAACAGAGGCATTTACAAACCTGCTGTCTCTCCAACAGGGCCATAACTCAGGCTCCCCGTCACCGGGGGGAACGGGAGGCAGGAGCTCCTGCTTTGGTGACAGCAGCAGCACCGACATTTTTCCTCTCGTGGTAAATGTGTTACTTGGGGATAATTTACCTGCTGATGTCAAGTTTTAAAAAGAAACAGACTGGCTGCTGAGTAGCTCCTGACACTTGCAGTGTGCATGGCATGAACACATGTCTACCCAGAGAAAAGAAATCACCTAAGCTGAAAGGACCTGTTTGCAAATCCCTGCACTTGGGAGCTGCAGTCTCGGCGTGGTGTCCCTGGTGTCTGGTACTCAGGCTGAGATCTTGCCGGAGTCCATCCCTCCATGGGGTCTCCAGGGTCTGCACCCACCTACTGGTTCTGGCAAGGCTCCCCCCCTGCACCGGGGGCTGCGTGGGGCTGGGTGTCCCACGTCTCCCGCAGCGCGCTGGGAGCATCCTCTGCCCGCACCCCTTCTCCAGGTGAGCGAATCGGGGGGCGTGTGGGAGATGCTGGTGCAGGTGCCCTGTCGTCCGTGGCTGAAGACCTTGCTGGGGACCTTGGGTGGCTGAGATGCTGCTCCGGCATCTGTCCTCGCCGGCAGCAGAGGGAGCTGGAGGACCGGGGATGGCAGCACGGGCGGCAGGAGGAGGCTGGACTGGGCTCTCTGCTGGGCTGGACTGGGCTCTCTGCTGGGCTGGGCTGGNNCGGGAGAGAGACCCTTCCTCACGCAGATCCTCCCGTAGCAGGGCAGCGGGAGGGGCCCAGCCTGCGGACTGTCCCCTCAGCCCGTGGTGTCACCTCTCGGACACATCACCCCTGTGGGCACCCAGCTCTGTGGTGGACACCCCCTGAACTGGCCCTCAATCCCCTGTCTGGGCTTTTAGGGTCTCAGCCCCGCTGATTCATTATGGGGAGCCCATCTGTGGGACAGTGCTTCTCATCACCCCGAGGACCTGCTGGTGGGACAGCAAGGTCCCCAGGGAGCCTGGCTGGGTGTGATGGGGGCAAGGCCTCCATCCCTAGGAAGTGTCCCAGGGCCAAGGTGGTAGGGTCCTACAGCACATGGTCACTGTCACTGCCGTCCCCAAATCTCCTTGCCCACAGAGAGCTGATTTATGTCTGGGCCAGCCTGTGCTGACCTCCTGCTTGGGCTCAGGCATTATAACTAATGGCAGGTCAGTGGAGCTACAGCTAAAGTGAAGTGGCTGGTATGGGTCAGGGAGGGGGGATGTAGAACAGGGGGTGCTGAGGATCCCAGCTCCAATGGCACAGCTGCCCAGAGCAGTGAACAGCAGGGGTGAAGCAGGTGTAGCTCCCAGTATACCCCCTCCACCCTGTCTGCTGCTCCTGAGCTCTCTTTCTGACCATACTCTTTCTGTTTTAACCACCAACTGTTCTGGGTCAGTGGTATCAAGTCTGGAGAGGTGGCTCCTTGTTGGGGGGAAACTGAGGCACACATGGAGTGATGGTTTCATGAACATCAACAGCAGAGGCAGGGAAGGCACCAGGTATCTGAGCCCAGCTCCTGACCAGGACTCGGGGTGAGGAACCAGAGAGACCTAATACAGGTACAGCAGAGGGCAACGCCACAGCTGGTGGCTTGAAATGTCCCCTTTGGTCTGTTGGCTCTCACCTTCTGCTTGATCCTTGAGCCTTAGGGTGCAGAAATCTCCTGTGGTGGGTACACCCCTCCTGTTCCCTCGTGACAAGTTCACCTCCAGGTCTCAGACCCCCAGTGCACATGGGCCCTGTGTCACTCAGCCCCATCTCAGCATTCTCTGTGTGTTTTGGCAATAAGCCCTGTTTGTTTTCCCAGCTGGAGTGGATAACCAGCCCAGTATCCAGCCAGGCTATGGGAGCTGAGCTCTGGGGACAGCTATATCAGCTGCCACCCCAATCCCTGCCTGCACCAACTGCTGAGGTGAGGCCTGAACATGGCTGTAAACCTGGATATTCATGCACCCACCAGGCAGCTGCTCTACATCCCAGGATGATGCCAGCCCGACCTGCCAGCCAAGGTGGTCTAAGTCAGTTGAGGGGAGCCCTTGGGAGTGCAATAAAAGACATCCAGTGCCACTCCTGGCCACACACTGAGCTCCCCTCTGTCCAGCAGTAAGAAAGAACATTTTTAGTGACGCTCTGCCTTTGCTCTTTGCTTGGGAAGGAGAAGAACAGCATATCTGAGTAAGGCATTATGACTTTCTCAGGGACAAGCTGTATCTGCCTGCCTGTGCTGGGATGAGCTCATTTTTGGTGAACAGCACAGCCAAGGACTGGAATGTGCAGGCTGCCAACCCACTGGCTGGGCAGGCAGGGCTCAGCAAGCCTCTCCTGGCACTGCCTGACCATCCCACAGGTGCAGTGGATCTGTCACAGTCCTGCCAGGCTCCTGCTGCTGGTCACAAACTGAAGGGTGTGCTGGTGTCCAGACTGGCACTTGTGCTTTCCAACTGGTAGCACACATTTCTGCTCCCATTTCTCAGCCAAGGAAAATTACTAACTTTGCAAGGCTGCAGCAAGAGTTCCCATCCTTCTAAGCAACTCCTCCCTAACAAGTTTGTCAAGTCTTCCAGATGACCCCATTGTTGTTGTTGCAATGTTACAGGGGTGATTTGTCTTTTTTAGGGTTCTTCTTAGGGCTAAGCTGGGTTCAGACAGCAGCAGCTTGAGGCCAATTCTTAAGCATCACCCTTGAGCACTGGCCTCTGACAGGTCCAGGTGCAGCATCCAAAGCTCATCCCAGCTGGGGAAGCAAGTCCCCTGATTGAATCTGCTGCAAGAACAGGAACTTGGTGCATTCCCAGCTGGCTCTCAGCAAAGGTGATTTTGTTTAAAATAATTTCCATGGCCTCTGCACTTATTTTTGCTGCTGGATCCAGGACAGCAGGTTCAAGCTAGGCTGCTAGGCAGCATCAGGGGCTGAGTTCCATCCAGAAGAAACTGTTGGAAGACTTTGCTCAGCTCTCACTCTGAATAGGTCTAAAATTAGATCAGGGATACAAAAGTTGATGAGCAACAGATACGTGAGTCTGGCTCCAAATTAGCATCTACAACAAAGCTGGGATGCTCCCACTGACAATGGTTGCCGTTTGGGATCAGTTTTGCTCCAGCAATATTTCAAGTTTGTCAAAGCCCCTTTGAAGGCCTGGCCAGGTGAAAGGAGCATGGGGAGCTGTAAATAAGTGTGAGCCTTAAAAAACTTTCTGAAATGACCAATAAATCCCCTAAGACATGACAGGAATCATTCAGGGATCCTTTCTGAAGAAACCTAGCTCTCCATTGGAAAGGAAAAGTATCTTCAAAAGCATGTTCAGAGCAGCAAAATGTGGTTCCCAGGTAGGGAGTAGCCTGTTGTCCAAGCCTCCTCCTTCATCACCCAAGGACAGTGACATTCCATGACAGGTCCCTTTGCCACTTGCTCCCCATACCTTGCTGTTTCCTGCCTGGAATTATAAAGATGTGTGGCACAAAGCCAAACAAATGGAGAACCTAAGCCTACAGACTGCCTGGCATGAAGTAAATACATTATGCTGGATCTGGCCAGGACCTGCAGCAGGAGATGCTGCTCTGTGCTGTCCTGTGGGGTGTAGAGTGTGTGTGAGGCTGCATCCCCTTGGGGGACTCATCAGGCCTGGTGCGGGCTGGAGGTTGCCCAGACCTTCTCTGCATATAAAAAAGACAGGAGAACTCCATCAGTGTGGCCCCTCAGCACATCTGCTGGGTGCAATCAGGGATAGGTCCAGCCACACAGAAGGGCCCTGGTGGCAGTGCCACTGCTCCTTTCTCAGGATCTGGACTGGAGGTGCTGCTGGGTGTCTCCACAGCCCACTGAGACCCCCCACAAATCTGACTCACATCTGTGAGTGCTCTTCAGATCCCTGGGGAGAGGATGGGGAATAAGTTGACACTTGCATTTCTTTCTCCCAGTGAAAACACCCAAGGAGGCTGGGGATGTGGGGTGGGCAGAGGTGTGGAGAGAGACCAGACCTACCTCCTTGCTGGGGAGCTGGGAGGGGACCAGGCAGCTGGGTGGCAGTGGGAGATGTGGGGACAGTGGGGACTGCACAGTCTGGGCACCCCATCTGGGCTGTGGGGTGTTTATCCCCACTGTGCACCCGTGGCAGGGGCTGACTCCTCCTTCCCCCCAGCAGGTGCTCCCACCTCACTGGCAGCTGTGGCCGTGTCCTTGTCACCAAGGGCACAGCCATTGCTGTGCTCAGTGGGTACAGACACACAGAACTCCTGGAGGGACTGACTCCCACACACAGCTGCCCTCTCCCACTCCTGCCTGAAAGCAAGTCGCTGCTTCCCATGAGCATCCCATGGAGCCCTGTCCAGCCCCGTCAATGGCCAGCCCCTCTCTGTCCCCGCAGGTCCCGGTGGCCAGCGTTGGTGTCCCCGCTCCACGGCGGCTGAGCCTCTTCCCAGGGTGACACTGTCCCGCCCCTCCCCTCTCTGCAGCGCTCCCCCCGCCACTTCACACGCTGCAGCAGATGGTGGAGGTGACATTTGTCTCCGAGTGACGCATTTGACGGTGGCCGTGTCCCCCCTCCTCCCTTCGCCCTGGATGGGGGAACCTTGAGCCTACCTGGCAGAGGCAAGATGGGCAGGCACAGGCTGAGGGGTCCCCGCTCCCCACCCCTCCCGCACACCCCCCTGGACATCTGCACTCCTTGTTCATCTGCATCCCCACCAGAGCCCCCTCCCAAGGCTCTGGGGCACCAGGGCAGCTGGGGGACATCGTCCCTGAGGGCGAGTGCCCATCGCCGTGGGGCGTTTGAGGGGGGAGACTAGGTGGGAGCCTGGCACCAGGGACTCCTGTTCATTCTCCGTTTTCTGCCTTAATTAGAACCCGGAGAGACCAGGCGAAATCGCATTAGCGCGGGGCCCCGGTGCGCTGAGCCATCCATCTTTTTTTATTACAGCGTAATGGGGCTGCTCGCGAGGCGCCGTGCGATTTGTCACAGGCCTCGTTCCCTGATAACGGGCATTTGTCATCACTTTCTTCCCGTGTTAATGTCATCATCGGCGAGCTGACAGGCAGACCCGTTGAGGGAGCACTGGCGACAGACCACATCCGTCAACCTAATATTTCCATGGCTGTGGGGATCAGCCGGGCTGCGAACACACATTAAAGCGCTTATGAGGGGAGGGGGAAGAAAAAAAAAAAAAAAAGGGGGGGGGTGTTTGTCATTAATTAAAATGTTAGTGTGAGAGTGTGAGCGGGTGTGCGGGTGGCGCGGGTGGGGACGGGGCGGGTGCGGCGCGGTGGCCTTTTAACGGAGCTCGCATCAGCTCCTGAAACCCATTTAAAAGATATTTGGGACTGGGGAATCAGCGGTGAGCACGGTGGAAAGGTCATTGTTAATAAGGGAGAGCACACGGGAGCACGTGGGGAGGGCGCAGGCTTGGCCGGTGGAGGATGGAGGAGATTGTCAAACCCCCGGGGCGGGGGCGGGTTTGTCCCACCGGGAGCACTTGAGCCGCTCCTGTCATGAAGTGAGTGGCCTCAAGTCTACACGGCAGGAGGATGAGGTAGGGAAGGAAACCCTGCTCTGGGGTTGCTCCATAGCTGGCCGAGGGCAGGAGTGGGTGTGGGACGGGCTGTGGGGCTGCACCCCCTGCAAACAGGGGTTTGGGACAGGGTTCTGCAGCTGTAAGACGGGCTTGTGGCAGAAGTCTAGAGGGTCAAACCTGAGATGTCCCCTCTAAACAACGAGTGAGAAGACCTGCCCTGGTCCTGAGGACATTCGGTGACAAGGGGGCTCAGGTCCCCACCCCAGAATGTGTGGCTGTTGCCATGGAAATGGGTGGTAGTGACTGGGAGGAGCAGGTGTGTGGGATCTTGGGTTTTCCTGGCCGTGGGAGTTTGTTTTCTGTACTTTTCTGAGGTTCCTGTGCAATACAGAACAGGAAGACTTGGTGGGCTGCTTTCGGTTTTTTTTTTTTTTTTTTTTTTTTTTTTTAATTATCTTTTAGTGAGGTTTTTGAGGATTTGGAGATGGGCATCTCAGTCAGATCTAGCCAGCTCCCCTGATGTACTGATACAACCCCGATATGCACTGCAAAATATGACTTCGGGAGCTCTTACACAAATGAGACCAAAGATGCTCCTTCCTCTGCTCAAATCCCATCCTCAGGTTCCTTGGGAAAAGCCCCTGATGTTCCCTACCTGTGGCTGGCCACAGTGCCAGAAGAACAGGCAATGGCAGGGTGCAGGCAGGTGTGGGCAGTGCCAAAACCTGCTGAGTGCAGACAGGGGGAGGGGGGCTCACGGTTTGAAAGTGTGGCTACACAGAGCCTTCACCCCCATGTCCCCCATCCCAGGAATGGTCAAGGGCAGCCTGTGAAGAGGAACACATCCCATAGCCCGGGAAAGCTCATGACTCTTTCTTTCATTGTTTTTCTTCTTTTTCTTTTCTTCTGTCCTTCCTCGTTCCAGTCACAGGCTCTGTGCGTGGGAAACTCAGGTTTGGGATGAGGTGTGGGCTGCTTTTAGGATCTGGGCCCTTTATGTGTGTGCACAAAAGCACACACTCCTGCACTCACATCCCTGTAAGTCATTTCTATAAGTGCACCCCAAACTTTGGCTCACTGGTGAGCACTGATGATGGGTAGAGCTGGGAGGGGGTAGTTTTCTACAGGTGCTGATGGGGAAACTGAGGCATGGAGCAAGGATTTGCAATCCTCATCCACACTGTGGATCATCCACATCAAACAGGTCACTCCATCACAGGCAACATCCAACAAGTCTGCAGACATCAGGGAAAAGGTGTGCAGGAAATTTTCTTAGGGTTGCCCAGCAGTGGAGAGGCTCCTAACCCTGTGACATCCCCAACACCCCCGGCAGCAAACCCTGCCACCAAACCTCCCTCCACTCCAGCTCTCCGCCATAAATCACTGCCCTGCATTGGCCGAGGACCTTTTAAAAAGGATTTATTAGGGGGGATTTAAGTACAGGCAGCGATAGGGTTTCATAAATCGAAAGGCAATAGCGCTCATCGTTACCGGTGTGCTCGGGGGGGACACCCCTGCTCCCCCCGTTCCCACGGCCCTGGAGCAGCTCCTCCCCGGCACCGCCGCCTCCCGCCCGCCGCTCCCCTTCCTCCCCGTCTGTGGAGACCGCGAGTGTGGAAAATCCCCAGACAGGGAGTGTAAATGCTTGTTCTTTGTAAATGAAGAACATAATTAACATTAAATTAAGGTAATACAAATGAAGACAACACAGAGCCTGACAGGATGAGTGTTTGGGGAGGCAGTAGAGAGAAGTGATTCATATTTTTAATTTACTGTACAAATAGACTAGCAGGGCTGGGGGGAAAAGGGCCATCCAAGTGGAGTGGGGATTTTTTTTTTTTCCCACTGTTGTTTTGCTGTGCTTTAAGCACACAATGACTATTAAAGTCAACTGCCCATATAATAGGACATCTCCTACATGACTGCTCTCCGAGAGGCAGCTTGCTGTAGCAATAAATTCTGGGAGTGCCATCTGCTGGTGTGCACCCTCCGCCGGGCACCCTTGCTCTGGCCACCCGGCCCAGACCAGTCCTGGCACCCCACAATTGCTGCAGAGACCTGCAGAGCACTGGCCACGGGCCTGCAGGCATCCATACAGAATTATTATATTTCTCATAGGCTAAGAAACACTTTCCCTCACTCAATTCTAAGTATTTTTCATTATAAATATTTTTTTTCCTGAGGTTGAGTGGGTATTGTTGGTGCCGGGGAAATATTTTAGGCTTTTAAAAGATAGGAATCACTGTTCTTCACCCTTATGAAGTGTTGGGTTTCAGCTGAGTGCTGTTATCCAGAATACAGTAAAAAAACCCACCCATTTTAGATTTTTACCTGCAGAAACACTGTTGATCAGAGTCCATGAGAAGTGCAGGCTGGACCTGGCTCTGCACTTTAGGGAGATGAGACCTGTGGTCTCAGCCTGGGGAGGCCCTGCTGAGGGATGACTTTCAGCCATGAGGGAGCCCGGTTTATAATAGCACAGAAATGTCCATGGGACTGTGGCACTTGGAATGGGCACACCCACACTGCCTCTGTGTCCTTGCTCCATTCCCTGAGAAACTCCTGACACCACCAGTCAAAGGAAAAACAAAAGAAGGCACCAAGAGGACCCATTCCTTAATGAAATCACCCTTCCCAGGCAGAAGATGCCCTGGGATGGTGCTGAAAGACTCCTGTGCTGTGTGAAAACAGGAGAGGAATTTTTACCATTTGGGGAGTGGGGGAGGGTGGGGGTGGGAGTGTGTGTGTCCTAATTTTGGGTGTGCAATGTTTCCACTCTGGGTGACTTGTATCCTGGCAGTTATTGCTGTGAGCAGTGTTCATGGGTCCAGGGCAGCCACTTGGCCAACTTGCCCTTGAACATTTCCAGGGATGGTACATCCACAACTCCTCTGGGCAACCTGTGCCAGTGCCTCACCACTCTCACAGTAAAGAATTTCTCCCTAATATACAATCTAAACCTGCTTTCTGTCAGTTTAAACAACTCTCCCTTGTCCTGTCACTACATGCCCTTGTAGCAAGTCTCTTCCCAGTTTCTTGCAGCCCCTTTATCCAGTGAAACCTCCCTAGAACTTCAGTCATCTCAGCCTGTCTTCATAGGAGAGGTGCTCCACCACTCCATGCATCTTCATGGCCTCCTCTGGACTCATTCAGCAGGTCCATGTCCTTCCTGTGCTGAAGACTAGAGGTGGACACAGTGTTCCAGCTGGAGGGTACTAGAGGGACAGAATCCTGTTGGTCACACCTCTTGTGATGCAGGCCAGGATATGATTGGCTTCCTGGGCTGCAGGCATGGATTACAGGGTCATGTCAAGCCTCTCATCCACCTCCAAGTCCCTGAACCCCTCAAATATCTCCGGGGCCCAGGCTGCAAAGACAGGGTCTGTTTACATACCATGCTGACCCCAGGCAATGCTCCCTGTGCCCAGCATCCTTCTCCCATGGCTGCTAAACTGGAAGCATGGACAATCTCAGTGAGACAAGAGGCAGGGACAAATTCTGCACCAGCCTTTGTGAGGGTGCTGCCCCTGTGCCACTTTTTCCACATGGAATAAGAAAGGAGGTGGAGCACATGGGAACTTACCTCAGTCAAAACTGGTCCCTGATGGAGCCTCTGCACTCAGGTGAGATTTGTGGGGAGTGAAGGCAACCCCATCATGGTGACAGAGATGGTTTGCTGTTAGAACACCTGGTGAAACCAGTGCATGAAGGGTTCAGCTTCAAAGGCTTGGTGGGCCCACAGGATCCATCCACCTGGAGCCCATCTCTGCTGGGACTGAGGACATTGGCAGGGTGTGAATGCTCCATGGCTTGTCTCACCATAGTCTGCGGCCACTTGTGGCCTCACCAATCCCCAGTGACTGCACAGGGACACCAGGGTGTGTCCAGCAAGCCTTAATCAGCTTTCCAGTTGGGATGTGACCATTCACCTTGAGCCAGGTACTCTCCTAGAGAGCTTCCATGAAGGATCTGCAGATATCCAGTAATGGGCCATGACCCATTCAAAGCATCTGGAGAGTTCAAACCAGGGTCTTCCCTCCCATTCCACATTGTCCTGGGCTGAGCCTCAGCCCTCCATGTGAATACCTCAGCACTTGAACCCACCCACCCTTTAGCACTGGGGACACCAGGAGAAGGCACTTGTGCATTTGGAGAAAGCCACCTTCATTTCTGCAAACTTTAAGAGGATCAGCCGCATTTCCAGGTGTCCAAGTAATTTCTCAGACTCTTCCTTGCACCTTCTCCAGTCTTTCAAGGTCTGCTTGGACACTGTTAGAGAATGCAGCTTTATCCTCACCAGACAGAACCAGTCCTTTTGGAGGTCTTAATCCAGGGAACTGGATTTCGCCTTGGAGAAACAGCTTTGGACATGGAAAAGCATCTCAGAGCTCACCCAGTCATATCCTTCCTGAGAAACCTGCAGTGGAGCAGTGGCAAGACAAGCAGAGAGGAAGCCCAAATCCCTCTTTTGCAAGAGTACCAGGTCAGTGGCATGGGGAAGTTTGAGCTACAACCCCCTCCAAAATCTTGCCCCAATAGCCTCATAAAAAACTGATGAGTTGCCAGTGTTCCATGAGCATGGGGGCTCCTCTACCCCCAGGCCCTAATGGAAAAGAAGATGAACGTGTCCTTTGACATGGTATCCTCAAATGAGTCCCCAGGAACAAATGCATCCAAAAGACACCATAGAATTCTGCCAGTGACCCCAAGTCCTTGGAAAGAGGTCACTTTTGCCTCTGGTGGCATCCGAAACCCTGACAGAAATGGGTCCTGACCCCACACTTCCCAGTTCTACCCCATCTCACTGGCCACTTAGAGCAGTCCTTGGCCATAAGGCAACATTCCAATTCCTTGGCTGTGCCAGGACCCCAGGAATGGGGGGCTGGTCTCAGGGGAGCCATTGCCTCCCACATGGAGGGCAGGGGGCAACCTCCAAGCTGCCCCACATGCTGGGTGGGAGAGATAGATAAATACCAGAATAAATAAATACAAGTGGCAAAGAGGCCTGAAATGATGCTGTCGTTTGCTGGGAATGAGAGACACAAGTGTAATTTAGGTTTTGATATTATCAAAGTCTCGCTGCTCTAAAACAGCAGGGCACTCAGTGCCTCATTAATAAAGGATAAACTTGGAGTCTATTTACAATGCACTTTTTGGGGTTATTTACACTCCATTATACATATGTAATGCTGCACATATTTACCGCTCTGTTCTGCTGCCGAGAGCAGCCGAGGCGGGAGGGAGGCGGGCTGGGAGCGGCTGGTGCTGCAGAGCCATGACCCTGCTTTGGCTGGAGTCCTTTAAACGGCTCAGGAGAGCCCCAAGCTGGTGGTGAGGATGGAAGGGATAGGATCCAGTATGGCCCAGTCCCTGTCCCCACGGGTCCAGCACCCACACACAGCCAGAGGCACCCTGAGGCTTTGCCAAGGGATGCCGGAGGGGTGGGCTCCTCACTAAAACACCAGAAACACCAAACACCAAGCTGTGGACCTGTCATGGAGAGGGAAACTGGAAAAAAAATTATTTGCAACAAAATGATTCGTGTGTTGGCATAAGAGTGTTTTGGCCACACAGCACTCCCCACCACCTGAGTTTACCTCTTACCAGAACAAAATGTCGTATTTTTCCTGCAAACGACAGCTCCTGGAGGTCTGGGAACCCCATGGTATACCATGGTATTTGTGGCAGCTGCTGTGGAGGGGTCCTGGGACACAGGACAGCCTCTCCCTCCAAGCACAGTCCCCAGGATTCAGGGCAGGCTCATGGGAGAGGTCATGCTTGGAGAGCACCTTGGGGTCCCAGCAATTCATGGGGTGCAGTAAGGGGATGGGGGTATATCCTGGATCCCTTTGTCCTCCAGAGAGTTTGGGAGTGTGCAGGGTTCCCATGGGAGCACTCTGTGGGGCCAGCACACAAAAGCCAAGGGCTTTCAGCAGTCTGTGGAGGGGCACAGTGGCTGGACAGTCACCCCTAGCTCAGAGTTGCTCTCTGTCCCTCCTGCAACAGCCTCCAGCTTTGCCTGACCAACTTGGGGTAAGATGCAAGAGCCTGGGAGCCATCCTGACTACCCTTCCTAGAAAATGTGGGGTGACTTTGACCTTTCCAGCCAGTCACAGTGGGGAGGAGGACAAGCCCCTCTTTGCATTCTGCTCTTTCCTAGTACTGGAGAAACATCCATCCATTCCAGCACTCTCCTGCTTGCTGCCATTCCAGGCAAAACTTGCCAAACAATGGCTCTGGTGGCAATGTTCTTTATTAAACAGCTCATGCCAGAAGCTCTTGCCAAGGCCCCACACCCAGGAGCAATGAGAACCCCCTGTTTCAGGAGGTTCCCTTGTCCCTGTGGGGGCATCTCTTCCAGCATGGGGGCCAGGCCCAACAGTCAGAGCAACCTTGGTGCATCAGTGGGGCTCATCCTGGGTGCAGGTTGTGCCATGGAGACATGTCCTGGGAAACCTAGAGATGACCAGGTTGGAACAGATTGGCCCCCACATCCTTCCCCAGCCCTGAGCCTCCTTCACCATCCCCATCCCACCCAGATCAGGGCAGACTGGAGCCCGAGCCCTCCAGGGAGCTGCTCTCCAAAGCCCCATAGCCATCGAGCTTCATCATCCTAATGAGATGGGCTGGGCTGGAGAGGATGGAGTGGCGTGAGGCAAAGATGTGGCTGATCTCCATGAAGGTTTTGTTCTTGGTCTCGGGGATGACAAGGTAGACGTACAGGGCCACCAGCAGGCAGACACCACAGAAAACCAGGTAGCAAAAGGCACCAGCTGACATCTGGAGACAAGAGCAGGATGAGGCAGAGAGCCAGGCACTCCCAAACAGGGCATGGCACGAGGCAGTGTCCCCTCCCATCACCCTGCCCTGGGTGGCTCTGGCCAGCACTTAGCTGAGCCAAGAGCATGGGCATCCCTGTCTTGGCACCCCATCCTGGGACAGCAGCAGGGCTGTGTCCATTCCCTCCATCTCCCAGGGCCCCTCTGATTTGGTACCTGCAAGAAGGGGAAGATGAAGCCGACGGTGAAGTTGCAGAGCCAGTTGAGAGAGCCCCCCACAATGTAGGCAGCCGGGCGGTGAGACTGCACGAAGAGCTCAGCTGTCATCAGGAATGGGACACCAGCTGCAGAGGGAGAGGACAGACCAAGGCTATGGGGGACAGGCTGACTCAGGTACCCCTGGGGTCAACAGGTTCTGCCCACCTCAGTCCTGTGGCCAAAGGGCTGGAGCCCAGCAAGACTCATGAGTCAAACTGGTGGTGCTGGCAGAGCTGGAGGAGACAGGGAGGGTGGTGGAGCAGTGTCCTACCCTTGGTTTCCTTTGGGATATGTCATGGGGGGTGGGTGACATCCCCCTGACATACCACACTGACACATTGATGGGTGCTCAGGCCAGCTCCCCAGATTGCATGACTGGAAAGTTTCAGACTGAGTCAAAATAAATGTGGAACATTTCATGTGGACCCTTGTTTTCCAAAAATGCTGATATATTAGATCATGTTTCTAAATGCTGATATATTAAATCTCATAGAGATCACAGGCATAGAGAAATATCTTCCTGGCATCCTCCATAATGCCCTTTTCTGACTGCCTTGATCAAAACAGTTTATAAAACTTCCTTCTATCAATCAGCTTCTGTTGCCACTGTGGCTGATTCAGGGAGGAAAGAAGCAATGACTTTTCTGAGCATCAGAATCTCCCACAGGACACAGAAATGCCATTTTCCAACCTGCTTTTCCCATGGATGGTGAAAAAACCCAGAATGTATGGAAGTGGTTTCCCAAGTCAACTTGTAAGTTGTCTGAAAACTGGACACAGGTTGTGGCTATTTCTTCTAGAAGGACTTAGCCTCTCCAGCCAAGTGTCACTGAGCCAGAAATTCTGGGTCCCAGGACCATCCCTGTGTCAGGGGGCAGGATCCAAGATCCAGAGTACATTCCAAGACACACAAAAATCTGGCAAGGGATTGCATTTGATATGGTGACATGCCTGGGGTTCCAGCTGCCTGGAACAGGGCTGGCTGGACCTCTTTATAAATGCAGGGAAAAGATGAACCAAAAAACAAGTGTAAAAAGTGAGGGAGGAGTGGAGCCCCGATGGACTCTTACTCACAGCTCGCCCAGAACAGAGATATATATTTTTTTTTGTTTTAAAACTCTATTCATCATTGTTTGTGAACAATGAGCCATTAAAATCCTAATTAAAGATGTAATTACAGTGAAAAAAGTCTGGACTGAGGATGAATTATAGATCTGCTAAGAACTCTACTAATACATCAACTGAGTAAACCAGTCTAGGTTTCACTCCTGGCTGTTGGAGCCTGCACTCGATTGGGGCAGGATGATTCTCACCAGCTGCACTGTGATAGGAGTGGTGGCACCTCCACGGAAGTCTGGGGAAGGCTGCCAGGGCTTTTGCTCTGCTTGCTCCTGGAGCATGGCCCAAGAGGAGGAGGTAGAGTGTGCCCTGGGGATGTGTGGGGCTGGAGGGGTTTGTGGTGGGGTTTCACTTGGAGGTACAGCATCATAAACCAGGGCCTGACAATGGGGATGGGGCCAAGGCTCAGGTCCTATCACCTGCCTGCAAACCCCCTGGAGCCCCCATTCCCACCCCAGTGCTCCCCACTCCCCAGCCCCAGACCCACCTGGTCCCATGCAGAAGCCAGCGATGATGCCGACCACGCAGGCCACGCTGACGTAGCGCATCCAGGGCAGGGCAGCCTGCAAGGGGACACCGGGCTGGGGACGCTGCTAGGGGCTGGCCCTGAGCTTCACACCCAGCACCCCTGGGACACGGCTTCATGCCTGCCCTGGGCTTGGAGGTGGCTCTTGGGGCCACACAGGATGTATTGGTGAGATGCAGACAAGCAATGGGTGGTTTAGGGTAAAGCTGGTGAGGGTGAGCCTCAGCCAAGCTCAGCAGCTCATGATGTTGCAGTATCCCCAGAGCCATGGGAGCATCCTCTGGAAGCAGATGGCAGGAGAAGGACCCTCCACCTGCCCTGGCATTTCACAGCTGCCTCCCTGGGAACAACTATTTCTGAAAAAAAGGCTGTCAGAAGCAGCAGGATTTTTCTCATATGGATTTGTGTTTTCTCTTTCGTTGTTGTTGTTTTTGGTACTAAATTTACCTTCTCTTTAACTTTGAAGGGAAAACATGACTTGGAAGAGCCAGCTCACCTCTCGTTTCCACGTACGCTCCTTCCCCCAGGATTCTACCCATCCCTCCAGCACCGAGCCCCACATAGTGGCCCAGGGGGTGGTGGTGACCAGGCCCTACCTGCAGCAGCAGAGAGATGGTGATGCCAGCTGAGCAGACACCCATGGCACAGAAGCCGGTGATGATGAGGGGCCGCCGGCCCACCCTCTCAATGGTGAAACACTGCCAGGAGGGAGCAGAGACTGATGGGGTGTCAGGGAGCTCCAAGGTGGATAGGACCACCCCTGAACCCCTGATCCAGCTGAAGGTGGAAGGGTGCTCCCAGTGGCATCTGAGGATCGGAGGCAACCCCAGCTCAGAGTTCCAGGGTTGGGGCTGGGGCATGGAAAGTGCCAGGGGTGAGCATGCCTGGGGCAGGAGGTGGGTCCCACAGAGCAGGGGTTAGGGTGCAGGGCTGGGGCTGGCTGGGGTGACCTGGAAGCCACATTGGCATCAGTGCCATGTGGAGGTGCTGGGGCAGGGGGTGTTTGTGGGGCAGTGGGCACAACAGGGCGTGGGCAGGCAGCACAGCAGCAGTAGGAGCAGGCAGGGTATTGACAGCAGAACAAATGCCTGTAATTTTATAACCAATTTCGGCACGTCCATCGGGGGCCATTTGTGGGGCTGCTCCCAAGCAATCTGGCTCTTCACTGGGCGATAGCTGGGGGGCTGGGACACCCCCACAGATGGGGGGGAGGGAGAAGGGAGAGGCAGGGGACCCCAGTCTGATCTGGATTAGGCTATGGGAGAGGGGAGCAGCCCCCCACTCATTCCCTGTTTTCTGGGAGCAGCCGCCCCCATCCATCTCTGTAATTGTCAGGGAGCGGATTTAGTGCTGGGTGGCTTGGGCTGGCCCTAGGTGACACTTGAAGATGGGACAAGGGCCATAAATCTGCCTGGCCCAGTGCTAACTCTCCAGCTAAATGAGGACTGGCTGGGGGTGGGGCAAGGCTGCTAGCCTGGGGCCAGGCCAGTGCTTGGCTGGGGGCGGGGGAAAAATGGGGACAATGTGGCTCTGCTAACAGAGGGACAATGAAAGCAAGAGCCAGAATAAACTTCTAGTCCCCTCCATCATCTCCAACCTGCTCTTCGCTTGCCATCTCTACCCAACAACCCTGCTACCCTAAAATTATCCCACCACTCCTAGATGTGACTCCTAAATTGAGCCTATCTCATCCCATCCCCCATCCCCTATCCCCATTTCCACGCCAAATCCTTTGCCTCCCAGAAAAGATCTGTGCTGTGGCATAGATGATATTTGGGCATCCACTCTGCCCCCCCTATTTAATGGTGCTGGGAGCTGGCAAGAGGGCTCTGGCATGGAGGGCCTGTGTCCATCTGTCTGTCCCTCACTCACCCCGATCAGCCCAGCAACGACCTCAATGGCACCGGTGCCCATGGTGGTGTAGGGGATCTGGGACACGGGGATCCCAGCATTCTCGAAGATGGTGTTGGTGTAAAACCAGATCTGCCGAGGAGGGGACACACATGAGCTGGGTCACGGAGCCACGGGGCAGGCGATGAGATGAGCTGCCAGGTCTCAGCTCAGTGTCTGCAGAGCCATGTTTGGGGGGGGCGAGGACTGTGCGGGGCTTACGGCGTCGATCCCCGAGAGCTGCATGCCGGCATTCAGCACCACCACGGAGAGCGTCTGCCAGCGCACCGAGCGCTCCCGCAGCAGCTGCCACACTGACACCATCTCTATGGAGGAGAGCGACCGCTGCTCCTCCTTCATCTCCTCGATCACATCCTGTACCTCGGGGGTCCCCAGGAACCGATGCAGTGCTGTGGGGACAGTGGGGCCATGGACACATGTCCCTAGCACAGGATGGATGCTCACAGGTATGGCACTTGGCTCTACCCTGGCCCAGCCTCCCCAGCACCCTCCCTATGGGGCTCAGCATCCATAGGAAATGGGGAAAAGCCTCACACCACAGTGCTGTGCACCATTGAAATGCTGTGGCACAACCAGGTGGGACAGAAGGGCTGAACCATCAGGACTGCGGTGGGCTGTCAGGTATGGGTATGGAAGAATGCCATACCTGAGGCATTGAGGATGCACCTGGGTCTTGGAAGACCTTGGAAAGCCATCCAGCACCTTCTGGAGCCAGTCTCCCCCAGCATTTCCCCTCACCTTTGGTGGCCCCACAGACGTCATTTCTCTCTATCAGCAGGTACCGAGGGCTCTCAGGGAAACAGTGCAGCAGCAGAAGCTGGAGGGAGGCAGGAACAACCACCATTGACAGGAAAAGGGGCCAGAATCTGTCCTGAGAGGAGTTGAAATGGGATGTGTCATGGGGAGGGCAGAGGCAGTGTCCAGCATGTGTGGGTTGAGGTATTGTGCTCACCTTGCCCAGCAGTTCAGGGAGGCCCAGGACCTGGGCAGAGAAAACCCCCAGGCAGATGAAGATGCTGGGCATGAGGCCCAGGAATCCCCGCAGGTTCTTGGGAGCGATTTCTCCCAGGTAGAGGGGCACCACACTGAGACAGATACCTGGGGGGCACAGGAGGGACTGCGATGGCAGAGACAGTAGGCAGAAAGGTACCTAGTCAGACCCTTGGTCCTTCTCTACCCATCCCCAGCATCATCCACAGTGGGGACCCCATGGCCTTGGAGGTGGCCCTGGCTGTACCAGAGAACCTCTCCACAGAGCCTGTGGGGAATACAAAGCCTTCTCCATTCCCCTAGGAATGGCTGTAGGGGGCTGAGCCATGAGGAAGGGGCTGTGCACAGCCCCGGAAGCACCCACCTGAGTGGAGCCCCGTGATGGAGCGGCCGATGATCACCATCTCGGGGGATCCCAGCTCCCGGCTGAAGCCCATGAAGCCGCCGGCCAGGAGGACGAGCAGAGCACTGCAGCTCAGAGCACCATTCCTGGCAGGCACAAGCAGCAGGGCAGCTCCTCCAGCCCCATCCCACCTCTGCACCGCCCTGGCCCATGGCATGACACCCTTACCTGCCGTACCGCTCCACCAGCAGCCCCACCAGCAAGGAGCCCCCCAGCCCGCCCAGGGCGAAGATGGAGACAGTCAGGGCGTAGAGGAGGGTCAGGGGGCCTGGGGCCAGCCCGTGTCCAAACCGCTGGGACCACGTGGTGTTGTAGAAAGCCTTTATGTGCTGCAGGGCAGAGACACACACAGGCACCAGGTGTGTTGGCAGAAAGGGGAAGATGAGGGAAGACAGGATCTATAGTGAAAATATCACAGGCTTAACAGCATTAGAAGAGATGCAGGGCAGAACAAGTTTGGGGATGACTAGGATGTGCTGGTCTGGTTGCTCAGCAAGTCTCAGCACCTGAGAGGCCTGAGGATGACTTGGAGATACCACAGACAGTGCTCAAGCTGGAGCAGGGAGGTTGTGGCCAGCTTTGCAGGCCCTGCTTTTCTGGGGGGACCAATTTAGGGTACAGGAACATGGACTCTGATGTCCCTCCCATGCTATTCCTCTCTGGGTGACTGCTCAAGGAAAATGCCAGTGTTTCTGTATGGGGCTGCTGGACAGCCATCCCTCCACCCTCCAAGGGAAGGATGCAAAGCTGATTTCCCTGCTCCCAGAGAGGCTGTCCATCCCTTACCTCTGCCGGTGAGTTCACCACAGCAAGGTTGTAGCCATAGAGCATGGAGGAGCCAAAGGATACCAGAAGGGTGACAGACAGCAGGGGGAAGGTGAGATGCTGGGAGAGAGGAGGAAGGATCAGCACAGACCTGACCAGCAGAGGCAGGAGCCAAGGTGTCACGAACTGCCCCTTTTCCAGTGGGGATGACCCTGGCCCAGAGCAAACACCCCAGTGCAATGGAATCCTCTGTTGAGTGCTGTTTCATGCCACTGCCCAGCACCCAGGCCAGCTGATGCAGCTTCCCCGTGGCTGGTCTTGTGCTGTGGTGTGAGGGTTTTCACCATGGCAGTGACCCAGCCCGGGTAACCTGGGCACCCCTGCCCCCAGCTGGGAGGGGCAGCAGACGGAAAGGGGCAGGCGGAGAAAGGAAGGACACACATCCCCCTGTCTCAATGGAGCAGCTGAGTGGTGCTGCAGCGAGCGGCCCGACACCATCGAAAGGTCCCTGTAGAAGGTCCCAGCCCACCCCAAAACACCACATGGACCCACCTCCTACCCCTCGCCCCCTCCAACACCTTTGTCTCCCGCTCCGGCTGCTGCGGGTCCTCACTGCAGGGAGCCGGTGGCTGTGGGGGAACGGCCACCCTGCAGCTCTGACCCAGCCCACCCCAGGATCGGGGTGCTCAGGAGCGTTCAGAGCACCCCCAGCTGCAGGGACAGCCCTGGGTGCTGCACCCCGGAGCAACGAATGTCCCCGGAGCGACGGGGCTCGCAGGCTGCGGACATGGGATGAGCCCCCAGGAGCAGCCCCGCTCCCCGCGCCCACAGCCCGATCCTCCTCACAACACCCCCCGCACGGTAGCCGGATTCGTAGCACCAGCAGCTCCCGGCTCACGCACGGCAAATCCCCTCTAATCCCATCAGGAATCCCAAGCCGGGAAAAAGGGGAGAGGGATGTCAGGCCGGGGGGTGTCAGGCCAGGGGCCAGAGGTGGACAGGGACACCGTGAGGCAGACGGGAAGCAGGGACGGGACAGCCCTCCCGGCCCGCAGGGAGCTCACCCCGGTGATGTCCCCGCCGGGCCGCGCGGTCACTTTCCCGAGCGGCGGCTCCAGGCTGCGGGCGGAGCGCGGGGGGGGGG
>VWZU01014876.1:579943-705991 GCA_013397095.1 Sterrhoptilus dennistouni | reverse complement strand
ACCCCGGGAACCGTAAGTGGGGCAACATCGCTGCACCATCCCCCAGGCTGGCTGCGAGGGGCCGGCCCCGCGTCACCCAACACCCCGAACACCTCCGGCCTCTCTCCCACCACGGGGTAGATGTGCTCCATCCCCTGCGCTCGGGAAGAGGCTGGTAGCCCACTGTCTGGAAGCAGCTGTCTTCCCCGGACACAGAGGGACACAGCCCCCAGCCCCAGAGAGGAGAGAATCGGCTCATGGCAGCTCAGAGGAATCCAATTTTGCTGCGGCCAGGAGCTGCCTCCCCTGCTGCTAATGAAGTGCCTTTAATTAGCAGCCTAATAGCATGCTCTTAATTTGCCGAACAGCCAGTTGAAAGGATGGGGACCCCACTAAGGCACGGCTGGAAACAGCTCCAAGGGTTTAAAAAGGGACAGGTCCCGCCTGGCTGGCCCTACTCAGGACAGTCCCGTGGGGCCAGGAAAATGGAGCAGAGCTGGGAGAGCTGCATGGGCACCCCCAGGCATGGGTACCCCTGGACATGGGCACCCCCAGGCCTGCTGTGCCAGCCCCAGCCGGGCTGTCTGGGGTGTGGGAGAGTCCAGGCACCACATTCCTCCACAGAGGATGTTCCAGCTCTGGTCTCCTCCCTGCACATGAGCCTCCAGATCTTCCTGAAAGCATCGGGCTCTCTCCTCCAGCCACCAGCCTTGTGAGCCTGCCAGTGTTCAGTTTTCCCAGGGCTGGCTCCGGCTCAAGAGTTCCTGTGTCTTGCCCAGTGTCAGTTTCTCCACATCTGGATCAGGGCATCACCTTTACCTCTGTGCAGGTGTGCTGGGTGGCTGCAGAGACCTTGATGACAGGGTCATAGTGGGGGAGACCTGCAGAAGCCACAGTCCTTCTGGGGATGGTTCTGGTTCATTCTCAAAGCAGCAGGATGAAGATCCTTATTGGATTTTATTGGACTTAACCATGGGTGAGATGACTCAGCAAGAGAACATGCAGCCTGTGGGTCCCAGCCATGCCCAAAGCACCTGCAGTGCTGCAGGACAGCCCTAAACATGCCCAGGACTCAGCCCAAGCGCTTGCTAAGATAGGGCAAAGCAGCAAACCCTGGACAGGATGATGAGCCAGGTAATGCTGTGTCCTGCAGCCATGCTCCAATTCTGGTCATTCAGGTACATGGCTCATCTCTGGGAGCAGCATGTGGAGGGTTAAATGTGTCCACTGGTCTTTAGAAAGAGCACTGGAAAGAGGAAACAGCAGCAGCCATCTCTCCCCCACCCTGGTACCCTCCCAGCAAATACCTACCGGAAAACCCTCCTGGAACTCCCCAGCTCCTCTGCACTGGAGCCCACACCCGTCCCCAAGCCCCGTCCTCATCCCTGCAGTCACAGTCCCTCCTCCTGCCACACGGCCTGGTGCTGGGGACCGAGCAGGGACATCCTCCGGACACAGCCCCAAGCCAGGGGTGGCTGCTGCCTTGATTCAGGGAGTAAATATGGGTTATGGTCACTAGTTCCCAGCAGTGGCTGGGATGCTGGGAGCAGAGGCTTAACAGCAGATGTAGAGGTGAGAAACTCGTGGTGTGGCAAGAAGGGGGAGGAGGAAAGCCTGGAGTGCCAATTAAGGATCACCAGGGGGCTGGGTTAATTGGAGACACTCCTGTGACCTGACCCGGTGATAGTGGCACACGACAGCCAAGAGCTGGTGAGGAACAGCCACTGCCCTGAGCTGCAAGGGAGCTTGTCTCCACATTTTACAGGCATTCCCCCCCTGCCTCCATACAAGGTAACCCTGGCTAAAATATTCCCCGCGGCTGGGAAAGTGGCTGTGAGCCCATAAACCTCCCTGATCCCCACCCATTCCATCCCAGAGCTCCTATCTCACTCTTGCCTCGCTGCTGCCCCAGACTCCAGACACAGCACTGGGGCTGTCCCTGTCCCAGCATTCCATGTCATGGGATGCTCATGCATCTCCTTTCCTCAAGACATCTGACACACTGCCTGAGGCACACAAAGAAACCCATGAGAACCGGGAGAGGCAGAGCAGCACGTGTAGCTGGTCCCAGCACACATCCTGCAAAGTGTGATGGCATTTTATTGGACTTAACCATGGGTGAGAGGATGGAGAAGCATTTGGGACACCTGGGGGCTTCCCCTGAGCTGCGAGCTCCCCACTGGGAGTCTGTCCCCTTTTTCAAGATGAGATAAAAATCCCTTGGAAAGGATGTGGTCCCAGTGCTGTTTCTTGGGGTTTGCCCAGCACCATCTAGTCCAAACTAGATAAATTTCACAAGGAAGCAATAAACAGCTCATGCAAAGACAGATGCATTGCTTAGCAGCCACTGACACCTTTCGCTGATCTGGAAGAGAGGGAACTCGGCAGCACAGGCAGGATAGGCAGAGCTGCTCACAGACAGCACTGCTGCTCCGAAGGTCAGAGCAGTTTGCCAGGGCTGCCCTTTGGAGTTGACACAGCAGAAACAGATGGTCTGGCAGCCTCCCCACCTTACTGCCCCTTGGAGGAGGAGCCTTCCTTGATCCACCTCTTCTTGATCCACCTCAGCAAGGTGCTTGGGGCATGGGACAGGGAATTTTGGATACATCAGCTCTGTGATGTTAACTAGGGGCTTGAGTTTCTTCAAACCACAGTGGCCTCCAAAAGGAGTCAGTGCTGTCCCCGGCAAAAGCACTGCTCAGGCTGCTGCCTCTGCCTGAGTAGATCTGACCTCCATCTGCAGACAGGCTATTTACCTGTACAGCTGAGACCTTTCCAGCCCAGATTTCCCTTATCCATGTCATATTCCCTTATCCTGGTCATATTCCTTATCCAACTTCAGTGGTCCCCAGCTGATCAGCCCCACAGCTCAGCAACCTCTCTGCTGTTTGGAGACTTCTAGCTGCTCCTACCAGCCAGGTGCATGTCAGCAAATAATTGTGGAAAGCTCAGGATGGGAAGCTAACATGGATGTGAAACAAAGAGCATCTCTCTTGGGGATATAATGATATAATGAATGTGTGTGTGAGCTCTTTTAGGGTAAAGCGAAGTGACTGGTACTCACAGACATGCACTGCTGGGCATGAATCAGCTGGCAAGGGGGTCAGGGTGAGATCTCTGATGGCTGCAGCTCACTGCATGAGAGAGTTCAAGCAGCAGCTTACTTTTCCTCTCTTACCTCCTCCAACAGCCCTTCCTGGGACTGGGTCATGGGCAATGTACATGTGCTGGCTGTGGAGCAACTCAATCACTTGGAAATGCAGAGCTATCCAGAGCTCTCAAGACCAGAAGTGGCATCTTATTCCCACAAAACATTGAATCATTTCCACGTCCTCAGCACTGATGTGTGCCATTGCACAGGAAGCTGTGCCACACACTGCCTTGTAACTAAAGGGGCCAGGACACTGCTGGAGCCAGGGACAGCCCTTATCCCAGGACAGACAGTTCACCCACAGAAATCCACAGCAGCCTTACAGCATGTTTGTCTGCTCAGGGCCTTTTGTTTCCTTGGCCATGCTGCCTCCTCTCCTGAGAGCTCATCATCCTCTTCAAACCACCAATTGCTAAACTCGTCCTAAACGGTTATTGTAAGAATTACATTCTTTCTAGCTTAGCTAAGACAGACTGGCCAATTCCCCCTTTTCCAAGAAGTGCCTTACTATACTCTTGAAAGCATGTATATAAGATAACAATAAAAAACCACCAAACGAGAAGATTTCATTTTAAAGCTGTAGGTTGATCAAACACTGTTAATTTGAAGCTATGGCAAACATTACTTTCCTCCTTCATTTGAAGTGGAAATAAGGCACACATTTTTAAACAGAAAGGGTAATTAACCACTGAATCTATTTAAGATAAGCTGTTCATTCTTTTGCAGTGGAAATTTACAACTGAGATTGCTTTTCTTTCTCAAAGACTCTCTTTAGTACTTGAGTTTCTGGATTCCAGTCCGAAACTGGGAGAAGTTTTCCAGCTCATGCCCTGCAGGACAGCACTGTCCTAGAAATCTGGAATAAAGACCCTGATTCTCATCTTTAAACATCAAGAAGGGGAAGGACTATCTAAGGAACATCTAGAAATAACCCACAAGGAGAACCTGTTTCTCATGGGAGAGGGCAGTATGTGTGTTGTTTGGGTACACACAGACACCTGGGATTGTGGGTATGGAAGAGGTCTCATTTATGTGTACTGGCACTCACAGGCTGTTAAAATCAAGCTGCATTCTGTGTTACAGACCAATCCAAAACAATGGATGAAGCCCGTCACTGCACCTCTTCTTCCAAATCTGTTACTGGATCAGAGGAAATAGCAGAGAGGCAACAGAAAAGGTTAAAGTGGTGTAAATATATATATATTTACATATTATATATAAGTATGTATGTAAAATATGTGTGCACACACACTCATATACATATAAACACCAAAGCCTTGCCAAATAAAGCATGGGGCTGCTGGGAACCCTGTCACAAGGAGAGATGGAGATTGGAAGTGACAAAAAATCCTGCTCCCAGCACTTCAGAAAAGCAGGAGCCTTCACAATCTCCAGTTTCCCGCTGGCTCCCAAGAATGGAGCCAGCAGGGAAAGAGATGTCGGGAGTGCAGGGGTTTGTTTGTTTTCTGACCACCCCTGGAGTCAGGATCTTAAAGCTGCGGTGGCCTTTGTTTTAAAAGGGGCTGTTAAGTAAAATGGAAAGATCCAGGGCTGCTATCCAAGGAGCACTTTTAAAAGGAAGGCAGTCTGAGGGCAAGGGTGCTTGTGTTCTGATTTGGGCGAGCAGTAAGCATGGCAGCATCCCCAGCCATGGAACTACGTGGCGGTGCTGCGATATGTCAATTACTCACTCATTATTGAACAGCAGGATTCTGATTAGCTTATAAAACAAATTTGTGCTTCTCCTACCAGAATCTTGCAACAGTACCCAGAAAAACACAAAGTCTTTATAGGTTTTTCCCCCACACTTTTTTAATGGGCAGGACAGCTTCAACTCTTCTCTATCAGTCACATCCACTCTCTGGCTTACAGGGCAGACTCATGTGCCCCAGCCAGAGGCCATTAACTATGAATGGAGACTGTGTTAATCAGAAAGTATGCTGTGGTTTTAGGAAAAAGTGCTTTTTTCTTACTGCCAGGGCAGTCTTTTATGCTGCATACAAATGAGCAGCAGCTCTGAGGTGGGACTGGGTACTGTAGACACTCTGTCCTGTGAAGCCGTGTCCACCTCAGGCTTGGGGCAAAGCTGTCCACCTTTTGTCCACAGCACTTCCAGGTGTTCACACTGCAGATGTTGTGTACAGTACATGTAAAGCAGAAGTGTGACTCACACACATGGGGCTCGAGGAAAATACAGGATTGGTATTTTGACAGTGTCTTTTCCCCCCCAGAAGGAAAACAGGAGAGATTCACAGCTTAATCTTTGTATTTAAGTTATTTTCTGAACAGTTAAAAAAAAAACAAAACAAACAAACCACACTGTTACCATGATCCTAGCTCAAGTGAACATTAGTACATTAACTACACATCACCGTAACATAATCACAAAATTCAAAGCACTCATTACTTAAGAATCCAGATAACAAATATAGCAGAGTAACAAACAGAAAACTCTGGAGAAACCATGTTCTTTCTCACTTCTCCCACTTCCACAGCCTCCTCTGCCTGAGCAGGCTGGAGTGATGCAGCACAGGCTGGCCTGGCAAGCATGCAGCTCTCCTAAATGCAGCGATGGAAAATGACGGGAAGAAACAGGACAATACACTTTGCTGAGGTCCACACTATTTTTCTGACATGCTAAAACTAGGGCTAGGCTAAGCCCTGCAGTGCCTTGCATGATAAAGACACAGTAGCCAAAGCAAAGTTTTATACTCAAAAGCAGCTCCAGATTTTCACACTGAATTGCCCCAAAATTTTCACAGGTAGCTCCTTGTAAAAGCCACTGCAAACAGCCCACTAGCCTGCCTCCTGCACGTGGAATTTTGCTCAGATGTAAACCTGTGCTCCAGTGCCAGGAGATTAAAACACTTTGCCTGTGAAGGCAAAAAACTGTTCATTGTGCAGGTACTAGCACAGCTGCTCTGTGATGAAGACTTGTATTCCATGCTGATTTTCTGGCCACAGCTGCACGTGGCTCCTGCTTGAGCAGAAATCAAGCTATCTTTTAGGGTGATAGGCTATTTAAAAGGGACTTATTTAGGAGTTGTCTACAGCATTTAAAGGGCTTGCTGCACATCCATGTGCATCAGAATCCCCCTAATTTTGAGAGTATCATCTTAACATCCCTAAGGATCAACAAGTGTTGCCAACTCCCATGGGTTATCTGCTGGACAAGATATGTGGAAGCCCAGCAATCTCTGGGAACAAGAACAAAGTCATGGGACGAGTTTTCTGACCAAATGATCTATTCTGGCAGTGTGCCAAGGCTCCCCCTGGGGATTTGCTTTGGGGATTTTACCCAGTAGTTTGGCTACCTCATCTTCAAGAAAAATGGGGCAAAGGGGAAATGGAGGGGAATACTCAGTCTCAGCAGGCAGCCATTCCTCTCAACCCACTACTGGGATTTTGGAGAAGGAGCACACCCAAGGGACCTGCTGCTCCCATCTCTGAATTGAAAGTGGGGGCAGAAAGGCTGTAACCCCCTCATGCCAATCAATCCAGTAGGTATTTTCCAGCAGTATAGAGGAATTTCATATGGAGACCTCCTTTGAGGACAGCTGGGTCACTTGCTGTCTCCCCCCTCCTTCTGGGAAGCTGCTGCTTATCACTTTGGGGGGAACAGTAGGGCAAAGCTCAGCATGTCAAATGCATCATGCATGCCACTTGAAGACCCTGGCAAAGCTCATTCTTCTCTTGGCAAGTGTAGTTTAAACCTCCCTTTCTCCTTATGTCTCTACAGCATCCTGCAACGGGCATCAGCTGACAAGTTCAACAGTTGGAGGCCTTACTTGATCACCTCCTGATGACCTCTTATCATGGAAAACCTCCATTTTTAGCCAGCCAACTGCACAAGCTAAAAGATCTATTTTTAGTACTGTCCCCTTCTGTAGAGATCCATCTCCATCCCCACATACCCCTAGTTTTCAACCACTTGGGCCATCTCCTCCTTTTTCTCTCATAGTTAAGAGCAAGCCTGCAAGGCTGGACATTCCTTCTTGTTTCCTTCTCTAGCAAAGGAGAGCTGCTAGTATTTGTGATTTATTAAATGCAAATATTGCTGTTTCCCAGTGAATTAAGGAATAATAGGCCACAAAAGGCAGATCTAAAATCATGTTAAAGGAAGCTAACAAAGTTAGGCAAGAACCCAACCTAGAGAAGTGCTTCCCATTGGAGCCAGGATGCCAAAAAACTCAGAACCAAGCCTGAAGCTCTGCTCAGACTGAGGAAGGGACATGTGAAAGGGGAAAATACACATACCTGCGAGTGGAGAAATGTACATGATACTCTCCAGCCTTTTCAGTGTTCAAAAAAAAATTTAAGAAAAAGAAAAAAGGATCCTTTGGAGCAGGAGGTGGGTAGGTAAAGCATGGTGGTCCAAGTCAGCTTCCAGTTTTGAAACAAGTGTAAAGCATTTCAATGTTTCTGATGACCACAGACTTCTCAACTTGTCACCTGAATCCTTCCGTTCCAACAGTGGATATGTCTGTCCTTGAATGTTAACAGGGAGCAGAGGGAGCTGCTCCAGAGGAGACATCTGTAGAAGTCATCTCACTGCAAACTCCTTCATGCCATTTTCTATTTGCATATTTGAAAGCAAGCTGTGTTCCTCTGAGGATGAGAAATATTTGCAGCAAAACTGTGCCCAATTGCAAAGGAGTCACATGCAGGAGATGGTGTGGCCACAACAGATTGTCCCACACCTCCAGTACTTTCCATCCCATGATCCAAGGTGGAAGGCTAGCATGAACTTCCTACTTGTGGGAGAAGTGACAATCTCTAAGCAGCAGAGGTATTTCATTTCAAAGCAATGTGCAACACTTAAAGCCCACAGACACTTCCAGCCCTTTTTTATCTCCTTTCAGCAGGCAAGTTCTAGTTATTTTCATTATAAACTCTGCAATTATTCCAATCTGGTTGAGGGATTATCCATCCTGTTCATGCTGAAACCTCTCTCTCACATGCACTCTTGCACACTCACACACACATGCACACATATCCTAAGGGAAGGGAAGGGAGTTTGAAACAGCCACTTTCTTCTGACATTGGGAAATCTACTTACCAGATTGCTCTTCCCTGGGTGCACAATAAACACCACCAAATGTCAGGCTGTGGCAGTTTCAAGTTCAAGTTAGATCAGTTAACTTCAGTTTCCTTCTTAGCTATCAGAAAATTTGTACAACTCGGGGAGTGAGGTAGGAATCCTCACTCTTCTGCAGTCCTGTTTGAAGTACCTACACACAGTCCCTTCCTGAGGGTGACACACCTTTCTTACCACGTGCCAAAAATGGATTCCAGCAGTTGCTTGCTAAATGTACCTTAAAGAGCTCTATACAGCAGAGTACAAAGTATGGTACCACTTGAAGACCCAACAGAATAGCAGCATAGGGCAGCAGGGCTATGACAACCAAGGAGAATTTGCAGTGGTGGTGTCTGTTGTGTTTGGCCAGCCAGTCTGCCAGTTCTCCCAAATTCTCTCAACCAGCAAAAATACAATACATCCTTGTAGGTGTTTGCCACAAAGATGTAATTAAAATATTAGGAAGTTCTACAGCCTTCAGTAGCTGAAGTAACAGATAATTGTTTTCTACAGTAACAGAAATGGAAAAGACAGAGGATGACCAAACTGAGAAAAATAGTTAAACCTTCACCCAAGGTCATATAAACTCCTGCTGATATGCAGCCATGCCACAGACCTTGTAATACCTGAATTTAAAGGGACAATGTTAAAACAGTATTAAGACTCAGAACTTGCATTCAACAAAGTTTGGGATGTGAACTTTGATTCTCTCTGTTCCCTTGCCACTTTGGCTTTGGGACTGCAGTATTCATGATATGTAGAGCTGCCTGAAAGTCAAAATAGCCTTCCTGGACTTGAAAAGCAGTGGCAGAATTAGTTGTGGATGAACATTGTGACTCAGAACTTACTTACGACTCTGCAGAGGTAAGTCGCTCTGTTACTGCTACCTGAACAGTTGTTAACCTGTTTGACTCTTTTACAATAATAGTTCAAACAGAAAAGAGGAGTGTAATCACATGCTCTAAGATACTTGACACTGCTGCCCACATGCTTCAAAAAATGCACTAGATTCTCCCCAAGAACCAGCTTTGCCCTCCTCCCTAACTCTATTGCCTTCTTGTCTGTCTTAGCTGTCACCTAAACTATACAGGCCCTCTGGACTGCTCTTTGGGGACTCTTGGACCAGCTCCTTGCTAGATTTCCCTGGTGGAAAAAGCACATCCCAAGCAATTAGAAACAATGCAACAACTTCCCCAGCAAAGTGAAGTTGATGTGAGAAAAGCTTACAAAAAAAATCCCATCTGCCAAGTGCAGAGGGTGTTAACAAAGCCAGTTTAAATCCCTCCATCCCAGAGACGAAGGACCTCGATTTCCTACTGTGGGATTGGAGCAACTCCCCACTAAAGCAGTGGAGATTTTCCCAGACCTACAGCAGAAAATCTGGGCCTAAACCTGGAATGGCCAGGGACTGATTTATAGAGTCATTTCTGATGTAAATGCAGGCCAGCTGCAATTCATTCCAGCTCTGTGAAGAGAGCTGTTTACCCCCAGACCTCTGTCCAGCTCAGAGACATGCAGAATTGCTTCTCATGTACCTACTCTTCAGGGCTATTTTTGTCTTCTAAACAATGACAATTTGCAGAAGTCTCAGCCAGAAAGCAAAGACCCATCTCAGCTATCAGCAAAAGGACTAATCAGCCTGTGTCCCTAAACTGCAATGCAGTACATAGGTTAGTGAAGCAGACCAAAAACTCCTCAACCCCTTCTAGCAAAGCCAGTCCCAGAATTGCTGCAGAACTGGCCTGGAGTCACTGCTAAATGCAATGATTGTCCTCATGGCCACAACCATTTTACTCAACCACCATCTCCAGGCTGTGCATTTGCTCATTGAAATGAGGCAAAGTCTTATTGTCACGGCCAGAATGTTTGTGTAGTGTGTCCAATCCAGGGTGGCTCTTGAGAGCTCCATGAAGTTTTTAACAGCTCCCTCTTCCAGTACCCAGGCACAGCCTCTCTGAGGGGAGAAGGAATGGAGAGATAGGAGCAATGTCCAGCTTTCCTTCTCAGCCCAGCCTCAAACTTCCTCTAATTTACAGAATGATTCATAAGCCATCAGTAACACTGTCTTCAGGGAGAACAGCAATAGGAAAATGGTACAGACAATCCCTTTGCTAGTGAAATACTGTCCTGGGCCAACAGTTCACCTGGGGTGGGGGTGGACAGGATCTCAGCTCCAGTCCATCATGCTTGGGACTTTGGCAGGAGAGAGTTTAACTTCTCATTGACTAGCATTCCCCAGCCAAGCAGATGTTAAGGGGAGACTACAATACACATCCAGCTTCCAAAGGGTTAGCATAGCAGGCAGGAGAGGAAAGAGATGGATTTGGCTCATAATAGTCAAATTTCAAGGGTCCTCTCTCCACAAAAAATAAGTCTGCAGTCAGAACAGCCAAAAGCCGCAGGGAAGCTGGGGTTGGGGGAGATAATGGTCTGGCTGTTATAAGTGTTTCTGCTGCTCTTCAGAGCTGAATGCTTTTTCAAAGGCCTAGCAATGGATATTGATTTCAGCCTGAGAGTAGCAGCCTCCTTCCCNAGGATGCACTGTGGCTGTAAGTCTTCTGCTTAACAGCGAAGCAACACATTCTGGCAACATCTTAAATATATTCATAGGACATTGGTGACCAGGCTTGGAGGGGAACCAAAGAAGGGAAGAGTGAACATGAAGAAGAGAATGAGGGAAGAAAGAGATGGGAAGGTTTAAAAATGTTAACTGTTCATGAAAGATAAAAGTCATCTTCTGATATAGCAGCACTTTAGCAGTCAGCCGCGCTGAGTAGACCCTGTCTGAGATCAACCGCATGCCAACTTTGTTCCAGAAACAAGTCTGAGAGCCTCTCTCTTCAGCAAGTATTGGTTACGTGGATAGTTCTTTTGTCCTGGCATGTAAATACTGCAGCTTAAATGAGTCCTGGGAACAAAAAACAGAACAAACCAAACAAACCCCATTCATACTAAGCCTTTTAATGATTTAAAATAACATCTGATTGACCAGAGTGTTTGAGAAAATCAAGATCTGACAGGTCCAGAGCATCACTGTACAGTTATCAAACAGAACACAGGATGTGCCCCATGACAGAGCACTTTCATGGGAAAATGTCACTGTGGACACCCCTTTGCAGAAGCCTGTCAGCTCTTCTGCCATTCTTCTCTCTTATGTTTACTGCTATTAATAGTAATTGTGCATGTACCCACCCACGCAGGCAACTGTGTTATCCCACTTCACTCATATGCATCAAATTCACTCTACAACTGACCCAAACATATGAAACATTTTGTCCTCCCCACACTGTGCTGGCCAAGACAAAAGCAAACCAACCAGGCTCTGATATGAATAATTTAACATCCATGCTATGTAAAAGAGAACAAGGGCTAGGCCCTATCAGTAAATTATTTTGCACATTGGTGCATCTTGATTTAATTTGCCTGGGCTTGTGCCTGTGCCTCAGTGTCTCCTCCCCTACCCCAACTGTAATCTTGAATCAGCTTGCTGCAGAGTGAGGAGAATGGTCATCACTTCAGAGGGAGGTTCTTGGCAAAACCCTCCTGCCTGGTGACAACTGCCCAGGGTCAGGCCATCTGCATCTTCTTGTTAGGCAGCAGCTGCTCTACTCGCTCTGCAGAAACCCTTCTTCCTTCTGGACAGCAGTATAACTGATTTAATTATTGATGATGATGGACAGAGGAGGAGGAGTTCTTCAGGGGGAGTCAGAGGCACCACATGTCACAAATCCTAAAATAAACTCCCTATTCTAAGGTATTAGAACCATTCCTGTCCTTTTACAGGACACAGTAATTACTGTAAAACCAAGATGACAAACACTGATAGACCCAGCCAGTTATTCCAGCAGCAGGCTCACACTACATCCAGTGTCATCTTTGAGCCTCACCTTACTTTTAAAAGTTTTTTATTTTTTATTTTTTTACCTGTGCGAGTGTGAGGTACAGTGTAGTGTTATTTATCTGGAGATGTAGGTGTATGTTCTGGACGGGGAACGAGTGGATTCTGCCTGGGCAGCTGGGTCATTCAGAAAATCCCAGATGAGGATGGTGTCATCATGTGAGCTGCTGACGATCTGGAACTCATCAAACTGAAGTCGAAAGACTCTTCCAGAATGCTCCTGAAAGGCCAGTGGGAGACACAGCATGTTACTTTGCAAACTAGCTGGCACCTGGGATGGAGCGAGGAAGATGAACTTGGGCTTGAATTTAGTGTTATATTAATTTGCCAGTAAACCCCACATGACAGACTGTGCATCACCATCACAGAGCATAAATTAAATCCTCTCTCAAGGAAAAGGGTTTGCCATACCTGAGTATTTGCCATGCAGGAAATTTACATTACACTTGTCCCACTACTCCTTAAATCCCAATATTAGACACACACTGTGCAGAACAAACCAAGCTCCCTCCCCACAGAATTCCATCTGGTGAGGCTGACAGGTGCACTGTCTTCCTTATTCCATGGCAAAACTCCTTCCTGAAATTACAGCATTCCCAGGTACAGTAGGTTACGGGGTAAGAGATGAGAACTTTGCATTCAAGACTTGGCATCATTGCCACAGCTGAAGAGGGAACAGCTTAACACTGGAGGACACTAAGGAGCCTGTTCTAAAGTCCAGTAACACAGCAGTAATTCCTCCTAAGCAGTTCTAAAAACATGATCTAGAAAGGGCATTCTTTATGGGCAGTTTGCATTCTGCTCCGAGGCTGTGTGGAAATGGCATGACGATTTGGCAAGAGTTCAGACCATAATTAACAGGAGGCAATGGCAAGATCCTGGTATCACAGAGCAAATCCACTCTGCTTTCCCTTGTGTGTTGCCTATTTTCTCTTGGTGCTCATGGGACTCCAAGAGCAGTGGCCTCCTCCTTGGTCATCAGGGAACAGAAACTGTGCAGCAATGGTGACCCCTCTCTCTTCCATGAACACACATTTCTCTTCAGTGCTCACACATTGAAAGGGGCTTCTGGGGCTCAGGAAATAAAACATGTCTTAAAATACTTTAATACTGAAACTACAGGTTTCTCAAACATTTAGGCAGAAGAGAATTGCTAGTCACTAAAGGGGAAGTCTTTGTCTTATAGCACAAGATGACAAAAATACAGCTCAGTTTACAAAGAACAACAGCTGCTTGAAAGTGAATTTCTGAATCTTTAAATCAAAATTATTTAAAAATAAATGCAAACATAAGGCAGATTCTAAGATAATTTTTTTAGAATTTCTAATCAATGGCACCTTTTTGATCTTCTAACTGTAACTTGAGTTTGTCTTAAAAAAACATTATGAGTTTCTGTCTTCCCATCTATTCTTAAGGGAAGTGTTTTTCCAGATTTTGTATTATAGCAGTAAAGAAGTTCTTCCAAAAAGTATCATTACAACAGTCAGATCCACTGACAAATTACTCACAGGGGAGGAAGGGGGGAGGGAGAGAGGGAGAGAGTGTGAGAGAGAGAGGTACTTCCAAAACTTCTTTTCAAAACTCTCTTTTTGATGCCAGTTACTGTGGGCTAAGTAAGGCTATCCTACCTGGACTGTTTATGTCATAAGGAAAGCTGAACTGTGAGCTTATTCTGTTCATGGAAAGCTTCTGTCAAATTCATGTGGCCACTGTTCCATCTAAGGGAAGACAAAACTGGAAAGGACCTGGCATGCAGCGAACATTTGTTATCTGTGCACTTTCCTCCTACTGTTTGAAAATTGAACACAAGCAGCAGGAGACTCATGATGTTCATTGTGCAGCCAGGTTTAATTTTGGAGGACGAGGGAAGAGGAAAAAAAACACCAAGGCACGGGTAAGCGGGTATAAGGACACCCTGTTGTCATAAAAGTCCTAAAAGCACCGCAACAGCTTCCTCTGCTCCCCACCCTGCTTTTGGCCCCCTCCATTGCTATCAAACAGGGATTTATGAGTATCCATGTGTTGAGATTCCTACAGTGTTTCCATCCCACCACTTCTGATTTATAATATAATTAGCTGGGGCACTTTGGCTGTCCACTGCTGGAAAATTCAGAGGAAATCACACCAGTTAAATTAAGTCTACCGGTTACTAGGCACACATTTGTCTCAGGCTGGAGGAGAAACACTACTAATACCAAGCTTAAGTCTTAGACTCAGGATATGAGCTCATGGACACAGAGTTGTTCTATAGCTTGGAACAGGGTGACCAATGACAAAGGTTCTTCTGGATTTCAGCCATGAAACTTTTTGCACTTCTATTTGGCTAACAAGAGGGTTTTTCAACATAGCACCTGTGGGCATCCAAAGCTCTCCTGGACTCTGATCTTGCAGCTGACAGTCCAAATACATGAATGGAAAAGGGTAGCATGGCTTAATGATCTTACTACCTGTCAGCTGAGTCCCAGCAACCTCACAGCCTGCACCAATGTGATGTAAAGTACTTCAGAGAAACCTACAACAGGAGCAATTCAGGTGGCTGATGAATGTGCAGAAGGTCAGCCAGCACAGCTCAGCTGGTGAAAAGTAACCACATTTTTAGAGAATCAGACAGCCTTAGTACGATCCTGTTTTCGAGCACAGCCTACAGTCATGTGCCACAGCAGGGAAATGTCTAACATACACCAATCAAAACACTGCCTAAACACTTTCAACCTAAGAAAGAAAAACATATAGTACTTATTTTTCAATGAGATTTTGTTATTGATTGAAATCTGGCTTAATCCCCAGCAACAGTGTCGGTTTATTAGGTTGAATGTGGTGGAGGAACACTTATAGGAACCACCCCAAGGCCTTGGCTGTCCTGGTATTTTTCTTACAACTTTCCCACATTATTTTAAGACCAAGCAGATTCATTGTTAAACATGACTGTGAATGTTAACACTCACATAATGACATTTTAACCGCACCATCATTGACCCAGACTAGAAACCAGTGGAGAGCATGAAAAGAGTAGTTGCTGTTTAAGCATAAGACAGTTTCACTCTTCTGCTTCAGGCCTTATATGCTTTTTCTTTAAATGCCCAAAAGGCAGTTGAAAACAATCCCAAGAGTGTCTTTGTTCCTGTTCCTCAAATTTGGAATGTAGTATTTTTAAGAAATTTCATGCCAACAATTCAGAGAACTTACTACTACATCATCAGGTACACACAGATTAATGTAAACCCACTAGCATATGGATTCCAAGGATGAGCTAAAAAATAGATTCACGTATTAACTTCAAATCACAGAATAAAACTGGTGAAAAGGCCAGAGTGGAGTGAAAAGGCCAGAGATTCTAACTTCTACTGCTTGCAATTAATAGCTTGCAAAATTAAAAGAAGTTGGACAACCTAAAAAGCCAGATCCCTAGAAATTATTTCAAGATCCTGCAGACTAGGGCTAAACTGACTTGAGTTTGCACAGCTCAGGACAGTTCTGAACAAGCACACTTTCTTCACCACCTCTATCTAAAGCTCTTACCACAAGAGTTCGCAAGCAGAGGGTCCCTGCTGGAGCACGGGGATCCAAAGCAGCCACAAGATCCCATACTTTAATTTTCCTAGTGGTGAAAAAACAGACAAACACCATGGCTCTGTTAAAGAGAAAAGAGCAAGCACTCACAGAAAAAAACCCAAACTGTTAGCACAACTTAGCTAATACACCAGTTTAAGGAAAATTACAGTGATCTTTCTGCTCTTGAGACCTGGTTCTTGCATTTCCCCTTTGTAAATCTTATAGAACTTAATGCGAGGTAAAAATATGCTGTCAATAAAGTAAAACACATAAAAAGCAGGTGGTAATAACTAACAGAAACATGTGGGAGTGCAGACAACTAGTCTGTAATGGCAAATGGTCCTGCAGAGAACCTCAGATGGGAAATATTGTTCTTACAAGTGGTTGAGCTGGAAGAAGTTTCAGGTTGAGTCAGTCAGATACTCTTACAAGCACAAGAACTGGACCACACACATCAAATCACATGGACTTAGTTCAAAGGAAGAATGACAGCTATGCTCCGCATGACAGCATGGTCTGCATTTACTGACCATGCAAAGGTCCTCTTGGTGTGATGGAGAGTCTCATATTTATACAGAAGAAGCACAAAGTGGGATGGGAGACACCGAGACAGGAAAATACAAAGCATTGACTGCATTGATAACCTCACCCATCATATGCCCCACTGACTATCCTCTTGTTATCAAAGCGTATGCATCTCACCAACTCTTCATGGCCTTCCAGTACTCGTAAACATGCCCCACACTCGATATCCCACAGCCTGGAAGAGAGTACAAAGAAGCATTAAGAATTTTTTAATACCTTAGCATTGCAATGAAACATTTGGTCTTTGCTTGTAGTTAATGGAAACTTGGAAATAAGGATTACGATGGAACAACAAAGAAGAAACAAACTACACTCATCACTCCTTTTCCCACAGTTAAATGGATACAAGATTTTCCACATGATCCTATGATGTTACAGTATCACATAGGAGATGAGTCACAAACCAGTTGTGTCTAGTATCTACTGCTCTAGTAACACAGGATATCTCTAAGTTATCTTCACTGATAACTGATAAAGTGAGCCTCATTTTATTTTACTAAGGTTCATTGTTTATAAAAGTGCTGTGCTTTGGTTTTAAGATATTAAGAAAGGGAGACTTACCAATCCCATTGGCAGCTTGTTTCAATTGGTATGATCACCTTCAGAGGGCATGAGCCCCTTTCTGTTCCCCTACATGCCCATTTCTGATTTGGAGACTATCATCAGACAAATTAAGTTATCAATATAGTGGTGAGAGGCACAAGAATTAACAAGACCTTATCCTTTGTCGTTTCTCCTCCCTGAAGGTATGTTTAATCTGTAATCCAGGCAACCTGACACATAAGCTAAAAAGGATGCTCTGTCTTTATTATTCTGAAATGCATTTTTTTCTTGCTCTCAAATAACTCCTGTGGCTCTATGTGAACTGTTTCTAATAATACAGTATTTTTAAAAATTTCTGGCACTGAAACCAATATACAGCAAGAGGCTCAGCAACACATTATTCTCTCAACTGTAACTATCCCAGAGTTTTGGCTTTTGTGCGGGATTTTCACCATGGAGAATACATTAAAATACGTAACTTTTACACTTGAGCACTAACTTGAAAAATAGATAAACGCTTTGAACAGTGACGAAGTAAGTCTGTCTGTTTTTCATACTTCTGCCAGCTCTTTGACATGACTCCCAATTACCAATGGATAAAGCAAGGTTATTTGCCTACAAGAACTGCAATTCTTTGACATGTATTATCTAGAGGTGCTCCATCTCTGGCTGAGACATGCTCTGCTCATACAGCAGTCTTGTAATAGCAATATCTGCTCTGACTCCCTGACACACAGTAGAAAGAAAGCAGTCACCAATGTTCTCAAATGCTCATTCAGTAAGTGCTCTGACTGGCATGAACTTCACAGTAGTGAGAAATATGGGGGATTTGTGGAATTTCTCTGGGTGACACATCTTGAAGCAGCACAGCTGCTGAGAGGTCAGGCCACTTTTGCTTGAGAGACAAAGAAAGAGATAAAACATCCCCACATATTTTATTCCTGAGGATCCTCAGGGAATAATCCAGATCCAGTTGATGTGTGCTCAAGGCTGGTGGGTAATGACTGCAGCTGTCTTGCCACAACAAGTTGCTCTCACTTTGGACAACAGAGGAATGAACAGAACACTTTTGTCACTGTAGAACTGAGAAAGAATATGTCTATGCACATGTTTGAAGCCAACAAGAAGCACAAAGTGATTCTTCAATCTGTGAAGTTGATCTTTCAGGAATCTGCAAAGGGTCCAACAGTTTTCACTTGAGTACAGCACACCAGTCAAGGTCAGAGCAAACAACTCCATGGCAAAGGTCAGCCAAAGGCACTCTGGCTGGTCAGAGAGCATTACGTCTCTCAAAGACTGTTAACAGGATGGACAATGCCAGAGATTAACTGGTGCAGAAAGGTCTGAAGAGCAATCTTGTGCCAAGAACTTTTGTGCCATGTGTTTTCATTCCTTGCCATTGATCCTGAAATAGCCAGCAGCTCTCGGAGGCTGCATCACACTAACTCAGGCCTATATTTTCAGATTCCAGTCTGAGGTTTTACCTGAATCTGAATGGGATTACAAGAGGTGATCATGTCCCTTGCCATATGGCAAATGGGCTTTCATGTACAAAGGGGATAACTGCTATTAAGAGTAGGGTCTCTTAGCAGTGTTGGTGCCGAGGGTCTTTCTCAGATTTGATAAGTTTCTCTAATTTCTACTTCTTTAAATATTCAAAGGAACAAACAGTATAAGAACTAAACTTTAGGCTTGAGAACTAACAAAAAAAAATCACTACAATGTGTATGCACACTACTACTGCTCCTTCCTGTAACTTTGGGAGAACTTCCGGAAGTAGAGGGAGATCTGCAATTAGCTCAGCTTTTAATTCACTAGAAAGCAGATCGAGGAGATGTACAGAAGGCAGGTGAGTTTGAATCTCCACTTCTTGGAGAGAATGCTGTTATGTGAGCACACACTAGAAACAGACACATGAAGACCAACCACTCATTAAAAACTTAACCCAACGTGATACAGTCTAATTTTATTTTCTTGTCCTAAATTCTCTGGTTCCTTTTTTACTACACCCTGTTTGTCTGTAGCAATTAAGAACTTTGGCCCTAGAAGCTAAGATACTGAAGTGATTGGATTAAACTTGATGGTCTGATTTCTGCTAGATGGAAATTAGCACAGTGATAGTGATATCTGTGTAGCTGTGTCCTCTTACACGGGTGAAATTTCCAGCCTAAATCAAAACCTAAATAATTTTTCTATGTGGAGTCTCCCTACAGAAGTCTGAGCTACTTCACATGTCCTTAATGTTTGCGGTTGCAAAACTAGAAATCCCAAAGTCTTCTTCAGGAAAAAAGTTTCCCTTCAACTGAGAAATAATGGACTTTTAAGTTCTGTATTAGCCTCTACTGAAGTCCAGCACACAACATCTGGTAGTGAATGAAAATCAGACCTACAAAGCACCAAGCCATCCACAAAGATTACTCAGGAACCTTTTCTTAATCATCCTTCCACTGACTTGTGCCCTCTGCTAATGGCTGGGAGAAAACTGTCTTTTAACACTGGGTAAGCCTTTTGCTTTGCTCACACTGCTGCTAAACTTGATTTCCATTAAGATTCACTGTTGACTTTCCTGAAATTCTAGCATAATTTATCTGTCAAGTAGGGATTTTGTCCAATGCAAGCAATAAAAGTAACTGTATTCCTGTTCAGCATTATCACTATCTTGACATTTATTTTTATTAGCATTGCATATTTTAGATCCTTCCCTAACTGCTGTAGTATTTAATTATTTCTTGCTCTGCATCTGAGGCCAAGTTTCATAGTACAACTGCAGAGGCTTATTTTTTCTACTTGAAGTGCAGAAGTTCTCACCAAGTGGTGCTGCTCTTACTCAATGCCTGTAATACCTCTTCCCTTGATTAAGAAAGAGATGGAAGTTTTAGCTCTCCTGGTCATGCTCTCAGACAGCCCTGTAGTAAAATCTGGAACAGTGGCCTGGTGATGTCAACCAAAGGACCACTGTTTTCCTACAGAATGCAGAGCAAGGAGAGGCAGCATGTTGCAAACCAAGTCCACAGGCAAACAACAGCACGGATCATTCTCACTGAGGAAAAATTGTTACTGACATGTGAAGTGAAGGGTTCCTGCTGGCACTGTCCAGCTCTCAAGTTTTATCAAAAGGCAGACAATTACTTAAAAAATTGACAAAGGGAAAAGGAAGGTTGCTGTTACTCCCATTTCCATGACTGAGCCATTTTTTCTGTATCATGTAAACTAATATTCAAGCTTGTTCCATACATTGTGAAATTAATGGGACATCCCTCTGCCAGCAGCTGCAGGATGTAGGGAGAAATTCTGGCTTGTGATACCAGAAAGAGTTAAATCTCAGATTGCAACCAGGGCAGCTGGAGAAGTGCAAAAGGCAGCAAACTGAACTTCATACTCCAAACCAGCTGTTCTAAACTTAACCAGGTGCCAAGTACCACAAGAAGAGTTTGGCGAGAGCCCAGGAGGATTTCTGCAGAGGATTAAATGCCTCTTACTGCAAATCTGACCCCTTTAACTAGACACATAGTCCAATTAAAATATCACAAGAGGACATCGTAGAAAGTGGTACTTGCCAGCTCTTTCATACACCAGAACTGTCTGAGCAATGCAACTTGTTGATTAGTATGGGACTCTTGAGATGCAGAGGATGAAAGACAACACATTAAAACAGGTTTCCAATATCTCTTTCCAGTAGCTCCCAATGTTCTACACCAAAGAAAGCATATTTCAAAGTTGACAAGGGTACAGAGCACTTCAGTGGCCTAACCTCTGCATGTCTCAGGGCACCAGAGACAGCGTGCTTGCACAGAACCCTGCGATGAGGAGTTTGTGTCTCACCTGATGGTATTATCTGAAGAGCCGCTCACTACTAGCCTGTCTCTGTACTGCAGACATGCAATGCCTCGTTTGTGGCCATTTAAGGTGCGCACAAATTCGCAGGTACTAGTGTTCCATACCTGTGACAGGAAGCGGGAAGGGAACCACACAGAGACAAAATTATTACGAAGAGACTAACAAAAGACGGTGTCTGTATGATATATAGATCCATCCAGAATGCTCTTAATGAAGACTGGGAAAATCACCCCTCTGATGACCTGTGATTATAGTCTGCAAGCAATAGCAGGTTGAGTCACTGTACGCAGAAGATTTTTGCCACACAGTATCAAATTAGCTTCCAGGTTTAGCATTCTTGGGCTATGATTGAGTTTACACACAATATAGATTCTCCTGAGGTTTAATGCTGCAGACTGGGATCATAGCAGTAATACTTGAGTGTCCCCTATCAACTCACCTTCACTTTTGTCCCCATGCTGCCCTCTAACAACTCTTTAAATGACTTAACAGGTTATGGAAGTGGTCAAGTCAAAAAAGAACACAGAAAAAAATGTTCTTTTTCAACCGCATCTGTACCTGGAAGCGATTTGCCACAAGTTCTGTAAATGAGTTGTGCCAGCTCAACTGAGGAGGGACAAGTGCAAACGAGCAGGAGGAAGAACACTGCTTCTAAAGGAAGATCCTGCCAAGGGGCCATCTTCCCTGTCTGGTCACTGTTCTTTGCTAATAAATACCCCAGTGCTGCAAATAAAAAGCCTCTGAAACACCTTACCTTTATAGTTCTGTCACCTGATGCTGATACAATGTACTTGTCATCAAAGTCCACCACGTTGACGGCAGCCCGGTGCCCCACGAGCACCCTCCTCAGGGTGATGTCTGTGGGGGAGGCCATGTCCCACACGGCGATGGAGCGGTCCTTGGAACACGTCACCATCATGCCGTTGTTGAAGCGGAGGTGCAGCACGGCTTCGCAGTGGTGGATCAGTGTGTTCAGCATCTCGCCTGCATTCACGTCCCACACTCTGCAGGTTTAGATTTCAAACCAGAGAGAACAGAGTTAAAAACCTGCACAGTGAATTTTCTGCAGAGCAAGAGAGGGACAGGGAGAGCTAATTGACTCTCTGGCAATATTAGAGAAGCAAACACCACCAAGTTATATATACATCTATTAAATAGTTCATTAAAAAATGTATTAGATAAACCTGTTGATTATGTGTACATTGAGACAGCCCAGCAGCCAAAAACCCTGCAATGCAGTTAACACCATAAAAATAATGCACCCAGGAAAAAAGCATTCTTTAATTAAGGGAATTTAATGCTGAGGAAAGGTAGAAGACTGATGGCCTTAAAGACTGGTGTTTCCTGGTTGTGCCTGCCTATTATACACTTCATTTCCAGTCCATGTGGAGAAGTTTGTTCCCTGACAGGCTTCATTTTTGACCTCTCTCACAGGACTATCAGCTTAAGTGGTAATTTATACACAGAAGTAGAAGACAAGACAATTCTTTTCAAACAAATACAAGTAATTGCCACAAGTTGCACCATGATTTGCATTTACCCTGCGGTGCATCTGGTACACAGCTACATTCCAGGAATGTGCTGAATACCCAAATTAAGACACAGCATTTATGTCAATTTAATGTTATTGGAACTAACTGTTTCAACTGAATGATAATTTAAGATACAAGTTAGACAAAAGCTTTATACAGAACTTCTAGTACTTGAAAGGAAGATTTTAAGTCTTAAAAATATTTCTTTTGGGCTATTCTGTTGGCAAACTTCTTTTGCCCTCCATAAAGAGATTTCTTTTGGCACTATCACACCTGTATCCCAGATACACTATATGAAAGCAGAAAATGGCTGTATCATCAGGCACATCAGACCGTGAAGAAGTTAAAACTTCCTGCTGCCAATAAGGGGAGCAGTAAGAAAAGGCAAGATGGGAGAAAGACTTCTAATTTTCTAACTTATGGAAACTAAAGTGCATCAACTTATAAACTCTAAATGAGAAGGAAAACCACATTCCAATTAGAAAACGCAAAGGAGAAAAAACTAAAGACCTGAGCCATTAACATATGAACAGTTTGCAGACAGAGTTGCCAAACTGAACAGGAGCTGGAGACCCACTGACTTCTTTGGACAAGTGCATCCGTGAGATCTCAGAAGCATTAAGAGCCCATCTGTACAGTCTATTGGATGAAGCCTCTCTTCCTGAGGAGACCCAAGGATAAAAGTGATGCGTCCTATGTGCCTCTGGGGTCTGCACAAACGTTTATAGATACAGTGGGAGACAAAGTATTCCTGGGCAAGTAGCCAGTCTGCAATTTGGCCTGCCTGTCCTGATATGGAAAATGACAGTGCTTGTTACAGAAACCAGCCTCTCCTTTTGTGATCTGTTTAGCCCAGTGCAGTTCCCACATCATCTCCAGGCAGGCAGTGCTGCTGAAATTCTGGATTCCTATCAATGACAGGACTCCAAAACCTAGCAAAACTGCAAGACTGCATGCATCACATGTCAGGAATTCAATTTAATAGTTATTAGCTTAACAGTAGTAGTTTACACAAGCACAGAGGAACTTGCAGCCATAGGAATGCATGCTAATAGCTCCAGAAAAGGGCACCAGTGCAGCTTTTTGCTGTCTAACTTCACTGCATGAGTATTGCTTGTACTCTGACAAGGAGGGAGTATATAACAACAGGGAGAAGTCAGACCTGCCCCTTTACATCCAAGTTCAAATTGCAATTCATTAACTCATATGGGCCCCTATTTACACTACAGGTCTTACACACACTGGAATCCTCTGATATGACTAGTGGACTTCACAAATGCACAACATGCACCACTAGTGCTACCTTGAAGTGTCCAGCCTTTTACTGGAAACTTGAAGGAAGGCAAGGTTAGAAAGACTGAATGAAAAGAAACACCATGCTGAAATTTCATTTAAAGTCATAGGACATCTAGTCATATATATTTTGTTAAAATTAAATGACAATGGATGACTGAACCTTCAAACTTGCTTTGGAAACTTCAACTCTTAAAAAGTTATTCTCAAAGAGAATTTATAACATTCTCAGGGAATGTCAAAACATGCAAAACCTTGGTGAAATGCCAGATGGCCTTCCCAAGTCATCTTGACCTTGACTGGCCTTGGCTTAGATTCTCATTTCTCCTTGACAGCGATTTGCATGGACATCTGATAAACAAGGACAGCACAATGCTGAACAAATATGCTGAACTACTTCTTGGAACTGCTTGAACAGCATACATCTAAGAAGAGAACATTTCAGCAGCTTGCAAAGCTAAAATCTTAAGAGGCAAACAGAAAGGTCCAAATCATGAGCACACACCTGACTGTTGAGTCTGAAGATCCAGTAATGATCACTCGTTCATCATACTGGAGGCACAGGACAGAACCCGTGTGTCCGGTGAGAATTCGCTTGCATTCCAATGTATTCTTATCCCAGATCTAAGACAGCAAACATTCAAAACTGGACAGTTCAGTACGGTTTTCATCTCTCAGCACTTACTGGCTTGACTAGACTGTCTTTTACTACAGCACATCTTCCATAGTGCACTTAGAACACCTTTAGTGGCATCTGCAGAGTCTCCTAGAGGCTCTTTGGTGCAATACATTGACATCTTTGATATTACTGGCTTTACTATGAATATTGGTTTTACCTTTCTCATTAGGGCCCATTAATTACATAGCCTGTAATTACTGCTGGACAAACTCTGCTGGCAAAGCCTGTCTGTCTGAAAACAGAGTCTCTCTAGGCAGATAAAAGAGGTGTAGCTGCTGTGCAGGTGGGAGATGGGGGAAGGAGAAGGCTAGGTTACCAACAAGAGACTGGGTAGGTGTCACTGAAATTAGGACACTATTATTTATGGCATAGGCACTCCAAGCCATTAGTATGCCATGATGGAGCATTCTCACCTTAATAGTATTGTCTCGTAGGCCGCTTACTATCTTCTGATCATCATACTGTAAACAATAAACGCCTTTGCTTGTCTCACTTCGGCAGTGGATCCTCTGTAAACTGTGCCTTCCGCACCGCCAGTTCGACTCTATTGTCTGGAGGAGAGACAGGAGACAGATGTAGGGGAAAAAAAAAGCATGGAACTATCTCCCGTTGTTGTAGTTTGGTTGAGAAGGCAGCAGACACTTTTCTTTATGCTTTTTCCTGCAATCAGGCCCATACAATGACATAACTGCTTTCTAGAATACATGTACTAAAACCAATTAAACAGAAAAATCCTTGAAAAACATATCATGGCTAAACTGGTCTGTGTTGTTGGGATATGGTGAGGAAGAAGTAACCTAAAAGCCGCCTTCTATCTCCAACCTTTAGCTCCCTGTGACTCAAGAGTTAAGTAACTGAAGAGAAAGCCTTAGTTGAGCTCTAAGTGCTTTTACAAACTTGTCACAACAGTGCCCAAGCACTGCTCCTGCCATTAGGAAACAACCAGAACATGCCATTTTGCTCACAATAAACACAAGGCAAACATGCTCAGCTGCTTCTTTTTTCCCTGAGTCTTAGGACTGCAGGCTTTGGAAATCCACTTTCTCCCTGCCTCAGCTCTTGGTACGTTCCTGTAACAGCCCATTAGGTCTCATTGCACCAGGAGGAGCAAAGTACTGTGGAACAGAGGAAACCAAGATGTTACGGTGCTGCTGTGACATCTGATGTGCAAAGTGTGGAGACTCTACCTGCGAACAGCTCACCGAACAATCCAACTCATCCTCTGTCTAAAGGAGCAGCAGGATCTTTTATAACTATCCCAGATCTCCAAACTCCAGACAAACACAGACATGTCAGATTTAATGAAATATTACACTGCAGTGGAATATCCCCAGAATTCCAGCATCATGAATAAATCAGGATAATTTCAAGAAAACAAAACTAAAAAACCACCACATCTGGCAGCTATTTCTTACCTCTATGTCCTGTATAATTTTGGGGTAAAGTGCTCTGTAGAAGGAGTTGGGTGGTGCAGTTCCATCAGGAGGTTTATTTTTAAATAGATATTGCCCCCTGGAAGACAAAGAACATTTCCACTGAACACAAATCATGTTTCAGCATTTTGGAGAAAGGTCCTCCTGGCATTTTACAAATGGGTAACCACTGCTGACAGATTCATAGTCAAACTTAATTTACTAAGAAGGGATGGTTCCTTGTTTGTTTGCCCTGCAACATGTCAGTGTTGTATTTTAACACTGAAATACCCATGAAAAATCTGTGTCTAGTAACTCGGGGAAGGGAAATAAATTCTCTGTTATGGACAGGGGCCCATTCAGCTCAGTAAGGGTTGACAATGGTTCATGCTTGCAATACTCACACACATTATCAGAGGTCACCTTTAAAATAAAGCATGCAAAGTAAACAAAAGAAGCAAAGGAACCCTCAAATTCACTACACATCCAAGGCTAGCTTTTATCTGCATTAGCAGGAACAATACCAGTTTGGTACACAGACATTTTACCGCTACTATTCTGTTTTGGTAAGCAACACCTCATCTGTGGTGTTGCTCCCTCATCTCAACACTGATTTGGAATACTCATATCCCAAGCTAGGGTTTTGTTACCAAAAAAATCTGTAAACGGCAATCACTGCCTGCTGTGCAAAAAACTTTAATTCTTCATCCTGAAGTTAAGAAGCCACCAAACACGGTGTGGAAGCTAGTAAACCCCACCATGGGCGTACTAACTGCTGCTCTGCCTGGCAACATGCCTCACAAAATGGAGAGAGGCACAAATGCCTCCGAGTGTAATCCTGGCATCAGAGGCACAGAGTTTACACTGGGCCAGCTCTCCACTTCTCCCTCCCTTGATCCATTACAGCATAATTAATTGTTCAATACTTCCTTGTGCATTTCCTTCCTGTCCTTTAAAACTCAAAACTCATTTCAGAGACTGTACATTAGCTGCCCTGATACACTTGAACTACAGAGATCACAACAATGAACTAAAATCTTTAGGTCGCAAGGCAGGACTAGACTATAGGACTGGAGAAACAAAATGACAAATGCTCAGGAAAAGAACTTTTGATACTTCTTTAAATCAAGTATTCTAAGTACAACTCGAGAGAAAGGTGCTTTCATATTTGGACAGAGGAACCACCTGTTTCTTCAAACACAATTACCAGTAGACATGCATATGGGAACAAACACATAAAGATGGCACACATGGATGCAGACAGATTCCTAGATAACTAGACAGATTCCTATTTACTGTGATTCAGCCTGGAAGTGCATTCATGAAAATTAATATTATTGGCCAAGGAACATGAAAGCCTATTTGGAGATGCACAGAATACCTTGGAGACATCCTGGAAGACTTGGGGCAGGTCTAGAAAAACCTGTGTACAAGTCTATGTGCCTAAAAACCTTTTTATTCTTTCTAACTTTACTAGCTAATGTAACAGAAAGTCTGGTTGCTACCTGTAAGTTGCCCTTCTGCATGGAGAGTCAGTTGTTTACTGTTCAGCTGAAGGATTGCTTGGAATTTCCATGGCATCCCTGCAGTTGTTGTGCTGTGGCTCTGGGATAAAAAGAACTATTGTTTGCAGGTTTTGATGACCAGCCAATTCAATCAGATGGACACAAGCATGCCCAGATTTTGGGCTTCTGTTTTATTTTTCTCTAAATCTGTGTAACCCTTACTGCTCCCTGACAATCTGCCAGTGAAGGCTGCCATGCTGCAGAATGGGAGGGTTGTTTCTGTCATAAAGCACAAGCTGCAAATGCTGAAATCAGGCAGCTCACGTGCAAATTGAGGAGCTGTAACGAAATAACACCAGTCATACATCATTCTGAACTGTCCAGTTAGTCATCTCCCTGCGCCATGCACAGAGCTAGCACTGATTACAAGCTATAACATTCTATATGGCAGAGATGCAATTGCACTGGGTATTTCCTGTCTGCACCTTAACCACACAGTTCTATCTGCTCATTACAGGGACAAACAGAGGGCAGTCTGAAAGACTTGGGAACAACTTGCTCTTGTGTCAAAGCAACCTCCAGCACATAGCATAAACACGAAGAAGAGGTGCAGTAACATGGTGACTGTCCTTGACATGAGAAACAAAATTTTGCACCTATCTTTTAGAAGTGTCATGTGTCTGAATGATTAGTATTTGGTGCTAACGTTATTTCTAAAGTGTGGAGGGAGCAAACCCCAGTGATGCCTCGGCAGAAGACTTTCAGCTGATTACACCATACTCCAAGAATGGAGTAGAGTAATTGGAAAGGGTCTAAACAGAGAAAACAGAAAATACTGAAGAGGACAAGACAACACATCGTTATGGTTGGCTAGTGCAGCCAAAACATAGGAAACACGGTCATCTTTCAAGACAGAAAAGATTACTGCAAAAAGGAGAATGAGAAACTGTCCTGTTTATCTGTGCAGGTTAAATGTAACAAGTCAAACTGTAGCTAGGAAGATAGCCTAGGTATCAGGAACACCTCTCAAACACTGAAGGTAGAAAGAGTAAAAAAGTGAAACCGTGGAATTCCTTTTCCAGGCATTGCCTGGGGAATCTCCATCGGTAGAGGATTTTAAGAACAAGTTAAGACAAAGATTTGGGATGACTTAAGAAAAACCTGTCTCTGCCTGTGGGAAACAGAAAGGACTAAATGACCTCTCAAGCTCCTCTTAGGACTTATTGTGAGTGACCTCAACAGTAGGGAGGGAAAATGGAAATCCCGGAGAGAATAAGGCGCTAAAAAAATATGCAAAAGTTACCACTGCCATGCTTGTGTTTATTTTACTCTCTTTAGAAACATTGCACTATTGGAAGCAGATCAAAGTAGTATTTATTTTTAAAGAATGTCTCATAATCCTGATTTACTTGCCTTCACTTCCTGAGACAAACAGTATAACAAAATTAACCATAAACCGGGGGTCTTTGTTTGCAACTCTGTATCTTTTTCTTTTTAATAGCAACCAAAATGCCTGAGCTGTCACTTTTATCTTGTTTATGAAATATTCATACCCAGTTTCCCTTCTGCCAACATCCTAGGGACACCCTTGGAAAAGAAAATTATGTGCTAAGGGGTGTACCCCTGAGAGAGAAAGTTCTAATGAAATGTTAGCAGAGCAGCTTCAAACTTGAGTGAGACCTACATTGTAGTAAGGTTATTACAGATGATTATTAACTAATCTATCTGCATTTCTAAAGTCCCCTATTCTCTGTGGTACCTACCCTCAGCTTCCAGTTTGAAAATTAAACAGATATCTAATAGTGAAAATCTGCTGAGGAAAACAAACAGACCTATCAGGAAAGAACTAATTCATAGCACATGCTCCCCCACTGCCACTCCTGAAAAAGCTCTTCTGCTCTGAACTGCTGACCGGTTTAGGGTTCCCCCGAGGCACACACAGCTTCTTAATTTGAACTGAATGACAGCTGGGTTTAAAAATCTCAGTCTGTATATCTCACTTGTCACAGTGGGGTAAGAGCATGATCAGATGAGGAAGTTGAGGAAAAAATTACCAAGCTGCCACAGCCAAATGATGCCCTAACTCCCCAACTCGATTTTTGGTGTAACCAACTGTAAGGTTTGGAACCGTGATGTTTCAGTGCTGAATAACTCTTCAAATATTTGAAACACACAACCCCTACTGTCCTGAATGGGGGCAAAAGAAGTGAAGATTCAGGTTCCTTACCATCCTCTCCTCTCTGACAAACCCCTCCATAGGGAGTCTGTCCTGACCATTCTCTCAATGAGCTTCTTCCACAGCATTCCATCTGACGTCACTCGGTACCACTCCTTGCACACCAGCTCAGCAGCACACAAAGATTTGGCATCCAGGTATGACAGAATGTTCTCAGCAATGTGATCCAATCCCCGAGCTGGGGGAGAACAACAACAGAAAAGCATTATTTGCTGTACAGACACAGAGTTTAAAACAACTCTACCTGCTAGTACAAAGACACACTCCCCTTCCATTTCCTCTTCTGTACGTAGAGCTGGACCAAATGCACAGAAGAGCCTCTGAGGCTAAGTTCAGGAGTGAGCAGTGTTCTCCAACTTCCTTTGGATATAGCACAACAAGTCATTAAAAATAATAAAGAATCCAAGAAGTCATTCCAATCTATTTCGATGGGTTTTAGCACTAGGGGGATATTCTGTGGATGGCATTTCCAACTCAGCAACGCAGCCCCCAAAATCTCTCTATATTAGGACCATTTCTCATCTCACTGCTACAGCTGTTCTCATGTTGCAACGGCTCAAAAGCTGTTTTTGCTAAAGCAGTAGCTTTTAAATGTAATGAAGAAAAAAATATATTATTCCCAATGTGTGCCCTGAAGGGTAGTGGTACCTTAAGACAGGGGGGAGGGAAGGATATGCAGATGCACAGGACATCAAGAGGGAAGGAGAGGCTGTGTAAGGAGAAAGTGAAGCAGGTTTGCTAGTTTCATTTATTTTAGTGGGTGAAGGAAAAATATGCATCAAAATAGTATAATTTGCAAATATTTCCCGGTGTGAATACCAGGACTGGCTTTACTTCAACACGACTGGAGTGAAATGTAAAGCAATTGCCTGGTTAGCACCAAGCTCAATGTAATGTCTAGGTAGGGAAGGCTATGATATATTTCTTAACTGGATGGATGTAGTCAGTAAAAATGTGCCCTTACCACCCTAAATTTAATCACAATCAAGACTTCAGGAAAACAAGATGCCTTTAAAATGAGAAGTTGTGCAAATCTAGCTTCTCTCGACGGCTGTTTAATTCGGCTGTTTAATTCACATGTGAGACACACCACAAAGAGATTATCTCACTTCACAGGTTAAATTTCATATGCTTTGTGAAAGTTTAGACCACATCATCCCTCAGGCATAAATGTCCAGTCCAGCCAAAAATGAAGCATGGCAGATTGGTATTACATGCCAATCATTGCATGCCTCTGGTTCACATTTGGGACAAAGTTAAATACATGTTTTCTTGCTTTTAAAACAAGAGTCTCAAAGACCAGACCCTGCTTGTGAGAGGGAAAGAAAAGGCAGTAAGTACATTTTTACAGTCACACTGTAAAACCCAAACTGGGTGCAACCAGCTGACTTTGATTAGAGTTAATGACACACAAATGGCCCAACCTTTTTTTCCTTAACAAAAAGATCTCAAAAGTATCTCCCACTGCATGAAAATGAGACAATTCAGCATGCCTCCTCCTGCTGCTTTCAAATATACTAAACTTAGAATACACTTTGTGTCAGATGTCCTGCTCAGCATTTTATGCTTCAATCTTTATGCAGAAAAAGCATGTGAATTATACCAGGCACAACCAGAGAGTGGAGAAAGAGGTCTGACATTTCTTATCTTTAGAGATGCAAAATTAGATGTTAACTTGCAAAATAAAAGCATCATCAGCCTTTATTATGTATCTAATCTGAAGAAAACATGTACAACCACTATTTTAAAAAAAAGTGTTTGTAAATTTAGATTGACTCCACAGCAAATTGTGCGAAGTGGGAGACAATGGTTTAGTGAATGTGAACTGGAATTTTTAGGAATTCCACAACTGGCAGGGTAGACATGGACATCCTGTTGCCCTGTTCCTGAAGCTTTGTGTAGAAATGGCAGATTTCCCAGTCTGTGTTGCTTCCAGTGGGCTCACAGACATTTACAGATCCACAAGGACACTTAAAAATGTCTGCCTCCATAGTATACTCACATGTGACTTTAAGTCAGCAGCATCACAGGATAAATTAATTTTATATATGGGGAACAACTGGTGGCTTTAGAAAGCAGGGCTACACTGCAACACCTGGGCACAGTAATCTTCACCCACCTGCCTTTTCTGTTTTGTCAGCAGTCGCACTTTAGATTTTGGCTGCAATGAGGTGCTGTAACTACTGCCATGTCCTTAAGTCATCCTGTGCCATTGATACTAGACCCTTTGCACAAAAGAATACTAATGTTTTGGCCTCTTCTCTTCACATTTATGATAAGTGGATGGGCAGAGCTATTTTGGCCTGGTTGCAAACTCAAATTTATTATTTTACTTCTTAGGAACAGCACAACTCACTGAGACATGTATCTAACAAAGCATTGCTTCCTTAAAAAGGGAAAACTCTGCTCACAGAAGGTTTTGCTAAATGGATGTGAAATACGATTAGCCCTTCAGCCCTCCGAACCAACAAGAATGTTTCAGTTATTTCACACATGAAATCCTTATCAAAATGACTTTCCTCATAAAAAATGTTAAACAGCTTGAAAATGCTAAGCAGAAGCCTTATTTTTCAGAAACTGAACAAACTTTGTTAAGTACACAATTAAGCTGTATTTTTCAAGCAACCTGAATTTTGTTCAAAGCACTGGGAAAATAATCTGAGGCAACTTTACTCTATATTAGTAAAACATGCCCATGATCTAAAACTACCTGTAATTCTGTTCATTCTTTGGGACTGTGCTAGGAGGACAGAGATAAGATGCCTCATGATTTTGAAGTAGCTTTATTGTTTTATTCACTCAAGGGGGAGAGCAGGAGAGAGAATGAAGTAGTAAAAATGAAACCAGAGTACTGAACACTTGAGAATTTCAGAAAGCTAAAAAATACTTACAGAGTTTAGGGTTTTGGTTTTTTTCATTATATGACTTAATTTAGAATTTCAGGTTCATCACTCTTTCCTAGGCAGCTTCTTACCTTCCTCCCTTCCCACTCCCCTCGTCAGAACCTGCTTATACTCGGGACATCCTGTACAGACTGCAGTCTGTGCCAGTGTAATTCCCAGCCATTAATTTTCTCCCTTAGAGCTATATTCACTAGGACATTTGCAATTTGAAAATATGCAAATTCGATGCACATACATTATTTACGCACACATTTCCCCCAACTATTAAAATACTCACATATTAGCTGCTTGATTCCTATTTATTCTGCATTCTGATTGAGTAAAATCAGCTGCTTCCTGGGCAACTGTGAATAGACCAGTAATAAATATGGTATGGCTAGGAAATTGGGAATGTGTCTAAAGTATTTATAGCACCTGCCCGAAATTGTCAGAAAAAGTGCTGTAGGAAGAAATTAACTAAGTGCAATGAGATGTGTTGATTTCATGGGGTCTTTCATGGGGTTCTGTGGGGAAAGACATGAAAAAATAGTGTATGTAACTACATGTATACTTCCACTTTAAAAGTGGAGAAACCAATGCAGTTTCCAAACACTTCCTATTTTTCTGAAACAGAGCAGCTCCACAAGTTATAATGCTGCTCTAAGTACACGAGATTATTACCATTGGACTACTAAAAACTAACATAAAGCAGGTACTTAGCATAACTAAGATTTTTTTTTTTAATGCTACAACAGCCATTTGATTACTGGGCACAATGAGCTTAAAATCCAATGAGCCTACCTATTTAACTTCCTAGCAAAACTCCTGCAGTGCCTTTATGCTTTATACAATTCACAGTTAAACATATTTTCCATTTTTTAAGGCTAGAATTTATATTTCATGTTGAGAACTCCCTTCTGAAGAATGATCAAATGACTGGATTGATCACATTGCTAGAAGTTCAGCACTTCTCCAAAGGTATTCACAGAATAAGCTTTTGGCACCTCTCTTCTATGGGCTGTTTAGAGACAACACTTGTACCACTTCCTACTCAGGTCCCTTTCAAACTAAGGACCTATCACGGGAATGCTAATCTATTAACTATCTATTTATCTATCTATCTATCTATTTGTTTATCTATCTACAGAGGTATGATCTAATGGTCTGAAAAAATATGAGCAAAAGAGCCAGGAATTTCTGTTTGGTTCTGAAACTCTCTTGCTGTACGTATCTGATCTTCCACCACCTTAGTTTTCCCATCTGTAAGACAGGGCTGATATAAAACTGCATGGACACTACTTCCCGTGTGCATTCTGTGAGATCTGCCCAACGCCACATCTGAGAATATCTGGGATAGTATTTTCAGTGGAAAGCATACAAAGGTGTAAAAAACAGAACACTTCCATCTTTTGCTCTTATGCCCTCCATTTTCTATTAGCAATAAACACATAATCAAAGCAATGGCTTCAGGAAGTTATTTCAGTAGGAAAGAGAGACAAATATCTAAATAAGAAAAGGGAAAACCTCAGCTGAGCAACCAGAAAGAGTAGTAGTTTTAATTTTAAAAAATTTCGTTATTCATGCATCGTTGTGGGCATTAAAAGCACAACTACCTGCCCTTGTGGCTTGGGATAACTACCCTTACAAAACACAGATTAGCTATCATTTACTCCTAGACAAACCATGATGGTGTTAGATCATGCCTTGACACACAGTAGAAAAACTGAAGTATTACAACATTTCATACTCGTATAGAGCTTTTCGTTCAAAAGTTATTAACTGTTTTGCAAACTGACCCTACAAGAGACCTCTCCAAGAAGGCAGGGTGGAACGGAATAATTTTTTGAAAGACAGGGAGCAAGCTCCCTCTGCCTGCAGAAATACCTGGCAGTGCAGTGATGAAGTCCCGCTGTAACATGGGTTTGAGGTATGAGTTTATGTGTCCGTGCTGGTAGTGACACATCTGGGAGATGAGGTGCTCCACAAACTCCACCTGGTCAGACTCGGACCACTGTTCAAAGTATTTGACGCAGAGCTCCTTCTCCTTCTCATAGCTTGCAGACAGTTTTCTTTGCTTGGGCACAATCATACTGGAAGTGCCATTGGCAAGTTTTGTCTGTAAACAGGAAGGAGAGGAACAACCCAAATAACACATATGTGAAGAAACACAAACAGTTGTACAATTTCTTTGAGGGGGCAGACAATAGAAGGCAAACAGCACTCTGACACATGAAAGCTGTCTGAGAGCACATATCCCGGCCAGTGCCGTCAGCCCGAGCGCAGCCTGCAGGACAATGCACTGGCTCGTGCCAGAGCTGCACACAAAGGACTCTGCTCAGATGGGAAACCTTCAGCAGCAGTTCAACATAAACACACCTTTATTTAACACATAGACAGTAAAATGCATTTGGATTCCTAATGTACATATACCAGTTACTTCAACGCACCACCAGCAAACTGCATTTGCACTCCATAGTACAAACTACTTTGTTTTTTTCTTCTAAAGAATGGATTGCTGTTAAAATTCATAGGGAATGCATGAAATGGATGAAAAAAATTGAATTACACCTCGAGAGCAAAGCCAGCTAAAATACACCCTGACATTTGGTAAATACTTCTTTCACAGAATAAAATATTTTCAACTTTCTGAGCACTGTTAATATCTTGTCAGAAGCAGTCAGCTCAAAGAAGAGTTTCAGGGACAAAACAGAACACTGACATTTCAATTTACTACTTGATAGTAAGATATAAATTCTGCTTTCTAAATTATTTAACTGGAAGAAAAGTGCACATTTTGCATTGCAAGGGTATCCTTTGTCCAAGTAAGTTTAATCATTTGCTGGGAAATTATTTTTTCTTATGCTGGTCAAATAGTTTCTATTTCCTGCTGAAAATGTGATTTTCTCTCTTTCATTGCAACAGTTTAACATCAGACAGCATTATAATAACAGTCAATATTATTATATAATTTTAGTGTCAAAATATATGCAGAGGTTCTTCATTAATTATCAAACAATTAGAAAAATCTTACAGATAAAAGAACACATTAAATACTGAGGTAGGGATGCCATATTTTTGTTCTATGATGATAATTCCAAGCATCAACCTTGCCAGGGGACCTTACTAAATTTAAGGGAAAAAAACAAATCCCTGTATCTCTCTGCAAAGATATCTAATGAACTAAAAGAACTGCAATGATTAATCAATTTTACAGGAAAAGGAAAAACAACAAAAAAGCCTCTTTTCAGCAAGTGCCAAAACAGCAGGCTATTTAGAGACCAGAAAATTTAGTTACCAGTAATAGATTTGGAATGCAGAAGTTTCTCATTTCTCAGGAATAACTAACTCCTGAACTTCAATACCTCCCAATCCCAACAGAAATCCTGACTTTGGAACACCAAAATCTTGTAATTTGAAAATCTATTAATCTGATCATATACATTTAATTTTCTTAGAGATAATGCACCTAAATATTATTTTCAAAATTTCTGGAGAGCTGGACCTTCTTTTTGTAGAAAAAGACAGCGAACAGCTGTGATTTTTAACAAACAGCTTTTTCTATTTCTGGATTATAGTTTGCCTTAAGTTTCTTTGAGAACACAGAACATGGTGACCACACCATCAGTGCACCATTCTGCAGCTCAATGTTTTCAAGCTTACCCCCGCTCCTCCCTGTGACTGTGGGCTGTGGCTGTGTGGCTGTGTCCAGCAAGATCATGCAAGACATGGACAGCAAGTTACGATTTCATTCAACCCTCACATGGACAGCACTGACTGCAAGCAAGTCAGAGAGCCAGTACTGGGCAGCAAGAAAGAAGAACTTTCTCTTGGGTCAAGAGAAATAGCTTAAGAGACTGTGAGAATCAAGTCCTGTGAAAAACTGGACTTTTTCTAGCAAAGTCCAACAGTACTTAAAGGCCTGGCAAAAGATGATTACCAGAGATTACAGACTGAACACCTGTGTTAAGGGATTCTGGTAACTTTTGCTGCAGTTAAATTACCTGCAAAACAGGCATCCCAGTAAAAACACTGGATTTAAGACATCAGGGAGGTGTTGTAACCTACAAGGCTGATGTAATTTAATTGCTCCTCTTCTTTACTGTGCATCTTACAAAACAGGTTGTCTCTACAAAGCATTTTTTAAAACCTGTACACCTGTCTTTTAATTTGAGATACTGTGAATTCTGCCTAATACGCTGAGCCTGAATGAAGTATACAGCTGATGTGCAAAGGACACAAAGGTGCAGCTCCTTTCACAGGGTGGCACCACATTCTGGCCTTTCCTTGCCTTCTGAACACTCTTCTCCCAGCAGCCTTCAACTCCTCAACTACTCCTAAAACATTGGTTTGTGATATCAAACAGAAGTTGCAACATCTGCAAATACAAGTCATGCTTATGTGTATAAAAATAGATGGCTTAGATGGGACAAAACAATACATTCTGCCTGAACACGGGCTTCTTGGATAGGAATAATGAGTAAATTGAAAAATCCATTGACCAGCACTTTTAACAGCTCTGGAAGTGAAACTCCAGATTTTTAAAGTGGTTCTGCTAAGAAAAATACTTTACAGTGTTTACATCCAAATTAGTGCTGCATTCTTATAATGTCAGCTTGAGACCTGTTTTGCACCCTCGCCTGCTCTGGTTTCCCACCAAAAGGAGTGAGTGTAAGCCCAGGAGTGGGCCCAGCAGGTCCTGTGGTTTTTCAGGCATGGGACCAAGAGGACAGGGCATGCCATGAACACATCAGTTCTGCAGAGGAGAGACAGGTAAACTGACAGAGCTCTCAAACCACTCAAACTACAGTTTAGAACAGAAGTTCCAGAATTTGAATTTAAAGATTCCTGAAAATCCACTGGTAGTTCAATAAAAAAGGCCTATTAGAGAAAAAAAAAAAAAAAAAAGCATCAACAAAACATCATCATCAAACCATCTGTATTATTGAATCATCTACAGCTTCTTCCCTCTCGATACAATAATCAGGCCTCACCTGAACAAGGGAAACCTGTTCCACTTGCCATCCACACTGCTAGGGTACACATTCATCCAAGTGCACTGTATATAATCAAATTTTTCATAAGCTTCACTTCCAAAAATGGCAAAGAAGAATAAGCACTGGTAGTTCATCATCTGGGAGGAAATTTGGGTATAACAGGGCAAACTACTAAGCTGGAACAGATGAAGCTTTACCAACTCCTTCTCAGAAAGCCCTTTATGTGAGGGCTGAGAGGTGCCCAAGCTGGGTCTGGGCACCATGACTCATCTGCAGGAATGGCAGAGGTGTCTGTCCTCTGACAATGCTGAGCCTGAGCTCATAAGCTGTGCCAGGAAACCCAGGGGATTGTGTGCCTCAGGTTGGTACTAGCACTGGGATCTACGTACCATGCTCCACTGCAGCCCATAATTACAAGACCATTTCTCCAAATGGCTACATTTAACACAAAGCACATTTGTATGCCCAGTGAAGTAGAAGAGGACTAATATATGAAAGGACTTTAATCTAAATAATGGCTTGCAATTGTAGGAAGGTGCAATATTTCAACACAGATAAATAAAGACTGGATAAATCTACTGCTTTGCATGTAAAACAAACCAGCTACGGTAAATCACAGCTGTAACCCATATATGACAACCAAGGTTACTTTTGATTTTGTTCAGTACAGCGGACCAAGGAGCCCCGAAAGAAAAAAAAAAAAAAACCCCAAGAAATTTCCCTGATTGTAGTACAATTGATAGTGTTTACCCACCAATATGAGTGGTCACAACTTTTACGTGTTTATTTTTTTTAAATTACATCCTCTAGCCATTGCAAAGGACTTTGTTCAGGCACCTTTCACAGCATAGATGAATTCAGGTGTTGTATTTCTCAATGCAAGAAGACAAGTCTTCAAGTCAAAGAGAAACTGTCTCTAGAATATTAAGAATGGCTTAAAGGATGCCAGCAAGGTTTGGGACCTTCTGAACCTTCAAGACATCTTCACGCTGAAGCTCTGAAAATACTGAGAGCTTAGACTACCACTGCAAATTTCAGTTTCCCGCTAGATAAAAGGAAAGGTCTTCTCTTCAATGTTCCAGTACCAACAGTTCATACTGGACTTCTTCCCTCCTTCCTGGACTCACTGGGACTACAGGCTCTGTTACAGACAAATGTCCTTTACTGCTTCTCTGCAACTGCAGCATTTCACCTCCAATTGCTTGCACTGACTGTCGTAGTTAAGTCACTGATCTAGACAGAGCCACCTTAACAGGAATTTTGGATGGGTCTTAGTGAAGGGGAGGAAAAAAGAGGACATAATGTTTAATTATAAGAAATGATTGAAATAGGCACAGACATACCCTGGGTGCCTCTGCACTGCAGCAAGCTCTAAACTTGTTATCGTTAATGGTTTAAATTTCACTGTGCTAATCATTTCAGGACACAAGCCTTTCTTGATAATCTAATGAATTATTCCAACATCCTTCAGCAAAAAAAATCCTCCATGACAGCACTAATTACAAGACGTTTTCCCAGTGCTTATGTAAAATATGACAGAGCAGCAGCTTAGGGAATTGCAGAAAACTGCTTCTAATTTCCACTGAGAAACTGACAAACACCTCTCTTTCATCTCTCCCAGCTCTCAAGTAAGATTTAACTTTCTCATTTAGTTAATTACCGAGTGAGGATCATCATTTTCCCGGATCGGAGCGGCACAGAGCCTTTATCGTGTTAACTTGTGAACTTGATCGATGGCTGCTGCTAAAACTTAATAACTTCACCCCCTGGCAAATTGTAAGATAAATATAATAGGAGAAACTCTGACAGTAAAAACCTGCCAGAAATGAGCGTTGTGTTTATGTTTCTTTGCAGGCAGCAAAAAAACAACCGACAGCTTATTACTGGGTGCGTGTTACTTATATTTAAAAGACTCCAGGCAGTTAACTTTCTGCGTACTGTTCAAACTTTACTCACAAGATAAAAGACACTGGGGAAAAAAACCCAAGTAATGGAATGACAAAGAAAGGAACCACAGAGGTGTATGTCCAGGGGCCAAGGAAAGTGGGGAAAGACAGGAACTTCACGGTGAAAGCAAAGCCATGCTTGCCTCTATATCCTGAATATTCTTCAAGATTGACCACATTAAAAATGCCCACAACTGTGAATCCAAACATGAAACTATTTTCACCAGCAGCAAAAGCTAAGGAATTCTGGATCAAGTTAGAAGCATGTGGGAAAAGCAGAGATATTAAAAAGTACCAGCATGGCCACAGGATGATTTGGTTTGATGTCTGAAAAGGTGCTCTTCGCCAGAGAACCTCAACCCAGCTGGCTTTCCCAGCTGGGGCCACTTAAATGGCACAACAATGTAACCACAGCAATGTAACAAAAATGGTGAACCGGAGCTGAGGTATGCCAGTCCTCCCTGCTAAAGGCAGAGGTAGTTATTTGAGAATCCAGTTCAAAGGGTGTTTTTTGCTGGGCTGAAAGGCAGTAACACCATAATTAAGAGGATACAGGTTCAATTTCTATGGCTGGCTTCTTCTTTTTCAGTCTTTCAATTACCAAATGCTGCAGAATCGATTCCCAGGCTGCCAAGGCTAAGCAAAGAGAAGTTCCTTTGCAGCTCCTCCCTGGCAGCTCCCTACGAAAGAACTCCTTTGCTTTGAGAATTGGGGGGTGGTGAGGGGGTTGTCTCACGATAAAAAACACGATCTCATGAGCCATAGCATCTGAGAGAAGTGAGTAGGGCAACCAGCTCCTCATTTTTCTCCTTTGCAGGATGAACCTGCTTTTCCAGTGTTTGAGTTGACAGCAAGGCTACAATGCTAGGTCATTAAACAACTCACTCCATTTACTTTTATTTTAAAAGCTCAGTTTAGAATCTACCCATTTCTGCCTGCCTCCATCTCACATAACAGCCTCTGTGAGGTTAACCATGGGTTTAGCTCATATATGGACTTACTCGCTCAGTACTGAATTACTTTCCACGCTGCAAAGCTCACTGAAACATTCTGAAAAACGAACATAACCCAGAAGTAGATGATCATCAATCACATCTGAGAGTCAAAAAGAAAGCACCAGGAAAGAAACCACAGCATCTCTACTGTTTATTTTCGAGAAAAAAATTCAAAACACACATACTGAAATTAACAGCACCCAAGGAACTAGCAATTTTGCTTCTCTAGAGCTTTAGGCTGCTTGTCCACATCTGGTTTCTAATCACACTGCAGAAAAGCTTTGTAAGAAAGGATATATCTAGATGAAAGATCACGGGAATTACGCTGGACACAGCAGCCCAACCTGCTGCACTTTCCGAAATCCTGGGAGGGCAATAGTTTTCAGAGGTACCATCTAAGTACCTATGATATGGTGTCAGCCTGGAGGGCACCTGGCTAAGGATATTACCTCAGATACAGAAGAAAGGGAAAAGACTGATTTTGTTCAGGGCCAGGAAAAGATGCAGACACCAGGAAAGCAACATGGGGAGTCTCTCTAGGGACTGGGGAGACAGGACAGCCATGGGCACTTGCACATAGGCTATACAAAGAGCAGCAATAATACCTTGCTGGGTAAGACGCTCCCCTCCCACACTGCTACACAGTAAACAGCAACAGGGAGAGGAGATTAAAAAACTATTTTTTTAAGCTAATACTTAATGTTTCAGACAGGCTAATAAAGTTTAACTGTCTGGAATCTTATAGCTCTTACTGTAAACTTTCCTTTGATACAGATCTCCCACCTAAATTTTAAGTGTTGACAAAAACCTTCAAAATAAAATTTCTTGGATGCCAGAAATGGCAATGATGTGAACTGGGAGTCCCTCTCCTCCTCCTCATCTCCAAGTTGTCTTTGCAAATAACAAGCACTGATCAGAAATCTGCTTGCATCAGCACAGCACTGGCATATGTTACTTTCCCAAACTATGATCCCTGACCAAATGCCTATCTAGACATTTTCTGGGGGGAGGGCAGGCACCATCACTCTTAAAGAGGTAGATTTCAGAGCAGACCTTTTACTAGCTGTGATCATACACAAATTTCAAAGCAGACAATCCAGTAACAACAAATCTCTTCCAGTGGAAACCACCAAAGGAAATGCTTTCTTCCTTGTCATGGCTACCAGAACCAGAGTTGAACTGCTGGGACCATTACATGTTATAACTGTTAATGGAGGGAAGGCATATGCACATTATGACTTGGAGAACCAGTGTACTAAAGTCATCAGGTAATGGCCAGTAGCAGCAAAGTGCTCATTTATGTCAGGGAGAGGCATAAGTAAACAATGCTCTAAGCAGCAGTTTCATAGTTTTCTGGAACAGTTGCTTCTGTTTTTAAAACACTCAAGCATGATCTACTGCCTGAGTGAAGTTACTCTTTATGGGTGCTACTGTTGATTTCCTTCTTGCTTCAAGCGCTCCCTTAACTGAGAGAGGAAGGCAGCCAGGAACAGGTAGATGGACTCAAGTGATTCAAAACATGGCTGAAGTAACACTGAAGACTGATACCACTGTGAACAACACAAAGAGAGAATGATTGTAAAAACCTGTTATCTGCTCTCAATAACGCTACTGAGATTTTCAAACCATTTGATTCTGCTTATGCAAAGCTTTTAGCACCAAGAAACACAAGCCCTCCAAGATGGCTTACTTAGTAGTACTTTCCATGAGTTTTTTTTCCTTTGAAATGCATTTTGTTACCAACAACAAAGGGCACGTGTGCACCAAACTACTCAGCCAAGACAACGTGAGAGATTTGGAACTGAAGTCAGGAATACACATGCTGAGTATCATACAGTATTTCCCAGCTACTACATATTTCCAGGCATAGTGGAGAGATGTAACAAACAAAAACTCAGCAGCCTTCTGAAAAGCATAAGATTCATGTATGTGCTCTGCTCCCATTGCAAATGTACTCCTTGGATCTGCTGGAGGAGTTGGCTACACGAGCACTCCCTAACCTATTTCAGTCAAAATAAGCTTGTTAGCAGAGACCTGCTATTTAAACTGTCTACGCTAAAACACCTCATCTTAACTGAGAGCAGGTTTGCCGTTTTGCTGACAGATCCTGCAGGGCAGCAACCTGCAGCAGCCAGGCAAAGGCTGCATGGCATTCTTTTTCCACCAGTACAGCCAGATCTAGAAGAAGACATCTCAGCAACTAACATTGGCTGACATCAATACTACTGCTGTTAGCAGCCACCACAGAGACAGCTGTAAAAGGATAAATCCATTAAATATTCTTGTACAGTGTTAAGTTAAAGCTGGTCAGTGGTCTGCAGCCAAAATCTTGAGATTTTGCCTTGTAGCCTCCTATAACCCCTGCAAGGTCATCCATTAACCCTCTCTAACTAATGAGCATTATCTTCTCAAGATGAGCTGTTCTGCTAAGCTTCCAGTCAAATGTTACCTTCCTGGCAAAGCAGGGTGATTCCCATGGAGGATCCCTAGGATTGCTAAGGAAGATGGATGTTTCCCACATGGAGAAGACTGGGGGTTATCCACCAGCCTTCTACTACCTAAAGGGAAGTAACAGCAACAGGCTGTACCAAGCAAAGCTCAGGACATTAAAAGGAAGACATTCAAAATATGAATGAACAAAGTTCCAAGCAAAACGAATTGGTTGTGAAGTAATCCTCTGAAGAGGCAGCTGAACTGCAGACCTCCATCCTCCCTTGAAGTTTTCTTTGAATTTCTATCTTAAAATTGTGTTGGTCCATTCTTTTATTGGTACCTGGCAAGAGATTCATGAGCTAAGGAAAAGACTCCAAATATATGTGCTAAGGACAATGAATTCTGTATCTTCAGAAATTGCATTAAGTTGGGTTAGGCCAATTGCTGCTGATATGTGAAAGCACATGACAGAAGAAAGGCAGAAACCAGTACACTCTACTACAGCAACTGACCAGGTCTAACCATAACACCACTTCAGGAAGGCATATGCAGCTCCACAGCTGAGCAGACTTCATCCCTATTAGCTGACACTCAGATTGCATAACTCAGAAGCCCAAGTCACAGACTGTTCCACTAGGGATTCCTCCTTGGCTCACTGTTTAGCAGCCAATAATCTTCCAGAAAAATACCTCAAACTAAATGAGTGAGGGAGCTTTCCATTATTCTTTGCCCTATAGAAGACTCAATCAAAGTGGACACATTTGAATGTAGCATATAAACAATATAAATCCCCCAGTAAATTGTGGCAAAACAGAACTGCTAACCTCACTTGGTCCTTCAACATACTGTATTTTCCACACAACGTTCCTTCACTCAAAGCCATGATTCTGCTACTCCTTTTAGTGAGTTTGTTAATAAAAAATGAAAATAGCATCAATTCACCTATATTTCCCTTTCTACAAAAAAAAAATAAAATTTCTCTTGTTTTTTTCATCCCATTTCTGAGAGTTTCTTTCCTGTCATATCAAGAATGTTATCAATATGGAGCATATGTTGTGAGAAATCTCTCCCATCCTCATGCACTGATGCATCCCATTCGTAAATTTATCTAACAACCACCAACACTTTCTATAACTTCTAGTATAATAATTGGCTAAGCATCTAAGAACCTATTATATGCTGAGTAAAGTAGCTTCTACTTCCAACAGTTTAAAATGTATTCTCTTTTAAATACCATTAGGTCTTCAATGGTGAGAATTTTTCTCCTTTGTGAAAGGAAAAGACTATCAGACTTTAGCACTCACTATTTGGTAAACATCTCTGTGACACCTCTCATTTGTTTTCTGTATTTTCAGGTAGCTCACAATAGGCTGTATTAAATCTAATAACAGTACACTCACAAACATACTATTTGCATCTTCTCATCTAGGAAGAGCAATTTGGGCTCATGCCTGGAAAAACCGTATGTAACCTCCTGCTACAAAATAAAATTAAAACGTAAAAAAAAGTCAACGTTTCCTACCACAGCACAAACTCTGAGATGCACCATTGACAGCCTATCCCTCGATCGAGGGGTTAGAGCTCCCTCTAGCACTCTCCAAACAGAACAGCCATAGGTGGTAAGCTGCGACTATCTGATCTCACTCAAAGCAGTCTTGGGTAGTGTTGTTTGTAATTCTTACTTGATTTACTTTTTTTTTGTCACATGCATAATTAGAAACACATCCATTAGTTTATCTGAAATTCAAGAGAAACAAGTGTCATTAGAAATTCCCTCTATAACTGATTAAAAATACTCAGATTGCTATAATTAACTGATCTCTATTTTAAAATGTAATTTAGGACAAGCTGAAGGATTATCATATCAGCTTGTGTACAATGTGAAATGGAGCAAGAAACGAAAGGAAAAAGTTGTTGAAAATTTTCTATTTTCATGACATAAAAAAGTCTTGCTACATCACCCCTTTCTGGCTGACAAACATCCCAATGCAGCTGACTGCAGTTGCAAATTACATGTTTCTATTTCACATTAAATATTGAGTAACGCCGCTTAAGTAAAACTAAAAAGGTGCAACACTGCTGAGTTCTGCACAATGCTGAAGACAGAGAAACATCTCACGACAGAAAGAGTGTCAGGCCTTTTCAATCATAGGTTATTACTTATTAATTCCTGATAAACTGAAAGCTGGCAGTGCAAATGTAAAAATGAGAAAGGGAAATGGAGCCAAGTCTGTCGAGTTTTACTCCTAACTCTCCCACTCCCTTCCTGTGCTGCCATAGGCAAGCCACTCCATTCCACAAATCTATCAGTTAAAACAGATTCGTCCCAACACACTTCACACAAAGACAAACCACTGCTTAATGCTGGGACTGAAGCCTCTGCACCAAAGGTGCTCGTTGAGGGCAATGTCACAAAGTGACACCACACCACTCAAGAGTAAACTTCTCTCAAGTGTTAGGAAACAAATCCGTCATGTCTCACTTCACCAGCTGGAAAAAATGCAGCAGGTACTAGTTGTTTCCACAGCCTTCCAAAGCAGAACCAAAAGTTGAGTGTGTTATGAAAAAATTTCCCATTGAGTTTTCTCAAACTGAGACACCCAGATGCCACTCCAAAATCAATACAGACATGGCAACAACTCACACATCCCGAAGGTAAGTGCCCTAGGGAGGATACGTTTTGGGTAAGTTTCTTTACTCATCACAGCAATTCTGACGTGTAGCCACTGGGGGACTTCAGAACATCGCCTGGGTTTAGAAGTTTGTGATTTTAATATTTGTATGTGACAGAGATGAGGAAATACAGTAGGATGTGCTAGGCTATCCACAGCTACGTTTTTATGCCTCTGACAAGTCCAATAAGAAAAACTAGAAGTAACTAGACCCGCGTACATGACAGAAGCACCTGACCAAAACTTCCCAACATTGCCTGCCCATGTCCCTCAGTCCCATCTGACAGCTGTCCTTGCCATTTTGGGCCGAACTCTGTACACAGTCTTGCTGCTGCACCCAAATCCTGACACACACACTTTCCTTCTGCACTACAGATGGCATCTAAGGCTGTTCCTTTTACCCCCGTAAGAGGACTGGAGAAAAGCACTGGTAACAACTTCTCTCATCCCATACCTCCTCATGTGGCAGGATTATAGTGTGACATCTGACCTGTCCAGCAGCAGTGAAAGGACATCTCAAGTGAAAGCAAGATCTCTGCAGCTGCAGATCTGTTGGTAGGGCTGGTGACCTTCAGCCGGGTTTCTCTTGGGCTGACACCACAACCCATCTGTTCTCCCCCCACCTTCACAGAGCTGCGGCTTAGGTCAAATGGGACAGGTAAAAGGTGGTGCTGACCAAACTGCAGGAAGACAGTAGTTCCCCCCACATAAATGACCCAGTACTGAAACTTCTGAGATCTGTGATCACTTCTGTATAGTAGCAGCAATATAGTTCCCTTCCCTTTAGGGAAACAGCTTACAGCTGTTTTTGTGTCTTTGTTACTTCAAGACTACATAACTTGATGTGATCCTTGGTGCTGCCTTAGGAGATAAAGGCAGGCAACAGCTGGGGCAAAATGTAGCCCTTCTTATGGAAAGCACGTGCTGGTTTCATCTCTTGGTGCAGTCTGAGACCTCAAATTGTAGGCAAATGTTCTGTAGATGTAAAACCCAGGAGAAGCAGGTACCTGGCAGTAATGAATTCAATACTGACTCTGCTGTGAGCAGAAGGCTGGACCTTCTGAGGTCCTTTCCAACCTAAGTGACTCTGTATTTCTAACTTCACTATCACAGTTCACATACAGGCTTTTGGATAGTTACAATTGTCTGATGTTGATGTATATAATTTATCATAATGAATTATATATCATAATATCATAAAAGAGTTCCAAAATCTGGAACTCTTTTAAAACGATGCTGTATAGAGGATTATTTCTTAAGACTTTCCAACTCTAGGGTTCAAAAGACCAGGTTCCTCAGGAGCATTGCAGATATACCTGCTCTTTGGCTTTACAAGTTGAGAGCAAGCAGTATTCATCTGTTCACACATGCAATACTGACTTTCAATTACATCTGTCCAACTATTTAAAAATTTTCAAAAGCTGTCAATTTTTTATGATGCATGTGTTCTCTAGGAACTTCAGCCGACACTCTCCACAAATAATTAAATTCCAACATATCTTCACTTATGACCTGAACCAGTTTCAAAACTCAGGTATTACAATTAACTGCCTGTGAAGTCTAATCATCTGCAGTCTTCTAAATCAAACCTTGAAACAGTCCCATTACAAACCACCTCAGAACTATTTGGGGTTACAAATTATGATCCAGAATAGGGCTGACAGATCCAACTCAACATGGCAGGAGAACAATCTGATTCAGCTCTGTAGTTCACACAATTTTCTAAAATACAGTGACTTGAAAGAAAACAAATGCACATAATTGGCATTAATTAAGAACATTTTTATTACTTACAATCAAAGACCTATAAGGAAGGTTTACTTGTCAGAGAGGGAGCTTTCTTTGCTGAGAAATTACAAGTCTTAGTTAATTAACCATCTAATTTTTTGTAGTATAGTTGTTAAGTGGTTTTCACTTTTTTTTTCTTCTAAATGAATGTTAGTCTAAACACAAAAGCATTGTTTAAAATGAGAGTAGCAAGGTCAGAAAAAACAATGCTGAAATACTTTAGTTGTGTTTTAACTGAATTCTCAGTTTGTCATCACTGTTACAAAGGTTTCATTGTGTGTTGAGAAGCAACAGGAGTTTTTCAGACTTTAATATTATGAGAAGACAGTTAAATCTGAACCTGTGCACACACATTTAGGATAGACCTATTGCGTTTTACAAATTCAGAGCATCGTGAAGGCAAGTTTGCCTGTTGGGCACAGGACTCAAACAGCCTGGTTACATGAGTTGAGCAGGTAAAGGACTACTTGCCTGTCCAGATTCATTATTACGGTAAAACAAGTAATTGCAGCCAGTTACAATACTATTTTCAGGACTGTGAGTGCAGCTACTTTGCTGCTCATTTTTAATTTTCCTCAACAGTAAGGTTCAGCAATGTATACAGTGACTACTGCTGTCTCCTTCCAAGCTGCAGCCTCAACTAAGCCATCGGTTACAAGCAACAAGGGACTGCCTGCCTACCTTGCTGAAGTTATCTTAGGTATGAGCTTCCACAGGCAGACTAATTCAAATCTATTTTTGTAAATTACAGATTGTGTTAAATATACATGAAGGAAAATATGGAACAGTTGCTTTTACTGCACAACGTGAATTATTTCCCATTACAAATTCCCTCCGAGAAAACAATAAATTTTAAAATCTGCCAATTAGTGGCAGTGACTACTGGTGATTCTGTATTCCAGTCAAGCAGTAGTATTTGCTGAGTACTTCACAGGGCAGAACAATATTCCAGGAAAATCAAGGGAGCATCATACCTGACAAAAGCAAGCTGGATGATGCAGTGATTTGTCCAAGCTTTCTCTTCCTTTTAGAAGGATGCAGGCTGTGTCACTGCATCAGCCAGAAGGATTTACATGTGTGTAAGACTGTCAATACCTGAAGTACAGTTCAGAGCAATAATCTGACAACTTTTGCCTAAGAGAGAGTGATCAGAAAAGTAAACATAAATTCCTCCTAGAAAATGAAGTCTTCAACCACAAATGCTCAAACATCTTTTCTCTTCCATTTCTTAAATCACATCCCTCCCTAAGGACCATTGAATTTGTCCTAAGAAAACAAAGTGGGTATGACAGCTCTAAAACTGTATGTGGATAACAAAAGGAAGAAACAACCAGTACAATCTCTCCATGAATAAGCTAGCTTGGAAATTCTAGCAGGGGATTTCCAGTCATTAGAACAACTGGGTTCTAGAAAAGTCTTCTGATGGAAAAAAAGACTGCAAACCTGACCTTAACTGATTGTAAGATGAAACTTTGTACGTTTACTAAAAGGACAAAGTAGTAGCTACAAGACAAGAGGCTGGAATCAGTGACCTGCAAGGTCCCAAAAGGTGGAATCATAGAGGTAGGCAAATACCTCCAAGATCACCAAGTCTATCTAGTAACATTGCCAAGTCCACCACTAAACTAAGTGTCACATATACAAGCCTTTTAAATACCTCCAGGTCCATGGTTCAGCTTGCCTAGGCCGCTTGCTCCAATACTCCATAAATCCTTCAGTGAAAAAAAGTTTAATAATAATCAATCTAAACCTTCTCTGCACAACTTGAGGCCATTTCCTCTTGTCCTGTCGCTTGTTACTTGAAGAAGAGGCTGACCCTCACTTCACTACACCCTCCTCTCAGGCAGCTGTAGAGAGCAGCAAGGCTCCCCAGAGCCTCCTCCTCTCCAGGCTAAACACCCCCAGCTCCCTCAGCCATTCCTCATATGACCTGTGCTCCAGACCCTTCACCAGCTCCACTGCCCTTCTCTGGACTCACTCCAGCACCTCAGTATTCTTCTTGTTGTGAGGGGTCCAAAACTGAACTTCTCACAAGGGAATTTGAGGTGCAGCCTCACCAGCGCTGAGTACAGGGGGATGATCAGTGTCCTAGTCCTGTGGCCACACTGTTTCTGATACAAGTCAGGATACCACTGGCCTTCTTGGCCACCTGGGCAACTGCTGGCTCATGATCAGCTGCTGTTGATCAGCTGCTGTACCCACCAGGTCCTTTTCCACTGGGCAGTTTTCAGCCACACTGCCCCAGCCTGCAGCACTGTGTGGGGTTGTTGTAACTCAAGTGCAGGACCTGGCACTTCACTTTCCTGAATCTCATATAGTTGGCCTTGGTACATTGATCCAGCCTGTCCAGACTCCTCTGCAGTCTTCCTACCTTCAAGCAGACCAACGCTCCCAATTAAGTGTCCTCTATAAATTTACTGAGGGTACACTTGATCCCCTTGTCCATATTGTCAATAAAAATACTAAACAGAACTGGCCCCAGTACTGAGCCTGGGGAGCACCACTGGTAACTGGTGACCAGTTGCATTTGACTCCATTCACCACCACTATTTGGGCTTGGCCAGTTTCTCCAAGAGAATGCCGCAGGACTTGACATCAAAGCCTTTACTGAAGTCTAGGTAGACATATTCACAGCTTTTCCCTTATCACAGATCAGGTTGGACAAGCAGGACTTGCCTCTCATAAGCCCATACTGAGTGGGCCTGATTACCTATTTGTCCCATATATGCCATGCGATGGTACTGAAGATGATCTGTTCCATGACCTTCCCCAGCACCAAGGTCAGACTGATGTGCCTGTAGTTCCCTGGATCCTCCTTCCAGCCCTTCTCGTGTAACAAGGATGGTAATCTCTTGTTCTGCAAGAGGCATTCATCATTTCACATCTCAAAGCATACCTGAAAAGGCACAGATGCAAACTTGCTGACTGTTAACTCAGCAAACTGACTTTGAATGAGTGGCGAACACTGACGGGACTGTGGACTCCACTTTGTTAATACACAAAGATGGGGCTTCATTCCTCTCTCCTGGATGACTGGAAGAGCTGACAGTTTTCAGTCTGGCATGTGCTTGGTGAGCTTGAGTCTATGTGAAATTTATGAGACTTACAACCTACACCTTTACACCATGTGCTGAACTGCTGAGTTGCACATGACACACAGGAACACTACTTATTCTGGTGAGGTTTTATCCATTGATCTTGCCTCCAGGAAACTCCCAGGTAACTTCAGATTGCCCTGTGGTCATATTCACTGTGCTTGTCACTGGTTTCACAGAATATCCCTCATGGTATCTGATGCACTTATAATAAACGTATGACATGGGAACAGAGAATATCTCTTTTCATACCTTCACTGCCTCCAGGTAAACTCTCATAGGATCTGGGACAAACCTTTAAATTCTTCATTCATGGATGCCAGATCGAGATTCAGATGTGAGTAATGCAGGTGACCTTAGAGTCCCTGATATGGAGACACTTTTGCCAGAAGAGTTGCCTTTAAGAAACTTACTGGGAAGATCAGGCCGAGATCTGCTGGGCAGCAAGATGTTGTAACTATAAACTCCATTTTCTCCAGGGCCAATTGTCTATTGTTTCCACAATTAGAAGAAAAGTTACATGGTTGATTTCTATATTGTTGCTGTCTTGTGCCTTTAACTGACCAGTTATATGCGAGTATAGACTGCAGTGGCTATCTGAAAACTCCTGGGGTTGCAAAGAGCAAAAGCTCAGGTGCCAGTTGGATCCCAGTATGAATCCAAATCAAGTCTTATGACCATCAGGATCAAAACCTGTCCTGCCAGTTGATAATGACTTACTTTGAGGGAAAGGAAATGGAGGCAAGTGTCTGACTTCCACACAGACTATTTATGTTGAGTCACTTGAGGTCCCACATAAGATAAAAAGTTCTTCAGTGCAGTATCCGGAAACTAAAAGAAAATGTGTCTCCACCTGAGGACAGGATTTGAAGCATGTTGATCTGGTTTTTCATATTAGAAGGGATTCCACCTGTCAGTACTTGATCCGAAGAAGTTACTATGATAATAAGTGCTCAGAAATAAAGGTAATTACATATTTGGAAGTAAACTGAGGGCAAGATCTCAGGTTGTCCTATGAGAACTGCTTTACTCTATTAAGCATTACTGTAGGATATGAGACTGCAGACTCAACAGTGCTGCTCCCATTTCCCCACCAATAACTTATCTATGCAATGTATAAATGCACATTTCTCTGACCCCGCCTTCATGGGAACTGCAAGATATATTTCAGGAACTACTACTTTAAAATATACATTAATTTAATCAGTACAGCTAAAGTTTTAAAATTTCTTTAAAGACAAAATACATTCTGGAACAGTTTATAAGTAACTGTTTAGCTAACAAAAAAACCTTATTAAGTAAGCTTAAACAACTATTTCTCTTAAAAAAGGTATCTTTGTGTTTTGAAGTTATTAACAAAAGGAGTTTAATGTGCTTACAGTTTATAAAACAGATACTGTTTCATTTCCCAAGAAACAAAATCACTATGTATCACATGTTGACTCATACTGCCTATATGAGAAGGGAAAGTTAAAATCAAGTGAAAATTTTGAATCTCAAATTTCAAAGTATTTCACCTATAATAAATACTACTGCATTAAAAAAATAAAGAGTTCCGTGGAAGTGTAATACTACATGTAAAAAAGTATAAAGAAGAGTATTACTAATACAGCTACAAAAATATACAAAACCTTTTGATATGTGAAATTTGCTCTTACTTTTCAAAATGCAGAAGTCAGGCTAAATTGAGTCTGAAAATTTTAACTCTGTTTAACACAGTTTTTATAGAAAATTTAAAAAAGAGAAATTAAAAAAAATGTTGCTGATATTCTGTCAACAGCTAGTAAACAGTTTGCTAGCATACAGAGAGCAAAGAAAGAAAGAAATGATAATTGGACGAATTAAAATACGGATCCGACCAAGAAATTCAACACTGATAAAAACATACACTTGCAAAACCCAGTTAGGAGCTAGAATGAAATTATTTTATTAGGTTAAAAAAGAATAAATATTGGCTCTATGTTCATTTTAACATATACATAAACATTAACAATCCCAAGGCTGCCTATTAATTCACAAGTGGCATATTTACAGTATTTATGATATTATACCCCATGTTGGGACATGCCATTACAGAGTCACGGTGGTAAGCTCCATACTTAACGTGGATTCTGCAATACATCGCATCTTTCCAGTTATTCTCCTGCAGTATGATTACTTTGGGGCAAAAATTTACCACTTGGTTTCTGCCCACATGGGAATCTCTTTGGAAACTGACAAACTGATTCAAGCAGTTGTGGAATAATTTACTGGGTCTTGAGTTTTATTAAAGGAGAACAAAAGGCGTTGAGAGCTTTTGGTGGTTTATGCCACAACAAGAAGGATGTTTGGCTTAGTAACTGTCCACATTTTCTTAGACTTTGCTCTTGCCCATAAGGACTGTATCTGACTGTCATTTGAATGCAACCACTGCTAAGTGCATCTTTCCCAACGTGCATGTCTAACTCAGCCCTTTAAAAATGTGCAGAGTCCTGGAGAGAGAAAAGATGCCACAACAACAGAGCCCAAATCAACGTTACAAGTATATAAACAAAAATAGTGTTTAAATACAAAACATGCTTCAACTGATACCATGTTTCTAGATTCCCAAAAGTCTATTGAGGAAATGCTAAGCAGCATTATCCTTTTACAGACGAAAAAACTGAGACAGAAGAGCAGAATGGCAAAGACAAAAGGTAACTCAAAATCTCAGGTCATAATTCCTAATCTAATATTCCTCCTGTGAGTCTCATCGTATACTATAAATAAACTATTTCCTCTGTAAATTTCAGTTGCTGAAGTAACTTTTGAACTTCTCTGCAAAAAAGGGACGCTGTGAGTCCAGCACTCATCTCAAGAAACACTGGAAGGATTAATTAAGGTTTGTGAAGCACTGAAAGTGCAGGGGAAACCCCCAGGAGGAAGTCTGTATTTCCATACTCTGACCAGGACTTGAAAGGCATGCAATAAATACAGCCTGGGGCACAGAACAAGCAATATGAATAAAATAAAATATTGAACAGCTGTTTGTTAAGTGAATACTGTTCATCCCACACATCAAATTTCATTTCTGCCTTAGGCTGCAGGGAGTGGGAGGCTGAAATAAAATGTTACTTTGAAGGGTTAAATAGTGACAAAGTTATAAAATTTGGAACTGTTTCTTACAAATGAAAATATTAAAGACAATCTTTACAAGCAGAACTGCAAGCCCCACTCATTATTATATTAGAAATACAACTGGTTAGATAGTACAAAATGTCTATGATTTACCAGGTTAACTTTGTGAAGATGCAGTGTCTTTTGACCTATAAAAACTATGCGGACACTATCAAACTCATACAAAGCCCTCACTTTTTAAAGAGGGGTGAGAAGGAAAGAGATGACATCGCTCTTACAAAACTAGGAACACTCCAAATACTACAGTAAGCAAAGATGGTGCGATCTGCCTGGAACTAAACCCCACAGGAGCCAACCTCACCCACAGCAGCTTTCCTCCCCAGCGCACTGCTACCTGCCTAAAGCAGGCAACACGAAGTTGCTGGTGGGTGTGAGCTCACAACTCACACAAAGAGCCTGTACAGCTGGCTGGGTGCAGGGCGCTGACTTTTGCCTTCTCAGGCAAACTGACAAGAGTTTATTTGCTTTTCAGCATCAGAAAGTGGAACACATGAAAGTAAGGAGAGCCTGTGTCCTGACTGGAAAAATGAAAGGAAAGCAGCACAGCTGCTGTGCCCAGAATGATGGAGCCTCACTCTTACACCACTACAACTTCTTTGGGAATTATGGAGGAGAAAAGAATTGCGTGAAAACAACAATACAGAGAGCAAGGAAGGAAGAACAGGAACCGTGGTAATCAGAAGTAGCTGCGTTCCCACTGCAAACATAAATATTATATTCTAACATTTCATATTTTCCTTTCCAGAAATTGCTCCATAATAACATTTTCCCCCCAAATTATTTTCTCCCTTCACAAAAATAAAGATTTTCCTAAGACTGGTATTCAGAACTGACAGCTATTAACTAGAGTGTCTGTTTTTAGAATGTGCTTGAGAAAACAGTGATTTTCTGAAACCATCAGGAAAAAAAATCAATTCAATCTTAGCACTTACAGCAGTCAAATATTTTTAATTATAATTTCTTGTTGTTAAGCAAATAAACAGAAAATACTGGGAAAATACTGGCAAAAAAACACGTTGGGAAAAAACCCAACAAAAAGGAGCATTAGAAAATCAACCCAGTATTTGATGTCTCCTCTTTTTTTGCTGCTGAAAGCCACATGGCACACATAGTATTTTTAACTGAGGAGTCTCGTTTCAAATATATGCTGACGAATCTTATTTCAAACATATTCTAAATAAGGAAAGGAGTATTAAAACAAGCAGTCCCTTACTCTAATTTTATCCATCTCCCTCCTCTTCTTTCCTTGATGCAGTGAAACTTTAACACCAAACCCTGTCTCTCTTTTTTTTTTTTGTAAACAGTGATCAACATTTTCCTAAATGACCCCCGAAACGACCTACTTCGAAACTACTCATTAGTAACAGCCACGTTTGCAATATTAACCTGGATGTGGCTGTTTATTAAGATCTTTTAAGGGGGTTAGAATGAAGACACACTGCCGGTGTACAGGGAGCACAGAAGGGGTAATTTAAAACCCATGTTTTTCCTCCCCCTCACCGAAAACATGCCCAACATTGTGCAGCTGTGCTGCCAGCTTCATCACTCCCTCCATCTCCACTCTTGCTAATTAAAAGGTTGATCACAGAACAATGCTCTTCTCATTAATTTCAGCTTTCTGATTGGGCAGGATTCCCACTCGCTCCGCCTGATCTTTTCCACACTGCTGAAGTTAATGTGACAGGAGCCCGAAGATGGATTACCCGCTGCCATATTGCCCATCACCTCCAATCAGCAGCTATCGGGGTAAACTGATTGTTCTAATTTGCTCTCATTATTTTTACAATATCAGGAGAAAATAACGCACACAGCTCACTGTCAAAGCCGTGAAAATCAGCCATTAGTTAAACCCAGACACTGAGTGGCTTTATTAGAAGCACTACAGTTTATTGATTCAGCTCCGGTAAACTAAGATAATACCTGTCCTCCTTAAACACACTTTTTAAGGTGCACTTATGTAGCAAGAAAATATTTATTAGGATACTTTTGGAAATGCTCACTGTCTCAGCCCATTATTTTGATATGCTGGCAGACAACAAAGATTAAGAACAATGGAAGCTTGACTTCCACATAAAGAAGGGCAAAATATGCAGCATTATCCACACAGCAGCCTGTGTGCACATCTCAGCTACTCTTCTACAGTTTAAATAAAAATCATCTCAGGACTAGTATGGCAGGTGAATATGTAAATACACCCCATAATCACACAAAATACAGTACTACCGTAAAGGCAGACATGGTACAGGCATGATAGTATGAGCTGTATGTACAAGGTCAGCAATTTAGTACGGGGTTTGGTTTTCTGTTTTTTTTTTTTTTTTTTTTTGCTAAGCAAAAGACCTAGCATAGCCCAGAATCAAAACACAGGGTCTGAGAGCAGAAGGTCCAAATAAGACAATCTGTTTTGTATGGCTGGGAACTATTTTTTACACTATGTGAAGGTGTTATGCTGCCACAACTTGGAAACAGGATCAGAAATGTCACTCCACACTAAAGCCTCACAGATCCCAGAGCTAAGAAATGAATGAAGTATTGTTAGCAGTATGAAGTCAGGCATTTTTACACCACAGCAGTGTTTAGAAAACGCTGAAAATTCTGGACCTCTGACTGTCTCTGTGTTGCATATAAACGGATCTACATTATTTTGCTTGCTGCCTATCGGCATCTTAGCAAAGGGAAATGCTAAATAATGGGATTAACAGAAATATGATACCTTAAATCTTGCTAAACATAAACCCTTAGCTGGTGTCTATGATGCTCTAACTGGCAATGTACTCCAAGAGTGACAGGCAGAGCACAGCAGACTGATTTTACTTTTAAATAATATCTAAATTAGATTAGTTCTTTGTGTAGATCTACATGAACCAGAGGGGACATTCATCATTGTGCCAAAAAAGTTAAATTCACTGGGGTACGCTCAAAGTGAATGGTTCTAGACCTACGTTTTATCTCTCAGACGCATCATCAAGATGCTGTGCCAATATGCATGAAGCCAGCTAGGAGCTGCAAGAAAGACAACGGGAGAGTAACTGGATAGTAGAAGAGGTTTAATTTTTTCCTTTGTAGATTATGAATTGTTGGGACTTGGATCTGTGGTTTCTCTGTCTTGTAAGCACAGAGCATCCCTTTCAAGACTTGAGCTTCTTTTTTAATATTTAAATGGCTTAAATATAAAGAAGTGTATTCTCCTCCCTTCCCCTCCCAAACCAGATGTAATTCTAGTTCCCCCTCCTCTCCCTGATGTAATTAAAAATGCTACAATCTTCATTACTGCTTTTTAATATTTTTAAATCCTCATCAGCTTGAGCCTTGCATTTGGGGTTTGATTTTTCCTCCCTCCTAGAAAAGACACCTTCTAGCTTTGTTTGGTATCTCTTTTGACCCTTGCTAATAGTATTCTCTTGGAGGGGCGTGCCATGCTTTTCCCCTTAAAATTCCTGCACTGAAAGACTGCACCACACCACACTCCACAAAACGTGCTGATGGCACAAATTACAAGCCCCCAGCCGAACACTCCAGCCCCCACCATTCGGGCAGATTTATGTGGGCTCTTGCCGACGTTATTACAAGTCAGAGTTTATTGGGAAATTGTTACATTATGCGGAGTGTCTAACAAATTGCTTATGCTGCTATAATTGGATTACAACAGCCGCTTGCTCCCACCGGTAAGATTAGGCAAGTAGGACTCCTGCCGATCTCTGAGCGTTAGCAGTAATTTTATTTGCCTTGCCTCTCTCTTTCCTAACAACATGCCTCTTTCCCTGCCAGCTGTCTGCTGAAAAGGCACAGGCTTGTTCCTTGGCCCTAACAATGCAATTACAGCCCTGCAGATCGCACTGTTTGTGCATTAAGTACAGAGCCAAAACGAGGCGAATTGATCGTTTGACTTTTGGAGGAGCCATGTGATCTCTGCGTGCGGGTGATCCGGCATGCACCAGTGGGCAGTGCTGCAGTGCGCGCCTCGCGATGAACCCGCTCCACGCTACCTCCCTCCCCTGCCCGCTCCCGACAGCAAAGATGCTGGAGCCCACCCCACGTTAACCCCCTACAAAAACAGCCTCATTTTTGGGCGCTTGCTTGCTAGGCTGAAATCACTCTGCCTTCTGAAATGTGATACTTGGCCACATCAGCGGCTTCCCTACAGTGGGCCACACTAGGAAACTGTTATTACAGCATTTCATACCACGAGCTTTAGCACAAGAATTGGACATATTTTCAAACAAATTTTTCAATTCTTGTATTTGCAAAATACTAAAAATACATCTAATGTCATGTATTCTGTACCATCTGAGAGCGCTGTCACTGCAGGTGACTACTTTAAAAGCAATGCTTCCCTTCATATCTGCCACCATTTATCACCAAAGCCACCGATTACTTAGATTCCAAACTGTTTCACATTTCCAGCACAAAGGATCCTAAAGTACTTTGTAAATGCAAGTCCAGCTTGGTTGTAACACTTATCCTGGTAAACACTCCTTACAAGCTTAATGTAATGGATCTTGAATGAAGACCTCAAGGCTGTAATTCTTTATGCAGAGTATCCATCACCAAACCAGTAACCACACAGCAAGGAACTACAGCATGTGATACTACACGTAATATAGTCGCAGGGGAATTTCGACCACGGCAAGTTCGAAATTTTAAAAGACTTCTATTACATCTTCACTGTGTGTACACTGAGAGGATTCCAGGATGATACCATTTAGAAGAGACCCCTGGAGTCCTCTAGCTCAGCCTCCTGCTCAAAGCAGGGTGCATTATGAGGTCAGATCAGCTCAGGGCTTCATTTAGCCTGGTATCGAAAACCTGCAAGGATGGAGGCTGCAAAACCTCCACAAGCAACCTGCTCCAGCTTGATTGTCATCACTACAAGAAAACTCTTCCTTGAAACCACTCAAACATGAGGTGGGAGTTTCTAACATCTGTGGGGAGACCTTCCAGTATTTACTGAACTCGGTCTGAAATGTAACGCAATTTGCTTTATCAAGATTCCAAACCATGGGGTCCAAAAAGTAGAAACATCTCCATCAAGTTGACCAAACTTTGGAAAATGATTCTTCATATCAAGATTTTGCCTATCCCTTACTGCAGAGCTTGGAGAACTGATATCCATAATATGCTTAAGAGATCCTCAGCTATAAAGCAATGTATGAGTTAGCTTTTATATTGCTATTTCTTCAAAGTCTCTCTTGCATTTAAAAAAAATCCAAGTGTAGTTCTTTTTTTATTTGTGGTTTCATTGACATGCGAAGTAATTTTGGGTGGTAAGAAAAGCAGAAATGACAACCACTCCACAATATTTTCGTAACTGAAGACTAAAGAAGCCTGTTTACACATAGTTTAACACTCAAAAGAAACTCTGAACAGCTGAAATGCCTTATAAATAGCTCAGACCCAGAGGAAGTGCAAACGTCTGCATTGTGAATTGTAGATCTTAATTACAGACAATGGCTGGTACAGCAAGTAGCACAGAAAAAAAAAAAAGTGAAACAGTTGCACTGTTCATGGTTGGCAATAATTCTTCAGGAAAATATTTACTATCAATCAGTTATGAGAAAAGGGACTCTGTGCTCATAAAACAGCACGTTGCTTCTCATACCAGGACCATTTTGCTTCAGCATAATCTGAATTTAAACAGCTTGTTTCCTGCGGATATAATTTTGGAAATAAATAAAACAAGTCTATCAAAATCTGGAGAATGTGTATGGTGGGGTAGAGTGGGGGAGCAAGAATATCACATTTCTGTCTCCGTCATTTGCAAAAGGGTTATTAGACCAAGATGAAGCTAAAGCATAAAGATTGTCTTGACCTAAAAAAAGGCAGACAAACTAGCAATGAAGATAAAAGTAGTCATATCTGTGAAAGGAAGATCATCACTAGGTCAAAGCTTTTAGAAAAACCTCCGATGCCATTTTCTACTTTTGCTGTCTGAGAATTCACTTCCAAAGCACCTTTTGCATGTTAAGTACTCCCAGCAATGTCCCTGCAATGGCAGCCATTCACACAACCCTCTATTACAGAGAGGATACCTCCAACAGAAGGTTAAAATGACATGCTTACATCTCTATCAGCCAGTGGCTGAGGCGGTGTTTATCCAGTTTGCAACAACCTCAAAAACTGCTGTCCCTCCCAGAGAAAGCTATATCCAAGACACAGTAGAGGATACTTTATTGAGGGATTCGGGGCTGGAAGCATGTCCACTGACAGTCCCTCTCCATCATTACACAGAAGCTTAATACTAAAAATTAAGCTGACATCCTTTCTTATTAAAACAGTAGAACAGATATCAGGAAACTGAATGTTGCTAGTCAAATAGTATTTGTTCATTATTAAATTGTTCTAATTTCAATCTCAGTGACTGGAAAGGCTTCAAAAGGACTAGAAAACTATGCATTATCTGAAGATATACTGACTCAGTGGTATATCATAGAAGAACTCTGAGCTGGTTGTGCTATTCATGCAAAGTAAATGCAGACACACTCTCTGGAAAAAAAGAGTCATCAATCTGTGACATAAAGGGACTTGAGAGTACAAGAGGGACACTCTTCAGATCAATTTGTCCTACTGCCAACTGGAACATCCAGACTGGAGCCTTAAATGCTTCTTTATTAAAGAGTGCCCATGGCTTCTCCTTTAAATTCACATAAAAAATCCAGACTTAATGTTATTATTGTGCAGACTATGTTTGTTCTAAAAATTTGAAAGTAGCGATGCAGAAAGAACTGACAAAGGAAAGAAGATTTCAATTACCCGCTACTTCCACCATTCCTGGCTTCAGCTGAATTACCCTTGAATGTAAAATGCGTAGCTATAGGTAAATAACAAGATGCATCTTTGAAAGGAAATTTCACATAGCATGCTGGAAGTGCAAAGACCTGTTCTGTTTCCACGACTGAGCACAACAGAACTCCATCCCACCTTTACAAATATGATGAACAGCAAAGATTCCCTAATAGATGGAAAATGCTTAGAAGACCCTGGGAAATCCCTTAGTTTGCCAGGACCTTATAAAGCAAGACCAGTTATCACTTGTGAGTAGCAAGCAGTGGCCTGCAACCAAAGTCTGATTTTTCAAGGGTGGTGTGCTTGACTATATTTTACTTAGATCAAGGTAGAGAACCTTTCCCATCTGCTGCTGCTGTGCTCAGAACTAAGTAGAAACCTGGGGATGCTGGATGCCATTTTGAAGGTGTCTCATCAGTGCTGTCTCTCACAGGGATGCCATAGGGTGCCTGTCTCTGGTACAAACAGGAAAGAATTCAATGTGCAAAATGAAACCAAGAACGTTCCTTTGTGCAGGAGATATAGATGAACTGGAACCAACTGCAACAGTTAATAAACGATAAGACCTATCTAATGAATGGAGGAAATGGATATTGACTGTAGGACTCTGAGATCAGTTATACACCAATCTCTTGCTGGGAAAGAAAAGAGCACTTGGAATCAAAAGGGTATTTCCAGGATGCAGGGAAATGCAAAATCTAACAGACTCGAAGCAAACAGCAAAACTCAGACCTAACACAGCCCACATAATGAAAGGGTGAAAAGGTAAGACTTCTGTTTGAAAACAGGACTGTATATAATCAATCCAAGCAAAGACTCAGCCAAAGCAATTGGCGACACACCAGAGCATCCCTAACCACACCTCAAATAGAAAGTGTGAAGGTCACCACAGAAAGATTTCCTGGGTACAGAACAGAAGAGAAACTTGTTTGCACACCCAGGAGCATCAAAAGAATCCTAGTGACATACCAGATGCCAGGGGACTTTTAACCATGTCCCTCTCTAATTGAGGATGAAACACACACCAACACCATTATCTGCCTGAAGATACTGGCTTACAAAATATGGAACAAACAATAGGAACAGATGCTCATTTGGCCAGATTTCAATAAGCCTCATTAAAATCAAATACCCTGTCCTTGGAGCCCAGGTTCATGCAACATTTCTACCTTATTTAAGCACCTAGCACCAACTCCCGAGGAAGTTGTCCACTTGTGGTTGCACACCAGTAGTATCATTAAAAGAAAACCACCTGCAGAGATTTTTTGGTTTCTAAATAAACAAAAATAAGGAGTTTTATATATATCTGTCTGTGTATACACATACATGCAAAAACACAATCAGAGATTGCATTTCCTTTTAAAAGGTGTTAGCTTGTGTGGGGGTGCTGAAATTGTTTCATAGGTTTTTTAGTTGTAGGTTTGATGTAATTTGGACTTTAACCCCAGCCAGGTAAAATTCTTGGTTTGGAATGTTCTTATCAGAAGTTGATAAGAGTTTCCAAGGCAACCTAATCCTCTGCCCAGGGTTTCGACCATCCCATTGTCTTTCTCCCTTATCTCAATGCATCTCCCCTCCCCACCCATCATCTCCCAGGCCGAAACCTTTCCCAGAGAGGTGTCGGACAGTGATTGGTGGATCTCCCAGGACCCCATCCCAATTTACCTGATTCGTTAATGTTGTGTATTGCATTTGGCCTTGCCCACCTTGCTTTGTTTCATTGGTCTTGTAACTGGTGCCCACCCCTGAGATTGCTGGGGAACAAAAACTCCTTGCAAACGAGGCCCTGGGTCACTCTCCAGAGGCGCAGGCCTGGAACCAGGGACTGCCCCTGTGTTTCCCGAATAAAACCTTCTTCCTGAGCCTAAGAGTGTCCCCTCTTTCGAACCACGGCCGTGACAGCTAAGGCGAAGGCACTGTGGAGCCAAGACACACGCAAAGGTACTGTTGGGCGTATCAGAGCTAGCAGGGTGGTCCAGCCGACCGCTGGGCTGACCTGAGAGACAGATACGCGAAGCAACAGCTTGAATATATGTCACACTTGTTGACCACTCAAAAGGCAACCGGCAAAAAGATGCCAAAAAATAACAGAAAAACTCTGGTGCATGGGAGAGAAATGATGTTAGAGATCAAACATGTGAAATCTGTGCATCACAAAGTATAATTTTTAATTTAAGGTCCCAGCTCTTCTGTCAAAACATGCACACACTTCAAACAGTTTCTAATGCTTCTTATTTGCTTTTACCCAAACTTGTCCAAGTCCTATTAATGGAGTTTCAGAGGACAAATACCAGAAAAGAAGGGCTAAGAACAACACACAGAGATTCATCAGAATATTATATTTTAGCTTTATTTTAAAATGTCTGAATAAAACTAGTTAATTTGTAGGTTTGCAAAAGGCATTGAGCACCTGGCTGCAGAGGCAGCATGATACTGTACACAAAACCAAACAGACAAGGTTTCCTAAGAAACACAAACATCCTTGAGTGATCAAAATACTGTGGCCCTGTGCTGCTTTCCATACCTGAATATGTGTATCTGCTTTTTCCCCCCTCTATTTTATGAAGAATGCCAGTTGTTAGTTTGGTAATTTATACTGGATGTCCTGTACAGAAGCACTCATTCACAGGAGAGTTTAACAAATGGACAGTGCTCCTGTCTGAGAGAAGATACCTCAATATTGATATGTGTGGCCTCAAGGGTAACGGCATTTCATTCTTTGAACAAACTTTTAGAAATGTCGAGCACACAATCAGTAAATGCCATTAATACAGTCTTAACAGAGCACAATTATCTTTTCTGCAAGTGGGTGAAGAATCAGAAATTTAGTTTTCAGAAAAGCCATTGTCCCTTGCAGACTGACTGAACAAATCTGACAAGAAGGTGATAATGCAGACAGTGGTTCCCAGTCAGGGCTCACACTACACTGCAGAATCAGAAAAAGTAAATGATTATTTCCAAAGTAACCCTTTCTGTGCTTCACTGCAAGTTAAAAACAAACAAAACCAGAAACTCCTACAGTATGTTTGGAAAAGTGCTGCAGATAATGAAAACTGCAGTACCTTCCAGTATTCACCTTCCTGACAAAACATTTTGAATTCCAAGGCTATAAAATACATCAATAATGGCAGATAAAACTTGCTGTGTGCATGTGGTAGGAGAAGTCCTCTGGACTCCCTAAATCCCATTTAAAGCCTTTCACCTAGGGAACACTTAACAGCTGTGCCATTTGCCTATGCCATCACCGAACCATCTGCATTTAGATAGCTGGATTTATAAATGCTTCGACACTTCTGGAATTTGAAAGACAAGCTTTCTTAGAATTGACTTCATTAGGTTTGTAGATAGGAAGGCAAAAGAAAGGGCTACAACAGCCAGGCAAGCTAGTACTAGAGGAATTATATCCCCAGGAAAGTCCTTATGTTTTTAAAGAGAAAGATATATATATATTTCATATATATACACACACACACGTGCATGTATATATGCATATATATACACACACGTGCGTATGTGCATGTATGTATGCATATATATATATGTGTGTGTTTATATATGGTTTTCCATACATATATATGATAGCAGACTATCCAAGAGTACATATACACATATATTCCCCCACAGCATACAGAGACACGATACTTCAAAAACATACACTTTTTAATCTCCAGGATGATGTCTCAAATTCATCATCCTCAACAGCATGAAAGAAGTCTTGCTGTTCCTGCCTTGAGCCCTAACCACACCTCTTACCACAAACCTGCTGAAATAACTTTTGGAGAGCCTATTATTTAGGACATGAAGTTGTTGAGGTACGTGATTTTATTTAAAAGAAGCACCATTTAAATTAGCTGTACTTCTTGCACACCCTTGCTCCTTAGTGAGGCGATCAGGTCAAACAGGGCACTGTAAAGCAGATAGGTTGAATGGGTTTAATCCCATGAACTTGCTGTGAGCTGCTTTATGGCATCACAACAATGCTCTACGATAAGACAACTCAGCCAGAGTTGCTCTGCTTAAGGAGTTTCACCTAGTCTGTATCATAAATCACCTTACGAAGCAGTGTGCAGGACCAGTCATGTCTAGAATGAAGTGCTGGTATTAAACTTTCTACCAGAGCTGGTAGCTTCTCTCAGAAGTGCTCCAGTGGAAGGTAACTGGCATGTCAAGCACAGTTTATGAGTGCTAAGCCACCTGCAAGCACCATTACAAACTTCTATGGTAGCCAATTCCCTGACAAGAGCCAAAAGTAATGGGACATCCAAATTTCATCAGCAAAACCCCAGCAAAGACCTGGCTGAGAAATTATCTTAAAGGTCAATATAAAAGTGGCCCCTGAAGGGACAAGGCACCTTTAACAACCAATCAAAGTATGAAAGAAATGGACTTCAAGAAGATCAAGGAATAATAACTGAAAGAGAAAACAGGCTTTTGAGTGGTCAGGTTTGTGGTGACAGAGGAGCAACAAAATGCCAGCTGGTTTAAGTAACAGATGGCTGCATGCACTGATGTGTCCTGCATGCCCATTCTAAACTTCCTTTCAGTGGAAATACAAAGCTTACACAAGGCTAAACACAGCCTTTCCACACATATCATGGTTCAAATGTCCTCCAATCACAAACAGACCAACCTGTACATTGTTTTACTCTAGTTATGCTGAATTCTAAGAAAAGAGGGTGGCTTATGGCACCTCATCTTTTCCAATCACATCTACTTCAACTGTCAAGAAATTACTTTTCTCTGACAGGCTGACAAATTCATTTTCTTACCCTTCTGACTGTAATATCTCCCTTGTCCCTTTCCTTTGAGTACAGTGTTCACTGTATTTTAATTGAAAAGCCTTTTTGCACCTCCCTTCTGGTAGCTAGGAAAGGGTACATGATACAAAGACTCTCATGCAGTATTTCTAATATGTATCTGGACATTTATCATTTGAAGTTGCCACAGCTAATTACATGGCCAGCATAGGTCATCCCACTGGAAAAGCCTATTACTTGTATAGTAGAACGAATCCTTCAATCCTACATAGCTCAGGACTCAAATAATCATTTCCAGCAGAGAAAAACGGCAGCTCTAAAATCTCTACACTGAAGGACAAAAAAGCCTACCCAAAATACTTGCTCTTTGTTTAAATACTTTTGCCAAACTGTAACATTTAACAAGAACTTTTCATTGACTAAAAATGAAATTTGTTAAAAATCCCTCAAAACCAAAGCTGCTCTCTTACTTACTTTGGCCACACAATTTTCAGTCTTCATAGCAGTGCTTCCTAGACAAACTGTTTCCTGGTTTAAGCACAGTCTGGCACAGCTGTTGTAGGTCTGCGGAAAGATTAAAATGGTTATGAATAGAAGAACACAATTTTCTTTCAGGCACCGTATTTTTGGCACAGGAACCTACACTAACTCTACTATGCTTCTACATTTCCTTTTTCTACGATGTAAATGTTTCAAACCAAGAAAACTAGTTTATAGCAAAAGTCTATGTTCAGGGCATGCATGTCCTCTGAGAAGCTCTGTGCAATTTTATGGCACAGAAATACAAAGAAAAAGATTTTTCTTCTCTGTTCCTTTGAAAATGAAAAAAAAAATCTCATCTCAGTTTTCATTCTTTCACAAAATGCTGCATAACGAACAACTAAAGCAAGGTGCTTTCTGAAAACACAGTAGTTATCAGAGTATGTCAAATGTGAATAAACATCTGACTTGATCAGAATGTAAAATGTAAAATACATGGGACACAATAAAGGTTATAATCAGAAAGGAGCAAATGCAGACCACATTTCATTGTATTTAATCTTCTCAGTTACGTAAAGCTTTCTTTATTTTTTAAAGTAGAATGTCTTTTTTCTTTAATGCTGTCCTGCCCAAGCGATCCTCAGTTGGGGCTGCAGACTTCAAAGTCTTTGCAGAACACATCACTCATAGTCCCTCTCCCTTTTGAGGGAAGCGTATGAACAGTACTTACGAAGTGGGCTTAAAATTATGATTTGCTTGATTTGGCTGTTTAAATTAATATGCTTGAATAACTCAGAGCTTCGAATGGAGGTTTTCCTCCTCACCCTCAGCACCTTTGCACCTAAGAGCTTCAGTATGGGACTAATACATCTGCCACCATTTACAGAGAAATGCTCCCATGAAAGAGTGGCAGCTCAAAAGCAAGCAACAATTTGGTTTGATTCAAGAGTAGAAAGCAGACCACAGAGCAAATGTTGCCATGTCAAACAATTGCATGGAAAACCCCAAAAAAGATGCTGAAAGAGAATGAAATTAAACTTGTTACAAAGACATTTTCAAGAGCACTAAGTAAAGCATACTACATTCATGATATTTTTAAGATTGCCTTAATGGGATGACACAAAAAGACTTGTAGTGAGCTGCCTGTCAGTTCTCTCCCTGTAATACTCTCTGGCAATCTCTGGAGATTTTTTTTCAGCGCTTGCTACGATTTCCATTTGCTTGATTTGAAATGACTTCAACTCCAAACCTGCTATAGGTTACAAAACCTGTGGACAACACAGGAATGATAAGGAGTCCTAAACTTCTCCCTCTTCCCAAAAGCTCCATTACCAGAGCCAGATTCCCTCAGCACCAAGCTGCAAAAAACAATCTCCTTCTCTTGCCCCTCTGCCAGAGGCCTGACTGTGCAAAATGTTGTCAGCAGCAACACAAAAACTGACAGAGGAGCACACGGCAAAGGATGTCAGAGGCAAGGATGCAAAAAGATTAAAAGGGGTTTATGCTGAGCAATAGGAGATATGTCCACAAAGCCAGCGCTCCCAACTGCCCCCAGCTTAGTAAGCACCAACTGATGGGAACTTAATGTTCACAATCAGTTTATAACATTCACCTGACTTATGATCCTCATGAAACATTCCTTACTGCACACCAAGGGAAATCAGTATACTGACTTAGGTGGATTTGTACTGGACCATCACAGTACAAACATTCTTGGAGAAATTAAGGAAATCAGAGTCCTTTCCACCTTACCTATTTACCCTTTAAAGTTCACCATGAAACAGAAATAAAAGAGAGCAGAGAAGCCCTACCTTCTCCATTGCTTTAGCAGTTCATGTTTTATTTCTCAGTGAGCTCTCTAACCAGAAAACCACCAGTGACAGACAGGAATGCAGAAAATTCTGTCTCCAGTTCTCCTTACATGTCACAACACTGATATCTGCTTTGACTAGCAGCCACCAAGCAATTTCTGACTCTAGAAGGAGAAACTGAAAAATTCAAACACGAATTTTTTCAAGGTGCTGTGCAGATGAGCAAAGTGCATATTTCAGCAGGAGAGGATCAGATTCAAACTGGACTAGGCCACAAGCAAACAGAAGTCTGACTGCCTCCTGGAAGTATTTGCCAACATCATAAAACCATCACCCTGGTATGCATAAAACTTTCTCCTCAGAAGAAAGATCAGAATGGTATAACTACTATAAACTGAGGCTTAGATGCAGCATCCCAACTGATAGACAAAAAAGTTGATACCATCTGCTTTGCACTGACATTCAGACAATACCATGCAAACTTCATTTTACAGGCATGGTATTAGTTAAATTCAACCAGATTTTGAAGATGAAAAAACTATGAAGAGTTGGCAACATTTTTTGTTCAGTTTTAACATTTGTGTAATTTAACCCATTTATTGTAAATCTGTGATATTTTTCACTTGCAATTTAATTTCTACAATTCTGTATGCAGTATTTCTGCACAAGTTGACTGCTACATACTGTAAGTTTTATGAGGAACCCTGACTTGAGGAAAGCTACTACTAACTCCACTTTGCAGATCAAAAGCTCAGCCACAAAAACATTTACTGAAAGCAACAAGGAAGTCTGTGGCTCTGTGAACCGAACCATGAACTCAAATCTTGTCAGTCTTTTTCCTCCCAAGACAGGTATGCACAAACCTTGGCTGCATGCCAGCTTTTTAAAACTTGGGCTTACAACAGGCTTTCTCCACATTTACAGATGGGGGAGAGTAGACAATCCAAATACAAAATGTGAAATACTAAATGCTGAATCTAAAGATGTCAGCATTTTCTGAGAATTAAAGAAGATCACTATGCACTGAAGTCACTAAAGTAAAAGTTACATGCATGTCAGAATGCAAATACAAATAATTAATCCAGTGTATTTCTTAATTTTGACTACTTTCACCCACACACTACATCTCAGGGAGAACAGCTGAACTTCCAGTGTAACTTGTTCATCAAATCCCACAGTACCAGGACTACTGACATTTGACAGAACTGGTACAACACAAATTTAAAGAAGATAAAATGAAATACTTCTTCACACAGCTGGTAGTGAACTTCTGGTGCTTCCTACCCCAGGACATCATGCAGAGAAACATCATCAGAAGCGAAAAAGGGACTAAACAAACTCCTGGACAGCAGCTCCATAGATATTCAGCACAGACATCCCTAGTGAAACAGCAGTAGATGCTGCAGGAATAGGATGGCAATGGAGTACCAAAAGAGGCCAGACCTGTTTGCTCTCATTCAACAGCAGCTTCCAGTGACAGTGCTGAAGTTGGCAGTGGATGAGTTGACTCTGGGTCTAACTGACCTGGGCATTCTCATGCTATCAATATACCCCTCTGTCCTTTGACAATATGCCAAGGAACTCCTCCTTCCCAATCTTTTCAACCACATAAGGAGAGAAGAACATGCTTTTACTGTAAGAGCCAACTTTTACACAGTAATTTTATTACATAAGGATTTATGTATGTGCCAAATTACCAGACAACCATTTAGTCCTTCAGCAGCTCTTTGTTTCTCAGTAGAAGGGGAAAAGAGAAAATTAAAAAGAATATATATTGTGAATTCAACACATCAGGATGCATATTTGAGAATAAATCATAAAGTACTCTTCAGTTTAACATACATTACTAACTTTCCAAAGTTACAAAGTTCGTATTTTCACATTCTCACAGAAGAATCCTCCCTTGTGGGATGAATAAAGAGGATGAAGAAGAGTCACACGTATGTTCTACAATATGTTTTAAGGGGTTGAAAGCAAAACACAGAAAACCTAGTTCTCCCTTAGAGTCAAGAGTAAAAAGAGATCATGTCACTCTACTTGATAGGTCTCAATGGAAATGTACTGCCAATGTTACAAAGAAGCTGCATCTGGCTCATGAGGCCACGTCATAAGAAGCTTGGAGAACATATAGTCAAGGCAGTACTATATGGTAATTGCCAAATGCTTTTTTGCAGAGACACAAAATGGCTGCTGGACTTGGTGATTTGGTTTCATCTGATACTGTTCCTATACCAACAGTTACTGTGAATAGGTCCAGTGAATAGACTAGAGAACTCTGAAAGCAGAATTAATGTCCTATCATCAAGTAATAAGGCAGAGCCCTCCACGTTAGGTGAAACATTTAAGGATGTCTAATGCTACACTACAACATTAAGAGTACTTCCTTTCATTTGCTCCAATGCCCATGGGAACATTGACTTACCTGGAAGAAAAGCAGGAAAATCAAAGCCAAAACAAAGCTGTAGAAAAGGAAATTTCTCAAGTTCACCATTAAAGCTTGACCCTTTTACATACCTCATCTAATCTGCACCAAAACTGTTCAAGTTTCTCTTCACCTTTCATCAAAATAAGAGGTTTCTTCATCAAGGAAAATTATTTTGAAATGGTAGCCTGGTTCAATGCTACAGGCAGATAGCTTTGCGTTGGAGTGCTCTAATATGTTTTTATATTGCATATAAAGAATGCAAACATAAACCAGTTTGTTGAAAACTACCCTCTTTGTGGAAGCTGGCTGTAATTCTGAACAAGTTTTCAATTTTCGCACTGCTGCTAGGGTAAAACATTTTAAAGAGTTTAATTTTTACAGTGGCTTCAATGACACGAGATTATCTAACAAAGTAATGGTTAATCAATAGAGGGTTTAGTTGTCAGGTGAAACATATAACACACTAAAAGGGATTGATTGCAAGACTCCTCCTTATTTACTGGGAGGTATATATTTAAAATGACACAAACTTGTTACCAAGCTGCATTCCTTTAACCTTGCAAAAGCCGTTTGAGAAGAGTGTTAAGCAGCCCTATAGCCAAACAAGCTCTAATGAAAGAAAAAAAGAAACCTACAAATATATGGGAGCACCAAATCATGTCAGAAGCAGGGGAACCACAAAGCTGTATTCGCTCTCAGCCAAAGGCTTAAAATGCCACAGAGACACTAGACTATGGTTCACTAAAGATAGAGCTGTATCTGATCTCATTCCTTGAGTGTCTTTGGTTACATTTTTCTTTTTAAAGAAAGTATGATCCTGCTCTTTGACACAAACGCATAAACATTTCTACTCTTGTCTGTATATCTCTGGATGAACACTGAGCACCAGCCTGAAACCTTGAACCCCAGGCAGAGCTCCATGTGTGTGCAGCTTTTCTACCAACTGAAATCCATTTCTTTGGCCATTCATTCAAAGAATCCTCAGTCCCTGAACAAAGCTCCACTTTTTAATAGAAGCTGCAACCCAGGAGTTCAATAAGATTTCCCCCCCCAATAGTTAGTAATTACATGATTTATCAGAGAAAGATAACACTAATAAAAACACAGCAAAAAGACAAAACCCATATGCTCCCTTCAAGTCATTTTCAGGGAAAAGATTATTAAACTGTTCTTTTTGAACAAGGGCTTTTGTAGCTAAGCACAAATTGCCAAACGGTTAGAAAAAAAGTTATTAGACTCAGAAGAATTCAGCAGAAGTGCGAAGTTATATAAACAAATCACTCCAGCAGATTTGGAAAGATCGCTTTCATCTTATTTAGAGTCTTAGGAGACTTGCATTAATTACCCTTTAAAGGTCTTTCACATGGACTATTTAAAATAAATGCAATTTATTTATTTATTTCAAATGAGGTGCTTCTTCTGAAAGAATTAAGTAATCCTAACAAATTTAAAAACGTTTTTATAAACAGGTAATTAAAAAGAAGACTAGAATTAAGTCAAGCTGTAAGACATTACCCAGTATCCGCCTCGACTATTTTCTCAAGATGAAATTTTTGTTATCCCTAGCCCAGCCTTGGGAAGGACAGTCTCCACAGAAAGACGTAAGACAAAATAAAGACTAGTGAAACAAAAAAACTAGATCATTTACAGGATTTTCCCTAAAGCACGGTTTGTCATATTGCAATTACACCTTGCTGACTGTGAAAGCCAGAGTCCTTAATATCGCCACTAGAGGGAAGACGTGTCTTAACACACAGCAATGGTAGTTGGGGAGTGGGTTTTCTTGAGCAATTACCATAACAAAGCTCCCTTGGCTGTGTGTACCTTCTAATTACCCAGTACAATTAAAATGACTTACCTAAAACAAACATGAAAAAAAAAGGCCCCTAAAACAAAAAAACCTCAAGACAATGCAAACAAAAAGCCTTAGTCCAATATGCTTGTTACCTGAAATTACATTAAAGCTGAAGATTTTTTTTAACTCATCCATCAATGCACAAGGGGGAGAAAAACAAAAAAGGAGTATGCCACAATGCCCAACACCATGGGGTTGTTCAGCTACATAAAAGCATTAAAACAAACAAAAACAAAGAGCAAGGCAAACTAGATTTCTTGTTAAAGAAAAGAAGGGGGAAAAAAAAAGAAAAAGAAAATGTCGTGGTATTTAGCCATCTGGTAGCTGCTTGAAAACAAATTGTCCTCAGAAGAGCAGAAATACAGTATGTCTTCTCGCAGTTCACTGGCTTATGAATCAGACTACTTTTCCTACTTTTTTTTTTCTTTGAATACAGGCATGGTAATGTTAGACTTCTGTGCTGCTGCTTTCACTTCCCTCTTGTCCCACTGTGCAGACATAACCATGGTCATCCCAATCAGAGCCGGTTATTCTAACTCAGATGCATTACTCACAGTCTTTCAGGATACATCTTGTTGGGCCCATTGCTCAAAATCTCCTAGGACTTTTTTTTTCCTAACAGCTACTTGCTGATTTTTAAACCCTTAAATCTTTCATTTTATAAGGCATATCATTAAGGGAAGATGGCAGCCAAGTGATTTTTCTTTCCACTGACAATTTGTGACATTTTTCCAGCAGCGTGCAAGGTGTTGAAAACCTGGCAGCTGTTACCTCCCGGGATGAAGATCCTTTTTTATCCTCCCTTGACAGTTTAACTCAATGGGTCAGCACCTTTAAAGACTGCAAAGTACCACTGAAGTGGATGGAGGCTTGAATTACTGCTCCCTCCCTAATCAATGTAAACCCTCACTGCAGGTGAAACTCTTCATCTATAGAGGTGCATGGGGGAGGAAAATGTAATGCCCTGAGCCAGATGGTTTTCATCTTGTTTTTTAAAGAAGAAAGGAACAAGCTAACAAGGGGACAGCTACTTTTGTTAGCTTCTTGGCCTCTCTCATGGCTTTGGATCCCCAGGGTTCCAGCCACACAAGAGAAAGAATACAGAAAAACATAAACACTTAAAGAAATATAACTGGGGGCTGGCAACATGCTGCTTTCAAAGAGCTGGGAGCCCTGTTCAGCGCTTTATTTATCACTGCCCACGTTCTTCGGATGGTAAGTGGACATGGACACAAAGGGCAGGGGGGAGCAGACAACACTTGCAATTTACTCAATTACAGAGGAATGCAGCAATGCGGTGGCGGGGTGACAGATTCCTATTAGCACTAATGCTGAAAGAGCCCAGTGGCCTTTCCGCCACAAGGCAGAATTCCCATTGTAACTTAGACTCCAGCACGACCTGCTTTGGCTAGCTTTTTAACATGCACTAAATGTCACAAAAGAATGGAAATTATTTTTTTGTTGTTGGTGTTAGAGAATAATGAGAAAAAAATCCTTAGAAAGACAGAATAATCTTGCAAGTAAGCCTAAGGGTGTACCTCTAGCAATTTCAGGGGGCTTTTCAATCAGCAACTCCTTATTACCAAGTGTTGTGCAAACCAGGATAACTTTATAGACTAGGACTGCCCTGCTTCAGGCCAGCTCTCCAACAGAAGGCAAATCTGAAGTGCAGCATCTTCCCCAAAGAGATGAAGGGACCTGATGGACCCTCTCGTCTTCCACACCGTGCAACTTTTCTCATCAGTCAAAAAGAGGGCTTCAATTTTGCACAGCAGCAATACTTTTGCAGAGGAGAAATACACTTGGAGAAGAGCCCTAAGCAGTGGTATGAGGCTGCTAGCTGAAAGTAAACCACTAAGAATTGCTACTTGTTGTTTTCCTTCTGCTATACCTTCTTCAGCCGCTTTCTGCTTCTCACAGTTTTCTTGAGTACTGGTTTTAAACTCTTAGGATCAGACCGTGCCTATTTTAACTTTGAAATAGTGCCCAGATCATGTTTTAGGTGCTACATGTAATTTTAGAAAATTATCTCAAATCTGTAAGAGTGAATTGAGGTAATATTCTGTGCCAAAACTGTAAGAGGGAGAATTGTTGAAAATGCTAAGGAGCTTGTCTGAATGGGCTAACAGACAGGGATTTTTTCCCCCGGACTTCCATCTGGAAGCTTGCAGAAAGACAGCAGAGTCCAATGTGAGGTTTGCAGGAGGTACACACTGTGGCAGCCTTGCTGCTGCCAGCTTTTCCCCACAAGGCACCTTCGCCCACAGATGAACCACAGCAGCAAAAGGCACTTCATTATTGCTGCACTGAAGAGAAGGGAGGGAGGGTTTTAAACAACCAGCATTGTGCCCGTCTTCTTTAAAAACCAGCGGGGTAATCAAGTTCAGGGCAGCCCCGGACAGCTGCCCTGTGACCTATTCATGTTGACCCCCACTATTCATCACTTTCCTTAGGACTATGAGGGCAAGCTCCCGGGGAGTGACCACCACAATAGACAGATACGAGCCAACAATAATACGGTTCCTGCAAAAAAACCAGATGGCACTGCAATAAATTTACAAATCTGCATTCATGGCTCTGTTAAAAACACCCAGAAGCTAAAAGGCTGGAGGGGCCCCCAGAGAGTTTCCCCTTCCCAGTTTCTAAAGGCTGGCTCTCTCCCCAAGACTATTGAGCTCATGTTCTTCATAAATGAAGGATGGAGACATAGCCCTTAAAATAACAAATGGCTGACCTAATCAATCTAGTGTTTGGGCCTAACACTAAATGATAGGCACTGAAAACTAATTATGTATTTTGGCAAGGAAGTTGAATTAAAATGGAAACACACAGGTTAAAAACGCACTGAAGCATTTGCGAGTCCCTTTGAAAGGGCAGCGCACACACACACTCTCACATGCAAGGCTTGAAACAGGAACCTGATTCAATAACTCATGCATTTATTTTTAAAATGAATCAGATTAGTCCCATGTGTGACCTGCCGGTCCATCTGTATGAGCTGGACTTAATGGGCACTCTTCTCACGCTTACTTCAGTTTGAAGTATGAGAGAGATAAATTTAGTTTAATTTTCAACAGATCAAGCTATCCATTTTCCAAATGGACCATCTGGATCAGCCTATTAAAATTAATTTATAACTTTGCAGTGTGAAAATTCGTTTGTTAGCTTAAATAAAGTTGCCAAAAACTTTTGCCACTTGTCATTGTTTTCTTCTGGTCTGTTTTCATACTATGATTTTCAGTTTATCCCTTCAAAATTTAATTTTGTCAGAACGAGCACTCAACAAAAACTGAATGTCTGCATCCATATTCCAAAGTCTGTCACAGCTTAGATCTTTTCACTGTTCCAGCTAACAGTGTCAGGTTCATTGCCTTTTTCTGTTTCCCAGTGCTAATCTCCATGTCTCTTCTGCCTTGCTGCCCCTACATGCAGCCAACAGTGGCCATGCCTTCTACTTCCAGCAATTCAAACAGAGCCTTACTTGTCGAGACTTCTGAAGATATCCTTCTCCATAAACTATTTTAATGAATTGTAAAATGATATTTCTCTTACTAAGAGTTCCATAGCACTGAGCAATGGGCATCTTCAGTCCCTGCACACAACTTCAGATGTGTAAGTAAGCATTACACCTCCTTAACACCTCCATCTTCTGGTATGTCTGATCCACAAACGCACCTGAGAAAACATTATGGCTAAGGGTGCATAACAGCACTGCAAACAAGGCAAGAAAAGGAAATGCACATTCACATAAACCTGTTAGCAGCTGAACATGTCAAGACATAGTACTTACCCTGAAGTGGTCTGATGCATCTCATTAATTTCCTAAGACTAATCAAAAAGTACTAAATATGAGGATATGATCACTGGAAACACCATTGAAGTAAACAGACTCCTCTTCTACCCACATACACTCAATCTCTCTGTGCATGTAGGTCCAAGTTCCCCAATAATGAAATATTAAGGGAGTCTTACAGGAGGAACAGAAAATACGAAACTGTTCACACAATATCTACCAGGTTAGCATCTTTCCACTAAAATGGAAGGCATTTTTTGTGTACTAGTGCTTTGAGAGCATGTGCAGGTCACATTTTTTTGGTTCTACGAAGTATGGATAGATGTAAGACATAGCAGTCATTCTGCATGCCTTCCTATAGGAGATCCAGATCTTTCCAGTAAGTATTACTCAGTGATTGTGAGTATTTAGGCACATGGCTAAATACATGTCTGCCTTCTGGAATGAGAACCAGAAAACTCCCCACTGCTCCTGTCCATTGCTAATAGAAAACAGGAGCAATCTGAGTTTTCAAAATGCTCAGACAGCTTTAATTATGACTATGTAAAGAACTAGAATTCCCTCCATAAAAGGCAAAACATCATGGACAACCAACTCCTATGACCTAGACAAGAGGGCACTTGCTTTAAGACTAAGACTGCATCTTGAATTTATTTACAAACACTGTTCTCAACACAAAGGCCCAGATATAGCAGTACAAGACCCAAGGATTTTGTCCTGCATCTGTCACTGTAAGAACTGGACACACAGATGGAGACTGATACAACATCTCAACAATATTGTGCAACACAGCTAATCATCTTCAATGTAAACAACATCCATTGAATGCTTTCCAATATGAAATCTTGGGACACTACAAGTGGCTTTTCAGTTGTACTCCTGATATCTACTTGATTATGATGAATTGTGGGCCTGAGGGAAAAGACAGCTTTCCTGTGACATTAATAATACTTCTGCAGATTGAAATATAACAAAATAGAAACCCAATTCAAGAAACTGTACCTTCCTCATCTGTGTAATACAGTTTGTAAATATCTATTTCTTCAATCAGTAATCATGAGGAAGGACTCGATGTGATGAGAAGACACACAAAATAAGTAACTCATGAACCTTTTAAATTAACATTTCTTCTATGAATTTTCTTTTGAAGAAGAGTCAAATACCTCTTCCTGCTGAACCTGAAGGCTTGCCATAGATAATATAACTCTAAAATAAACCCCCCCTGATCTTCTGGCATGCTGGGGACCTTGTTTCCTATCCTGGGGATACACAGTAGGGACCTAGTAGGTTTGCCCTCTTCCTCCAGCTCTTGCTTGTTGTTGAACACCAGAAATAGTTTAAATTTCATCTAACATATTTAATCAATTCTGCAAGATAACCTTTCTCAGCTATAAATGGAACCTCAGCCATTATGCCAGCATATTGCCTCATGTCTAAAAGGCTTATATGGACTGCACCTGTTAGATCGACCTGTCTCAGTCACACGTATGTAGTCCTTCACATGACACCTGCTCCCACAAAATCTAACATTCCTAAAACAATGCATTATTAAAACACAAAATACCCCAAACTAACCAGGCAAAACCAACAACTCTGAGCACAAGCACACTATCAAAAAGATTCCTTTACTATGGTTCTGACCCACAACTTCTCCTGGAAATAGCTGATTTGGGGCAGGATTGTGCCATCTTACTCCTGTTATAAATGCACTCATCTGCCTGAGAATGCTGCTCCTGTGGCTGAGATGCAGAAGGAAATGTAACAATTCCTCAGCTGTTGCAATATGTGGCCTGGGGTATTCACTTAAGTCACATTCACCAATGGTTTCACTCTGATACACCAGGCAGCAACCTCAGGCAGTTAAGGCATGGACATAATTTTGCTTCTGCTGCCTGAAGGTTGCAGTGGGGAGAAAGACCAAGGTGAAAATGGATCAGCAATCACTAAACCCAACTTAAATTTCCCAGAAAGCACTCCCTTTGTTGGCCACAAGGATTAAAACAAGGAATTATTTTGAATTGGTAAGAAATCTGCTTTACTATATATAAAGGACAAAGAAATATTGTTTTATTAGACCATCCTTTCTCCTTTTTACCCATTAGTAATTTATACAAATGTAAAAGAAATAAGATCAGGTAATTTTTCAGGTTATTAACCTTGTTATCATCTCCAGGAAAATTTATCTTCAAGGGCAATAAAAAGTTTAATTGTTGTCAAACATTTTGAGAATCTTGATTTGAGGCAAGGCAAAATATACTACAAACAAGACAAGAACAATTACAAGAGAAAAGGCTGAAGAGGTCTTGATGAACACCAACTGGAGAAAGGTAAAACTAGAGTCACAGTTGACTGAACTATACTGAAGCATACATTTCTTCAGAGTCATCAAACTCCCTGAAAGCTAAATCTCTGTGTCTGATTTTCCTCGGTACAATGTGACTTGCTAAGACTTCAAAGAAGAAAAGATTTCCATGAGCACAAGCCAGACTTCAGCTTCCAGAAGCACTTAAGGATTCAAATAGCTAGAAAGTTTTATTGCATTTTTAAAGAGACTGATCACATACCTGTCTAAGCGAATTCTTCTCAGGAATGATCTTCCTAGGGGGCTCATCATTATTACAGTCTTCTCTCTCAGAGGAATTCTGTGAAAGAAAGTAAGCTTTAATTCAGTTCTTATCCCTAATATTACTCTGCAAGGAGAAAAGAAACAGAGTATTTTTCCTACACAGGCTGTAGCATTTTACATATACATATACTGGAGGCTAACTTGTAGTTTTATGCCAAACAGCTTGTTATGGCAGAGAAAGAATTTCTCCTCCTCAACACAACAATGCACCACTGTGCAGGTATCTATTGAAGAAGCCCGTGCTTTAGGGATTTATTCTGAAACTACCAGTAACAGCCACTTTGAAAAGCTGAAATGGTGGTTGAATCAGCATGGCAACCCTGAACACCCCAGAATAACCATTCAAAACAGTGGAACCTGTTGAAAACAAGAGGCTGTTAACGGGTGCAACCGTGTTCTCTGTTCTCTGAGTCCTGATGTTTTCAATCTGCCTAACAATTATTAATTGCACTGAGTCTGCCTGGCTGCCTAAATTCATAGTGAAATTATGGTGGAGCTGAATTCTTGTAAAAGAGGTTGTCATGAAATCCTTCCCAAAAACCCCCCAAATATTGTGTAGGTAGTGTATGATAATACAGATATGTTCTTCTCTCCGGCTCCCTGACTCCACATACATGTACAATTTCCAGAAAGACTGATTCTCTAAAATGTAAGCTGCCACCTCCAAAAGAGAAGATCAGTAAGACAAGAGAAGGTAAACAAGAAATACAAGGGCTTTTCCAGCATGAGTAAAAAATACAAACAGGAAACTTTGGTCCTACTAATGACATGATTAAAACCAAATATTGTTTGGTTTAAAGACAAACTATAGTTGTGTCAGAACATGAATAGTCTCTTGCAAATGTCTGATTAAAAACTGCTGGATACAGTGGGGAGAATCCTGATCTCACTGCTGAAGTCAGCTACTCTGAAAGACAGTGTTCCTTCACCCAGGTTGAGCTATGATAGCCAGCTTTGGGGGAATCCCACTCACACATCTAAAATCAGTTTGATCACCACAGTATTCATAGCCTTAGGCCACATTCCCACACATTCAGTAGTGAGCAACTTAACAGGTTTTAAAGAGATACAGAAAAACTGCCTAGGGAGAGCTCTGCCAGGAAAAGGGTGCCAGTTACTTGCAGACAAGCTCAGGACTGCGTTTCTTACAGCAGAAGTTTGCATTCTGTACCTGTCCCCCAAATAACCTGTCCTTCACTGAGCATGGCTCTGCCTGGCTTCTCACAGAGACAGCTTCCAGCCCAACACCTCAGGAGACAGAAGTGGCATCTGTTGGCAGAGGAGGAGCAGGGCCCTGCGAGCAGTGGCAGCGCAGGGCCAGCAGCAGCACGGCGGCTGCGGGAAGCCGTCAGCAGAGCAGAGCAGAGCGTGTGGCCACTGCAGTGCTGCGTGATCCGGCACCGGCACCGCCGCTCTGGGCAAGGGGAGCAAAGGGACAGCCACGACACAGGGCAGGGACAGAAGCTGTTTGCTGAGAAATGGCAGGGAAGGGGTGGAGGGAGAGGAACACAACAGTAAAACCTCACTTGGGATGTCATAAACTGGTCAGGAGTAAATCAAGGCTTGCAGACCAACAAGTGATTTTGAATTTATTTTTTTTGTAAACAAGATATAGAACTTGTAAGACACCATGACATTTGGGATGCTGTAACCAGGGTTTTATAATGGAAATCAATCCTAAACAGGCCTGATAAATCACTGTAAGAGGGCAGCTTTTAAAAAATTTTGTATGAGGTCACTGTAAGGACCAAGTTATTACATTAAATCCTGCTTTGAAAGAACTGTGATCATAAAAACATACAAGCTAGAATAATATATATACAAAAAGGAAGGTCAGACATTAAAACTGCTCCTTCTGCTTGTGAAATTTAGTTTAGTAAGTGGTTCATTCAAGTTAGGATTTTAATTTTTGTGCTTTGGGGAAAAAAAAAAAAAGGTCAAAAGTGAAAATTATAAGAACCTGAGGTGAGTTACTACAGATTTCCAGGAAATGTATTTTGTTGTGGCTGTAGGGTAAACAGGTTGTTTGGTACTTCTGGATTCATTTTCAACACCCACCGCCTTCCCTACAGTAAGTGTCAGAACAATTTCCCTTTCCAAATAATCTCTCCTCGACAGTGAAATCTTGCATTCTTCTCGCCTTTCAAAGCTACTAAGGATCCTCTCTCACACAAACATCAAGAAGCAGGAACTGATGGTGAACTGCTAGCCCTTATTTTGAAATTTCTAGTTACTGCAAAGCATCAAGTTATCTACTTTTTCTTTAAGCTGAGCATCTAATTTTAAGAGCAAGCAGAGGACCATTTTGCATTCATTATCTTTATAGGTGGCAAGGCTAAGAGGTTGGCTGAACAAAGACCAGACAAAGACTGCCAAGTGCATATGGTGGTTCACAGCTTGGCGTCTCACCATTCTACAGCACCAACACAGCAGCTCCGATAGCAGACTATTAAAGAGGAGCGCTGCTCATGCACTTTTGTAGGCAAGTAAGTTACGCTTGGTGAAGACAGAACGACTGGAAAGCATTACACTTAAGAAAAAGCACAGATGTTTATAACTCCCGCTCATTTCTCAGGAAAAGGAAACCTATTAATCCAGGTGCAGGTACAGGACCCTGCATATTTCAGGACTAACTGTAGCTGCATGGAAGTGAATTTCACTTGACAGGGCAACACATAGCCACGGCCAAGGGAAGAGCGTAATGTAATCGACTGAAACGGTACATCTATATATTTCTCTGTGCTGAACAAGGTGGGAGGAGGGATAAACATGTGCGAGGTCAGAATAAGGTTTGTCTCAGCAGGACTCCGGTGATGCTCTCGGCCACATGAGAGGCAGACAAAGGGAGGAGCTGCTCTGAGCACCCTCTCGTGGTTACTGAAATGCACATCCCGGGCACAGACCTGGAAAGAAGCATTTGGTATCCAGACGCTAAGTTGGGTGTACTCACTGGGAATATTAAAGATCTGCAGCAACTGTACTTCATACATAGTAGGGGAATGATGGAATTTGCTAGGGAGAAAGAAGCAAAGAAAACTAGTGCACATGGAAAGCTGAAAAGCCATATAAATTCCCTTCCACCAGGGAAAATTTTTACTTCCCAGGCAAGCCTTCTTAACTAAAGCTGGGCTGGCTAAAAGTGTTTGTGCTTGCATGCAAAGGTCTCTTCTTTCGAACAAATACAGGCAAGATTAGATGCTGATGTCTCCAAAGCACTCCCTCTTTCCACAGACAGGTAAAATAACATTTTATTTTTTTTTTCCCCAAGGTCACACAATGACAGGGGAAGTACCGAGAAGTCAGGAAACCCAAGCTCATAGTTCTGGTAACCTTGAATATTTCTCCCTTAACAAGAGGTTCCTAGAAAGGGGCTCTACCTTCCATAGCTCATTTTTCCTAAAATGGCTACTGCCTATAATGAGATCCTTTTAAATCTGATTTGCATTTAAAACTTCAGCCTGTAATTAACAGAATATAACTCCATGGCAGGTTGTCTTAAAGACCACTACGAAATTATTACTATTTAACTCTCCCCATGAAGCCTCCTCCACCACTAAACACAACATGCTACAATGCATACGAAATCCCCAGACTGAAGCGTTTGACAGGAGATGACATGCAGTATTTTGTGTACACAGCCCAGCAAAACACTGCTGGGAATGAGATATAATACATGGAGAAATGTACTCCCAGGGACTACCAATTGGGCAGAGCTACCTTTAGTACCGCCTCACTTGTGGTGGAAATCAAACCCCTGCCAACTGGGGGAGGCTTTCTTTGATGCTGTTCTGTCCTGCACTAATTATAAAAGAGTACAAACACAGCCTTTTCTCCAAGTGTGTGGAGGTGGGGGTGGGGGAGAAGCGTGTGTCTATGTGAAGAGCACAACTATTTTTTATGCTTTCAAATTCTTAATCCTGTTTGGAGCTGTCAGTGGGGGTTAATGGAAGCCTTGGATAGGAGAATTCCAATCTGGTTGGCAGATGGATAGGTTGGTTATAGCTGCATAACTATGTCTTGCCTGCAGGCACAATTCAGAACACTGTTAAAGCAATATAAAGTCTCTGTCAAGCTGAACCATTTGGATCAGTAGCAAGGAGAAATAATAATAAAAAAGGAGTTCATTTCTGGGCCTTGCGTGTTTATGCTAGTATGCAGAAACTGATTAATTGTCATCGTGTGCTGGTCTGCTATACCTCGGATTTCTACTTCTGGAGTAGATTTTGCATGCTAATATAATCATTCTCCCTCTTGAGACATTAGCAAATAATCAAATGAAAAACAGGATCATAATTTACTGAGATTCGGGCAATTCTCTATGCAAATTTGACTTGTTATTGCTGCTGCCTCGTTAATCTGAATGCCTTTGACAAACTCCTTTGATTTATGAACTCATGACAACTCCAATGTGTATATATTTTGCTAGATTGACATTATCATTAAGAGTGGGTGGACTGAGCTCACATGAATGGCTGATTTTATTCGCTGGTGTCTGCTGCTCAACAGCTGAGCATCTCCTTCTCACAAAGCCCCTGAGCGCCAGGCTCTTCCCATCTACCCATCCATTCATCATCTCGATGTTAATTGGCCCAGGCTTTAAGCAAATTTTCAACACGATTTAAAGGCACGATGACACTGATTACTGACCCTCTGCCATACGGTGCCTATTGATTAACCTGACAGAGATGATGAGCTTGAGGGAAACTAGGTGTGTGTGGACCTCAGGGAAAAAAAAAAATTATATTGTTTATGCAGGCAAAACACTTGTCTTTATCCCAAAGGCCAGAATTTGTGCTGCACTGGCCCTTAAAACACGCTATTGCTTTAAACACCTGCATCCAATACAGAAAAAGCTTGCTTGCTTGCTGTGGAAAAATGATTACAAATTTGATGTCATGTGCAGTCTGTATTTTAATCGAGTTCCCTGATAAATAGACCCCCTCAAGCCAATCAAGTCTCGCTCCAGCCATTGCGTGCGTATACATCAGTTCTAACAGAAGCCTGGGCAGGGTGTACTTTTAGTAGTATCAGCAGATCCAACTGCATGTAGGAAATCTACTTGGGTATTTTAGGTCTCTAAGCAAATAATACAATGGGAACACAGTGTGCAAACAGTTAGAGTAAATGTTCCAAGGGCAAACTGGATGCCAGACATAGCTGTCTCAGTATTTCTGCTGCCACATTAAAATAGATGCTTTAGCACACACCAATGAAATAGTGCATTTTTCCTTTTCCAGTGCAAACTGTTGATATGACCTGACCCTCAAGCTCCTAAGTGCATTGAATGAACACAGTATTTTATCAGAAATTGAAAATAACTGACATTCTTTTTCATGTTCCTGGAAGTGTCCCTGTGCTGCAGTTGGTCCTCCTCACCAAGGACAGAAGGGTACTCTCTCAGTCAAGAGGGAGCCACTGAATAAAGAGGTACATCAGCATTCTGTCCGCAGACTGGTGCCGTATGAAAGTAAAAGGAGGCAGAAGGCCTGTTTAACCCCTGCCCAGCCCCGGGTTAAGTCTGTCAATCAGGGCACACTGTTCTTCTCTCCCAGTTCAAGCCAGCAGCCTGCCAGACATCAGGATGTTCCTCTTGTTTAGGAGGGGGGCATTTGGGAGAAATAGGGTGTTGCTCCAAGATGCTGCGAAGTCAGTCGTCTTGCAGAAAACAGGACAAAGCATCATCAGGTAAAGGTATGGAAAAATTAGCTGTAATTGTCTAATGCCAATGTCAGCCAGAGAAGACTGAAAAGAGAGAGATATGTGTGGAAATAAGTGCCAGTCTAAGACCAGAGGCACATAGAAGCCTTATGTTCCCTTTCCAATAACCTCTGTAAGTGATAGATGAGTCCAAGCCCATTGTTATCGTTAAGGGACTGTCAGCATCCTCATTTTATAAATACTGTCTGTCAGTTTATAAATATCTCAGCCATTTCAAACAGTGCTAGGATGAATCCTGGCATAGCCAGTGTCAGCCTGAAGCAGTATTACTGTTAAAAAAATAAGTGTCTAAGATACACTAACAACATGTAAGAATAGCTTCTCCTTTTTCTCCTATTATGAGGCCCAAAACATTCAAATTCACACTTATTTGGCTAGTCACTACAATATATAAAACCAGTCCTTAAGACTGGTAATGTTCTTTGAGAAGAACAAGTATGAAAGCTGCAAGTTTGAAGGCAATTCTCTGCTGTTCAGTAGATAAAACAAAAATGACAGCTATAACACACAGGGAGATCCACAGCAATGAAAATGCAGAGATAAGTATCAGACCCCATTCCTCCTCGGCATTTGCTGCTCTGAACATTCGCCAAGATTAGATCTTCTAAGAGAACACCATAAATTGCAATGTGTAGGCACAAGGGGGTGACTTCAGCCTGGAATGAAGGCACAGACAAGTTTCCCAGGTCTTACAAGTTTAAAGTTAAGTGGTACTTTTGCAAGGGGTTTTGGCTGAGCATTAGAATGACGGAAGGAGAGGGCAGACAATTGCAGCCTGCCTTGTACTGACTGATAATGGAAAAAGAAAGGGAATAAACTAAAAATGCCTTCCAGTTCAGTGCCTGTTTTACAGACTGGCATGCACTTGTTTATTCTGTTTATTATATTTATTATCTTGTTAGCTGCACAGAATCATGGCGCTTTTTTTTTCTCCAATGCACTTATAAATGCCCCATGATGGAGACTTCACCCCCACCTGGAACATTTACAAGTTGAAATTCATGCCCAAGCGGATCAGATACCTACTAGAACTCAAATTCTTAAAACTGAAGCTCTGACAGCAGCGAAAATGGGAAGTACAACACCACACCTCTGACCAGACATATACATGCATGTTCACACAAGTCCTAATTTGGTCTGCCTCCATGTTAACACTGATAATGATAACAAAAGTTTCAACAACCAGGACAAGATTCTGGTTTTCATATCTGCAGAATAGATCCTTCATGGTTTTCTTTATTTTTCATTCAAATCAATAATTGGAAAAGTATAAATTTTCAAAGCAATGAGACTTGATAACAGAATTTCATAACATAAAGAAAACCTTCTTATGACGTTCTTTAACTTAGTAATTACTGGTTGGCTATGAAGCGTAATTTAATGGCGTGGGAAGTCAACATTACTAGAACAGTAAATTCAGTTTAACATTAAAATACCAAAATCCAGCACAAATAGCAAAGATCTGATGAACAGATGCATTTCTAAGAGCAAAAATCTAGTTGTAGCTAAAAAAAACCCACCACCACCCCCCCTGAAATACAGATGCTGGGAGCAAGTCATTTAGGGGAATTTTAAAAAGCCAGCTTCACTTCATCCACATTTTTCAAGAGGGGAGAGAGAGAGAGAGAATATGGCTAATGAGAACAGGCTTTCCATGTTTCACAGGAAGCAGCCCTGCTTAACAGTTTTGTTCTGTGAATTTAAGAGAGTCAGCAGTGGCAAATTTGTTTTTAATATTCAAGCTTTCAAGCCTTGCAAGCTAGTTGGCCAATGGCCCTTTCTATTCCAATGTTTGTTGGTGCCTTATTTACACACACATTACATCCAGAGAGCCTTTGAATATAATTTCACGTGGATTAAGGGAAGAACATTTGCTTCTGCTAATCAGGACATCTGGTTATTTTTGTAACTCACAGACATCTGCATTAGGCAGTTCGACTTCCCCATTCCTCATAACAAGGTTAGAGCTTAAGAAGCCTCAAGGACCTCTAGTTGAATTTTATTATTTGCATCTCCTCACAGCTGGGTCTGTTTTGGAATTTCCTTTCCTAAATAGCACAAATTGATCAGCACCTTCACAGGTATACACGTTTCTATAGCTAGCACTTTCTATGCATGATTTTATAGCGTACATCTTGTACTCCAAGATTTTATGCAGTTCAAAGCTATCTACATCTTTTTAAGGAATAGAAAGCACACATTCCCAAGAAAGCATGGCTAAAAACATCCAATTAACCTTACAATACACATAATATGGTATACTTTGAAATATTCAACCAGATAACCTATTTAAGACTGGTGTCAGGACTTGTTCTGAATCTTATTATCTTTTATGCTTTGGTTTGCCTCTTCCAACTGATTTACCCTTGTACATCTGCTCCTCACATTGAACAAAACAATATTCTCCCCCCTCTATTCTTTAAGGGCAACATTAGTAATTTCTCCCATCTTTTAAATTAATGTTAAAATTCTTTTGTAACAGTTTCAGCTGGGGTTAAATTTTTCTGCCAGACTGCTGAATAGTGCCACACATACTTCAGGAAGAAGGATTTTGCATGCAACAGAAGCCTTTTAGAGAAGAACTGAATCAATCCAGGCTTGGCTCTCACTTCTTTGTTGCTTTCATTTTGCTACATTCCTTCCACAAAAATTCATTTTCAACACTCATCCCAGAGTGTAGAAGTACTAAAGTTTGAAATTATACACTCTTATTCACAGTTCACAGCATTCTTCCCTCCCATGCTCATGAATTGTAGGCTTTTATCAGGGATTTTGTATGCTGGAATAAGATGTTTTCTTGACTTCTTTCCCCTACATGTAGGGTAGGGGGGAAAGCACAAAGTCAGGTTTTACAGGATTGGAATACAAGCCAACATTCAAATACATGTCAAAAACATATTTCTAGTACTAACAAGAGTTAGCAAGAGCCAATGGATCCAGAGAGAGTTTTAAAAAACTTTTTATTTATTAAAATTCTCTAGATACAGTTTAACTTTCTTTGTACAATATTTATTACACCTTCATCTGCATAGGAGCTGCTCTTAGAAACCAGTTGTAAAAGTGTCTAGTTTTGCTGTAGATTTCATGTCCTTGATGCCCAAAAGATAGGCTGGAAATACATCTCCATAGACGGCTGTCTATAGAGCAGTTTGTTGTAGCACTGGTGGTGAGGGGGATATCCCCACCTAGCTCACCCACCTTTGTCAAGTGCTGTGGTTCATTTATATGGTAAGTATTGCTTAGTGTTACTACGTGGTTATAGCATCATCACATACCTGCCAGAACTAATTTACATTGTACGATCTTATAGTTATCAAAGAGTTCTTCTGCAGTGCACTTTTTTCTCCCCAATTCAGGGGTCACCAGGGGTCTTTGATGAAGGCTTCCAAAGTCTTCTTTGCATCCGAACTTTTCAACTTTGTCTTTGGAGCATGTGCAGTTATGGTGTTCCTTGGTCTGTCTGGTCTTAACCGGCCTAAGTTCTTTGTTTTATGGCTAATTGGCTATGCACTTGCCAATTTTTCATTAGTACTATATTTTCTATCTCTAAAGCTATCCACCTGGCAAGTTTTTTTTTCTTATTTTTTTGTCTATTCAGCAATAAGCAACTAGTTAACCATATACTAGCCATTACATTGTGTAAAAAGTCATTTATATCAGGTTATATAGGTATGAAAGTTAGGATTCAGGTTATATAGGTATCAGGTAATACAGAGACATAAAAAGTCAAGATTTAGGTTATATTGGTACCAAGTTATATAGATTAATCAAGTTATATTGGTATCTTGTAACTCAAGCTATATAATAAGCACCTTATAACTTTGATCGACGTTATATAGGCATCATGCTTCTTCAAGCATTATTTTCTAACTTTTTTAACTACTTCTCTCAAAGAACCAATGCTGTCTCACTGGACTGACTATAAAACCCCTTCCCCTCTCATCCCTGGTCATCATCTACACTTATTATCTTTTTCCAAAACCTATCACTCTGAGCTTTCCTGTTTAACAGGCAAAATACCTCCACTTGTCATCACATCCCTTCCTCAGAGCCTGTGGCATTCTCACTCCCAAACACCTAAATCAACCACACCATCCTCATCTCTCTGTACTGTTTTATGCTTTACTTGTTGTTTTTTTACTTTCTATTTTTTATTGCAGGAAAGGAGAAAATGAGATACAAAACAAAATCATGAAGCATGAGCTGCCTGTCCAAAGTAAAAATGACAGCATAGGGGAACAAAACTTGTTAACTTTCTAGGCACGGTTTCTCCCCTAAAGCAGCTCACCTGTTAAGAAATGGCTACTCGGTGATGTCACTGCAGTGTCAGACTGGGAATTCACGGCACACTGTCCACACCACCGAATGTGGAGGCACCCCAATCCTTGTCTTAGACAGTGTGAGTCAGGTAACCCTGTAGCCAATGCTACTTGGTTCTCAATCTGGAACAGGTTCAAAGTACCTAAGGAGTCATCATGGAGCAGTTCGGGTGACACAGCTCCACCTCCCCAGTGTGCCTCACAGTAGTAATTAGCCCATACAGTCAGGCTTCGGTGCTTTTTCCAGCTTCCAAAGCTACATTTATTACAAGAAGCATCAATCACACCACTGGACTATGAGGCAAATTTAGTTAGCTTCTAATACAAGGTGTGTTTACCTCTGTACAGTGCTGTTGAAAAACCTCATTCCTGGAAAAACAGTGTGATTGTTCAATCACATTAGGGGAAAAAAAAATTATAATCGTCTAATAAAAGAATCAAAAGTTAGGCACTGCACATTATAATGTTTGGCTAGCAAGCACTGCAGCCTTTTAACAGCTGCCACCCAAGAAACAAACCCTTGGGTTCTCCTGATTTGGCTAGAGCAAATTTAAATGTGGCAACACAACAGCCCCTCCGGCAGCATTTAAATTTAACAGCTCACTACTAGGTTCTACCATTATAAAATAATTCCAACTCTAAAACACCATTTTCTTGGACTAGAACAAGGAGTTAGAAAGTATTATTTTAAATTTCATTGCGCTGGGTAAGGAAGAGTTGGACGTGCGCTGGAGACCATCAAATAGGGTGAGTAGCCAAGCAACCAAAGAAGGAAAGATAAAGATGTACATAGGTTCTCACCTTCAGATACCTTGGGGCTGGCAAACATTTTGTTCCTTTAGGAAATTATACAGCTCTAGACCACTGCTTATTTGAGTTTCAATAGCTGCAGCTTTTTTGCTACAACATGAATGGCTTATTAAACCTACAGCATATCTGTTTTATTTAACTTCTTGGTGGAAAGGGGCCAGGAAAACAAAATGTACTTAAATGCTGGATTTTTTTTCCAGGCTGAATGCCTTTCATCCAGTAAGACATTCAAAGCAGTGACCCAGCAAATGGATTGAAAAAGCAATCTTCCGTCTCAGTGCCACATTATCATTCCTATTCAGTATTCTCGGTGAGATATCTCAATCAGCTGGATGTGTGTGTAAGTGACAGCGCAGCCCATTGCTGGGTTAATTAAACATTTGACTTTAACACCCTCCCCATCATTAAGCAAATAAAAACAGATAATTCAAACTGCACTTCATCCACGGGGTACACAACATACATGTCAAAATTAAGAGAGTCCAAGGCCCTCGGGGAGTTCTACTGGGGAGGTAATCAGTTTAAATCTTATCTGGTTTATCAATTATTCTATTGATTAAAGCAGGGTGATTATACAAAACTCCCTCTTGCCACATGGGATACATGTAAGCAGAGGAGGACAACACACAGAGGCTCAAAAACAATTTAAAGAAAATACAGACAGATGAATAACAGTCTATTAGTACATGCCAGAAATCCATAGATGGAAAAGCTGATACTTCTAAGCAAGTGAATTAAGTCCTTCCAAATTAGAGTGCCAATGGTTTTACCTCATCTGCTTTAAAATCAGATCTATATGTTGAAAGGACCACATTTCTTCATTTTAAACAGGTAATTTTTTGCCTGAAATATGTTTTACTGATGTAGGCCCAGAACATAACAAAGACACCAAACACCAGAAATTCCAGACTTTAAAAAGCACCATACTTATCTATCAGTGACTCTGAAAAAGTGGATGGAAAGGGCATTCTCTGTATTTTCACTCTCCCACACACATACATGGCCTAGCCAAAAGTGTAACGTTATATTTTAACGATTTAAGTGTGACAGATCAACTCAGATGAAAAAATGAATGTGCTGCAGAGTTGTGGAGTTTTTGTTTTTTGTTTTTTTTTTGCAGCACTACAAAGTGAGATATTAGCAGCTGTGGGAGCTGCCACTGCCACATACTCATTTTCAACCAGCCCTCACAGAAAATCCCACCACAGTGGTCCTTATCACAACTCTCTTGCATACAGCCACACTACACAAAGCAATTCCAGTTACTTCTCATTTTTTCTTTCCAGGTGAAGACCTCTTTCTCTTCAGATGTCTGTTTGTGTCCTGAGTTTATGGTCACAGTCCCACTTCCACCATCTTCCAGTAATATGTTTCAAGTTTCATCTTATCCTAAACTGGAGTGTACAAGACCTTGCCCTACGTGTACAAAACAGGAACCTTTTAAAAACAAAACACTGGAGGCTACTGCTAACAACAATTGGAATTTATTTCCAAAAGTTCCCTCAAAGCAATAATTAGCTGCAAAAAACCCCTCCGCTTTAAACAAGGGTTTTGTTTTTTTTTCTTATGGTGTCTCCTACGATCTGCTTCATAATGGTCATACTGGTGGCATAAATTGGTCTTCTAATCCCATCTGAGCTCTTAACCAGGACACAGGGTATGAACCACAGCAGTCAAAACACACACAGGCCAGAGCCCTAATGCCTCACCAGCCAGTGTTGTTGGGAGTTGCACTCACAGGAATTTTAAGCAACAAGGACAGCAAAAAAGCAGGCCTGAGGTGTGTTCTTGCCCTTCACCTTCAGGAGGGGATTATGCGCCGCTCCATACTGGCATTTTGTTTGTGTCCAACCATACTTCAGCCTCTTCTTTGTACACCCCTTTTCTTCTTTGGAAGCAAACCAGAAGCCTGCATTAGCATGCTGTATTTTGCTCTCACCACTAGAAATACTGAGGGTGCTATTTGTAATTGTATTCTTTTAAGAGGTTTGTTCTCTGCAGCTGTTTTCTGCTTGCAGTGTATTTTGTGTAATCAGCACATCATCATAAATACATTGGCTGTTCCCCCGAGGGAAGCTGTCACTGTTTAATTTACAGAACAACCTGGCCAATGTGAATTCTAACACTACAGCACTATGGCAAGAAGTTACCACACTCGGAAAAACAGGTTTCTATGAATTTTTATATCAAGAGCTGGTCCCAGGACAATTTAGTTTCTAGAAATAGATTGATTTTAAAAGCACTCTATACACTGGATGGAATAGATTCTTTCCCATTTACAGCCTCTTAAGGCAGCACCAAATTCACTCTCACATTATTTTAAAGGTGACAATCTCACCACGACCATCTTCACTTCTGACTTTTACCAAAAGAAGGCACTGGATATAAGTGTGTTATCCTACACACCAATTCTGTGTGTGTGTTTGGGTTTTTTTAATGAACAACCACCACAGCATCAAGGTGTTAAGTTTGTCTTCATTTGCACAAGGGAATGTACTGTGTTGCAAGGTCAAATGTTATTACCTACATCAAAGGGTTGCTGCACAGTTTATTACTCTGAAGATGTGATAGAAGAGCAAGATATATTCCTGAAAGAGTAGAAGCCTATGCAGCTTTATTGGCTGAATGAAGAGTTGCTTCCTTTGTTTGCTGGATATATGGTTGTATTTTGAGAGAATATACACAGGGCTTTTTTCTAGGAGGTAGGCAAAAAGGCGATGGTTGATCTTGCTATGTACAGACACAATTTAGAAAATGCAACAAAGGTACCAAATTATATTGGTAGTCATTTAAGAACTAGACATGAGCCCTAAATAAATATTTGGGTATGATCCACGAGTTACTCGGATATTTCATTCACAATGGCTACTACAAGCAGTCTACTTGACTACTTAGAAAGGGAGCCAAGAAGACTGACAACCTGATTTTTTTTTTTATACTTACACATACACATATATTTATATATGTAAATATATAAATAAAATGCTAGAGAGAAACAACTATAAACATAAATAAAATCAGAAAAAGAGAATTCCCGAAGTATAAACTTCTTTGGGAATTCTCCTCAAAAAGCAGCAAAAATCTGTTCCAGATATTTAACAAAAAATCTGCATTTTATTTTAGGGGGCACTTGGTTGTTAAGTAACTTTCAGTATAACTGAAAATTTCTAAAGTTTCTATTTTTGGCAGCAATTTTGCTAATTCTTAGTGATAATTAGAAGCCCTGTTTAACATCACCAGACATAGGCCAAGTATACAATCATCATAAAAAAGAATCATGCATATCACAGAGTACTGGTTATGTATTTTCACAAGGAGATTTTAATTTTACTTAATTTGCAGAGTATTCTAGCATATTATTTTTATATCCAATGTAACAAAATATAAGAAACCATTAAACTGAAACAAACACTATCTTGTCTCTGATATGGTTTATGTTTATAAGAATTATCTACCAAACACAGATAAAACTGAGTGAAAATAGCTGAGATTTTATGGGAAAGTGAGTCATCTGGTTATCTGTAGAGGAAAGAATATAGGAAAGAGAATATCTGAGTATTTTTACACACTATGTAAGTAACAGCCAACAGAAAGCAGAGGAAAAAAGAAGCAACCTACCCAATACAGTGTAGCAAAGTACTTCTTCAAGCTTTGAATTTTAAGATTTAGCAAGTGCATTTCTACTTAGAGTGTTTGGGTCGATTGCCTGAATTTTTGCATGTGTTCACCTTATTTCAAAGAAGATATATTTTATTTTGTTCTCCTTATACAAAATTATTCAGAACTATCTCTCCATATTTCCTAAGAATGACTGAATTCTAACATTGGCTTAAATTTAGATGCTGGATAAGAAAGTATTTCATGACTTCTCCGTATTTGTGGTAAAATTTCATATTTGCATTTTTAGATCAAAATTACTCGTGTTATCTCTTTGCCAGTTGTGCACGAATAGGTACAACTCGATCTTGTGCCACCGGCTCCTTCTGAAGCCCTCGCTGCCTATGGAGCCGTCAATCCGAAGTGATAATGGAGCGATTTACGGGGACTAGGCTGGATCTAAACGCACTGGACCAGCAGTGACTGGGTGCGCGGGGCTGGAGCGGGGTACCCTCAGAGCCTCCTTTCTCCACAGAAAGGGACAAAGATGTAGGCTTTGGAGCAGCACGGACGAGCCGCTGAGATGTCACTGAAGGCCCCGANTGGCCCGGCTCCCGCCCCGCGCCGCGCCCGCGCGCCAGCGCGCACACGCACAGCCCCGTTCTAATTCAATTAGCGCAGCCTGCAACTCCAGAAAAGAGTAATTCAATTAGTGCATTGTGGAGCTCCACAATACCTCCAAGCAGATGTTCGCAATCCTGAGGAACCGGAGCTAGCTTTAAAGATACCTGTATGCCTCCAACGCGGCGCTGCATATGCTGTTTGTCACTACGGCTTTACACACCTCCCTGACTCCTAACGAGAGAGGAAGGAAAACTCGGATGAGTTTTGTTTCATTTTTTAAACCGAAGAGCCAAACTGGTGCTGGTGTGCTAGAAACCTTGCCCTCACCTTAGTGGGAAAAGCACATTAGTAGTAATTGGACCATCACTACCAAGGCTGAAGGAGGGGGAGGCCTTGTAGCTAAGATGCATTTTAAATTAATCATCGCACTGGACACACTGGGGTGGTATTTCTCAGTGAGAGATACTGTCACACCTCTTGATACTCAGACTAAAAAGCTAATAAAAGCACATGGAACTTTTGAGGATCAATGTGAGTGCAGAACAAATGCCAATTTCTGTTACTAAATGTAAATACTCAATGTAATTAGAAATTGGTGATGTGCTACAAAAAACAACCAAACCCATCCCACTGATCCACAAAGAAAGATTTCTTTCTAGTCTCCTTCATTTCTTTGCCAACCGAAAGGAAGAAAATATCTCTTGCTACTACCCAAGAGCTGAGATCCTGGAGCATACCCTTGGCAATTCCCTGAGTTTGGTGGGCTCCCCAGCATCACAGCCTCTGCACAGGTCACACCACCAGCCAGACAAGGTCACCAGATTTGAAGAGGGATAAATCCTGAATACGTTTAAAAAAGCTCTTCTGTAGTCACTGGGCACTTTACTTAGAGAAATCTCCAGAGAGGTTAACCATCGTGGTTTTCCTACAGTCAAGCTCCCAGTAGTCTGAGCTACAAATGGGGTTGGAGTCAAACACAAAAATTATGGATTTGACTTCATTTCTGCTCCTTCTTGTATCATCTCTCATGCCTTTATAATTGCTCCTGCTAAGTGGTAAAATGAGGAAAAACAGAAAAGACTGCTGCTGAACACCTCCAACAGGAAACTTTGCTTAAAAAACCAGGTATCACATTGTGGCAGTTCAATATTTCATAGCCAATACAAGCAATGTGCAACAGCACTGCGACTTTAAATCTTTGCCTCCTGTGTCAGTCTATCTCCTCTCATTGTAATGCCAAAGGGAACAGCAATCAGAGTGGAGATGTTCAACGTGATAGAGGTCAGGACACCAGTGGATCAACGTACCAGAAACACGACCTTGTTTATTTTTTTCCCCAGTATTATTGTTTACAGGGTGCTTTGCTCATGTACCTTGTGGTTCTTAGCTAAAAGATGAAATTACAGCCCAGGATGAAGCGCTCAGGCACACATCCAATTTGTGTTTCTATCTCAGAAAACAAAAAGCTTCTGAGGCCCTCAGGCTGCCATTCAAACTTGGAGAGGCTGACATTTTTAACAGCATGAACCAGAGACTGGCAGAGGAATGATCTAATGCATTTCTGACTTGTCAATCAAAGATCTCACCTCTGCTGTCTTGTAAACAGTTGGGGGCCACCTAACTACATTCACAACCAGGGCAGAGCCTGCTGCCAGCCGGGGGGTGCTGAAGCCACATGCTCTGGCTATTAGTCACCAAAATTAGGATTCTGCTTTAGAGGTGCACTGTAAACAGCCCCCGGGCAGGTTTCACACAGCCACTGGCAGAGCGAGAGGGGTGAATACAAAGCCGGCTTAGTGTCTCCATGCTGATGGAGCCTATGACTGGACACCCCGTATCTTTCCCAATTAGAGACAGAACTATGCACAACAGCAAACGCTGGCTCCAAAGCCAAACAATTTCCTTCAAATCTATTTCTCACAAACGCACTTCTGAGCATGCAGTTTGCCCACCCCTAGACTGTAGCTCTAACCTCCTGTATAACCAGAAATGATGTACTACTACTCATATTTACACTGTAGTTCCAGCAATAAAATGTCAACTTCTAACACAAAAGTGCATGAACAGGCTGAAGGAAATTTACAGATGCAACGGTTTCTACCAATACACTGATAATGATTCTTTAACAAATATTCCACTTTTTTCCTAATGTTTGTATTTGTGTAACAAATAATGTAAAAGTAATCTGAAAAATAAGTTCATGTCTGTCTCACAGGGACAACACACTTCCACCACTGCATACCTTTGACATCTTTTGCATTTTCATCTTTCTGCAGAAGTAATCTCAGTCCATAGAAGTCACATCCACACTGCACAGCCTCAGGTGCACTCTTTTTTGCTTCAATTTGCCTAGCACAGTGCACCCATGCCTTCCTCCCCAGGACAGTTTTAGCCCAGACCGAGGAAGTCTCACACACGTGCTCACTTCTGCAAAACCAAGCAGAAGCTCATCCCATCCACCTAACAAACCCTGATGTGTAGTTCTTTATGGCCAAGATCTTCAGGTAAAACAAAACACAAATTAATGACATTCTATAGAGACACTTCTGTATTCAACAGGATGCTGCTTCCTCCATCACAGAAGTTAATCCTCTTCTTTGATTACTAGAGCCTGTTACAGAAACAGAAGTTTCAAATTTGGCAAAATAAAGCTGACGAGAAACTCCATTCTTCTCCACTGTGTCTAGGCTCCAGACAAAGTTAGTAAAAGCATGACTCTTGTCCTAAGAGGTTTACAGTCTAAATGGGAGCTGGTATTTGTGTTGGCTGTAAATTAGGTAAAAAGGAAGAGGTGGGCTACTCTCTATGATTATGGTGATACATAAAAGTCTTTGGCAAGACCTTTAAATTCCTCTTCAAGCCTCCTCATTTATACAACAGCCTACAGAAACAAATTAAAGGAAATACTTTAGTCTTCTGCAAACCTGGAAGGATTAATATAATCATTCCCTTGGCATACTTGATGGGTGTAATTGTAAATCTGAATTTTCAAAGAGCTGCAACTACGAGAAGCAACATAAAGAGAGCCTTGTGAGCATGCACGGAAAAATATTTTAACAGGGAAAGTAATTAACTTCACATGGAAAATGTCATGAAAACAGACACCTGTTGGCATACCTGGAAACTTCCAAATTTCCACCATTTTCTAAGAAAAAAAAAGTATATTCTGCATAATTTATTTTTTATTATTAGGAGAATCTACATGCAACCTCATTTTCAGTTGCTTTGCAGAATAACAGTACGGTAAAATCTGGTATCCAAGACACCTGAAAAAGGAATGGCTGTCCTTTTTCTCTTGTTAAAATATCCTCTTTGACCATTTCCTACTGTGCCTTATAGGAGCTCATGTTCCAATTTGCTGCCATCTTCCACCATGATTGCTATGAAATTCAGTAACACAGTAGACTGTCAGTTGCGAAGCCCTTTGAGATAAAAGATGTAAAAATGAAGGTTTCTAACTCCTTATTTCCCTATTCATGGTTTTAGCCTTAAAGCCTTTTCCACTGCAGAATGGTTGCCTAAAAACAGGATCGAGGAACCAGAAGATCCTGTTTTCACCTAAGTCTCTCCAAGAATATAAACACAAAGAAGAAAAACCAAGTTACCTGACATATTAACAGAATAATCTCGAAATTGACTACCTGCCAATGCTTCCCATGAGGAGTCAGCAAGACTTTAACTGAGCTATTCAAAAAGAGCATCTTTCCACATTTCTGTCTGAGCATCTGAAGGCAGCCATGTAAATAACTAGACAAATTCAGCAGTGACTAAGTAGCCTTCCAGATGGCATCTTCTCTTTTGCCACAAGCAAAGAACATTGATATGCTTCTCCAGTTACTTCAAGCTTGCTACGGAAAAAAGAAAGTAACTTAATATGAGAAAATTCACCGGGCTACAAGAAAGTCTTGAATGCTTTCCCAAAGATTTGATACCAGAAAAAAGCATTAAAGAATGATGAAATACTGCAACATCACTGCTTCAGTCAGACTCCAAACCATTCCCTTCTGCACTGGAAAATGCAGAAGCCATGCCTCAGAGGGGAGTTTTCTTCAAACCATGCAAGCTAATGAGGATCAATCAGAGCCCATTGAAAAAAAATGGATTGAAATGTGCATGACTCAGTGCTGCAGAAGCTGTTGCTGGCAATGTGGTTTCTCTCTCAACTGGCAATAAATGTGTTCCTCAACACAGCAGTCGAGAGTTCAGTGAAGAGTACCAGTCTACCATTTCAGATGGCAAGTTGGACATACTTCCCCAAATCCCATAGTCACTAAATACACATGGAAATATCTCTCAAAATCTACAGAAACGTGAATGTCAGTCCTGCCAGTATCCCAACACTATGAATGGTTGTGCAGCTGACTCATTTGACCCCCAAATATCAATGCACTACATTAGCAGAACAGTTATTGTTCATATATCTATCATTAGCAAGGACATCTTAAGCTAAAATGAATTAATTTCTCTTCCCCTTTGTAATGTGTGTCTATTTTAAGTAATCAAAAATAATTCAAGTAGAAAGGAAGAAGTTTCAATTTGAGTTTATAAATTACTTTCCATATACTGCTAAGCTTAAAGAGATCTAAGATTTATTCAATAGCCAAAAGCCCAAAAATTAGGCCCATCCGATTTAGTCAAATTATGCAAATCAGGATTAGGAGTCTAAACTCTGCCTGTTGTCTCTAGAGTCCTCTTAGACTAATAAAAAGTCGTGTTTCCCCCTCCCCCACGGAAAGCTCCACTAAAAGCTTGGTTCAGCAAAGGAGGCCTGGCAGAACACCTTCCAGAGTCCATCAGTGCTACTGCTGTGTCAGCAAAAGAGTTGCGGCAAAATGATGCAAGACATTTAAGCCTCCTCTGGGACTAAGAGGATTATTTCCACAGCACTATCCTAGCTCTGGGAGCAAGAAGTAAAACTTAAAATAATCTCTGCATGCTTTCCTTTAGAAGCACATAATGAACTTACCCTGAAACAAGAGAAAATTTCAGAAAGATTCTGGCCTATTCTTTTTATCTGGTTTTGAAAGATGCTGGTAAATATAACTCTGCCACAGGTTAGGCCAGCAGCAGCAGAATCTAGCAGCATAAACCTTGAAGTAAATGTTCATGCTACCATAAGTTCAAATAAACATGCTCTCGACAGAGATACTTCTAAAGTCCCTCAGTCACAGCAGTTCATAAAATACCTCAAGAATTTCCAACGTGAATATAACATCTCTGGAGCCCAGCCTCTGCTGTCACGTCCACATGTCATGAAAAATGCTTGATGATCTTGAGAGCCTTGTCTAGATTTCTTGATGCTCACCCAGCACTTGTCTCACTCTCTCATGAGAGAATGTCTGCACTTTTTAAGATCCACTGGTCACCCTAAAGGGTCTGAACCAACTTGTTTGGCAGAAAGCTGACTCATGACAGAGAAAAGCCTGAATCTAACAAATTCAGAGATCAAAGGGGGAAAAAAAAAGGTTTCCTTTATTTGCCTTTTGACTGACAGCTTACTTGGACAATAATTTTCTGTAGTCAAAATGTCCAGACTCCTGCTAACAAAGCTGAAGTAAAGAATTGCTGGCATCAATTATCATCATGGCAATGAACTCACTCTCTCAGTCCTTTAAGTGGCACACAAAAAATTTAGATAGATGGGGAATTGCAAATAGCCAGAATAGCCAGATTGGAGACTGTGTCATGGATGCTGTTTGCCAGATATAATTAAGTGGTATCTTTTTGACACAATTTAAAGCCAATAAAAAAGATGATTGTATCAAGCCAATTTAGATAAAATAATTATATCAAGGTAAATAGAAATGCCCCAGCTGCCCTGAATCTACACAAGATGGGTTAAAATAGCAAAGCTCAGAATGACAGAGAAGAGGCATAGAGTATGAACCAGAATAAATAGAGGTCAAGCAGGCAAGTAAAGGAGATGCACAAGCACACAGATGGAGAGAAAAGGAGTGGGGAGAGACAGAAAGTACCTGGAAAGCTGGGAGTGCGCCAGTCCCTGGGTTATACAGGCATCGCAGCGAGGGCATGCTGTCCGCCAGGCTGGAGCAGCCCAGCCACAGAGATCTGGGCATAGAGCACTGCAGAGAAAGGACAACTATGAGATGGAACTGTATGAGACAGGATGGCACAGATTACAGGAACTTTTAAGGCTTAGCCAAATGGCATCAACACAACTGCCCTTTAAGAGACCACTAACTGCATCTTTTCCTTGAGAGAAGCTTTACAGATGTCATAGTAGCAAGAAAAAAGCACTATGGATCAAGAAAGTAAATTTTGATTAATTTTCCACAACAATGTGTTGAGTTTTCCCAGTAATAAAGTTTCTTTCTGATTAATCAGACCTCCATCCACAGCAATGCTCCAGGCAGAAAACAAGGCAAGCAATTTTGCAAGGAAAGCAGAAAAGTAAATGACAACTTTCAGTGTAACAATTGCAGGGGAAGAAAAGGTTTTTGTTTTGTTTGTAAACGGGACAAAGGGAAAAAGCTATGATCCAAGGTGAATAGGAGTTGTGACACTTTATAAGAGTGTTGTGTTTCTGCTTGCCTTGTTGTTTGTTAAACAAAATACAATTATTATAATAAATTGATTCAGTTCCTACAAACAGAAATACAAAAAAGCAGCCAAAGCAGCCAATCAAGGAAAATACTAGCCATTTTGATAGTTAAAGCCATTACCCCTTGAAATAGAGAGCTGCTTATTCATTTTACACCACTACTATTAAATTTAGGGATGCATTATGATAGCAATTGCTTTTACCAGACACAGAGTTTTTGATGCCATAAGCACTACTGCATTTGTCTAATTACTGGCAAGGCAGGAAAAAACAAGTGTATTTTAAATTGGCAGATAGCCATGAAAACTGAAGGATGTGATAGATTAGCTGCTGGAGATTTTAAACCCTCATATTCTTATTTTTTGAAATCCTGCCCCTGCTTTTTTTTTTTTTTTTTTTTTTTTTAAATTTNCCCCCTGTTTTTTTTTTTTTTTTTTTAAATATAGGGGGAGGGGATGGGAGGAAATTTGAGTGGAAAGGGCAGCTGGAATGGGTATGAAATGACAGCTGCCTTCTGAGCCACCATTTCTTTCTGCTCTTGAGAGGGCTAGAAAACCTTGCACAATCTTGCACCAAAGGAGTATGTAAGAGCAACATAACCCATTTTGAATGAGCAGAAAGGTGATCACCAACATCCATAATCTGGTCTGTGCAGACAGACAGAGAGATTAACCTTGTCTGTCACCACATTCTTTGCTATACTTTGTTGCAATTTACACTGCTGTTCCAGAAAGAGTATTTAAAGACTGCTGGGGAATATAACCTCTAGAAACGTTCTCAATTGAAGTTTATGATACCTTAAAATACATTCCTCACTGCATTTTCATTAAAAAAAAAGAACCCAACCAAACAACTCTTCCCTTTACAAAGATACTGAAACTCAAGAATTTGAGTACACATATCACAGAATTTGAGAAATCCATATCACAGTAATACACATCACATGAACTTGTATGTAACGTCCTTCCTGAAGCCAAAAAAATTACAGCCATAGTATTGTAACAAGCAACAAAAGTGAGCCATACTTTTTTGTCCACCATTCTAACCTCTCAAACAGCCCCTCATATAGAAAACCTTCCAAATGCCAGCAATCTTTTCTTTGCAATGTAATATGTATCAATACAGTTACAGACAGCTGTTGTGACAATAACTTTTTTTAAAAAAATTAATATATGAAATTGACATCCATGGTTAAGCATTTCACCAGTCTAATTTATTTAAATCAAAGTTGTTTATTATTCTCCAAGAACATCACAGTAACAGGAGATTCACTACATAGTGCCTCTGATGATGCAGAGCAAATTCACTAGGTAAGCATCAGCTGCTTACCATTACCCATCCCAGGATTCATAACATAATACAAAATAAATACGGGATGATTTTTTTTTCATACAAGGTTATTCAAGACTTGCAGCTATCATTTATTCCATATTCTCAAGTTTTCATGTTGTGATAATGAACTTAAAAGAACTGATCGCCATTAAAACTGGCTGCCAAGTAAAAAAAATTACTTTAAATATTTTACTGACTGAGGCATGGAAAGGTGCAGAGGCAGGAAAAATGAGGAGCATTCTGTCAGTGGAAAGGCAAGCTTAAGTTGACTCAAGGTTTACATGAGATTACAGCTCAAGTCAGAGTCATTACAATCTGCAGGTAAGGTACTCAATTGTGCCAGGGAACTTACAAGGCAATGAAATGTCTTCCTCTAAAACTGGCACAATAACAAAGGAAAACGTTGAAGGGCTATTCTGCAGAACTCTCTAACAGAGTCCTCACCCATGCACTCCTGCCACTTAGTATTGTTACAGAATTAGGAAGTACGAAGTAAAAAACTACCAATACCTTAGATGATTTCTGAATCTCTTCCAATATATAACAAAATATACATTAGTGATACAGTTCTGTTACCTATCTGAAAAATATAAGCATGAAGTTGCACAGTGTGGAAGGAAATGTCATTCCCGTACTTGCTTTTACCTATTGAAGGAAGCAGACACTAAATTACTGTTGGTGACTGAAAGAGGCTTATTCACAAGCCTGAACAAAAGGCCCCAGGTGCTTCAATAGAAACAGCTTGTGCGTAAATCAGATGAGTGACCCAACAGAACAACTTCATTTAGAGCCTGATCTCTGAAAAATCTCAACAGCCTCCATCCCCATGCATTGAGCAAGCCACGTGTCAAACACTCACTTTTGTACTGTCAGCTCCACAAACAAGGGACTGGCCTCAATGTTCATGACTTGAAAGCTGACTGACAAAATCGTCTCCTGAACTCAAGTCAATCTACATCGATTCATCAAAACAAAGATACAGAGGCACAGTGCTTGGACTAGAGCCAAATGGGAATGCTGGTATTGCTTGCTAAGTACTGGGCCAGGATACAATCTCTTTACTTTCCTAACTCCCAACTGCATTAATACTTCAGATGTCTGCACAACTTTCAGACTCAGAGATGCAAAGCTTTTTATTTAGAAAAGCAAAACATCTTTAATACACATTGAGCGGCATAAAATAGGGAATTTGATAAAAACCCTAATTTCTTTTTCGAAGTGATTTTAAAATCCCACTCCCTGAAATGTATTTTCCCACTAAAGAAATACAGGGGGTAGAGTTACAAACAAGACCAGCATCCTCCTTCTGACAGAGGCTGGTTCCAGCTGCTCCACTGGTGATTAAAATGGGTTTGCCTTACTTTGAATTAAAATAGGCTAGAAGCATTCACAGCCACTGCCTGAGCTGAGTGGACAGTAACCACGAGCTGAAGGGAAGATGCATTTTAACCTACTCAATTACTCTTGTAATTATATTGCAAGAATATTTTTTGACTACATCAGATGTTCTGCCTCTAATAGTCTACCCTCTCTTCCAATTATCTGATGTCCTAAAGACAAATTTCAATACACACTCAACGGCTAAATTTTTGCCAGCACTAAAAATTGGTTATTTACTTTATTTGCTACTGCGTTACAAGATTATACCATTTCAGAGTGGGTTTTTCTTATCAAATTTGTTCTCTTCTAGTCCTTCAGCAAATACAATATACTAGGGGTAACTAACACAGTTTTAGTAAATTGTGTTACAGGTCAGAAATATATCACCTTGTCCTGTAAAACTAAGTGGCTCTACATGGGGAAAAAAAAAGTTCTTGGACTACCTACAGTTCACAACTATAGTGCACAGGTATGAAAGCATAAACTGACAATACTGAGCTCACTGTAAAACAAGAATGACCAAAAGAAAAATCAAACAATTATTGAAGGGTATTTTCTTTATAGTCACTTCAGAGAAATTAATTAGACACAGTAGTACAGAATGACTATCCCTAATTGTGGCACATTTTAAAATACTGAGGTATTACCTACTACCCCTTTGTAAACCCTGTACTGAACTTTATGATAACCTGTGTACTTACAACACCTTTGATTTACAGGCAGCCTAATATATTTTTGTACTTTGTTTCACAAGTTAGTGATAAAGCCGAAGAGGAAACCCAGTTTTCTCCCCAAGGGCTGGTGTTTGGTGTGCTGTATGTAAGATTAATTTCAGATGCTAACCACATCTATTTCAGTCCTTCCCTAGTTCAGAATTATTTCCCCTCTAGTATAGCATCCAGTGCCTTATGCAGGTGAACTCTAAAGATAAACCAGTAACAATTTCTAACCCTTACAAAAAAACAGGAGATGAGGGCAAAAGAGGTCCTAGAAATTCTACCAACCAAACTGCAGCAGATAAAACATAAAGGATGCTCTGAAGGGTATTAGAAGTATGTAAACCAGAGGTGAGCTTGATACGAGGAGACAGATCACCACTTCAGAAAGTAAATATGGGATGGCTGGCAAGATCAATTCTCCCTGAAAATGTCTTTCACACTACTGCATGCTCTATAAAACCTAGTTCTTAGGAAATGTGCCCAAGGAATTTTAATCCTTTATCAAACACATGCTCAGATCTTACTGGGATTCCTAATATTCAGAATTATTTTTATCATACACCACAAAAATGGGAGAACAAACCTCAATACTTTCCAATCTCACTCAGTTTCTCTTATATATTTTTTTTTTGCTACATACTTAACTAAGCCTATGCCAAAAATATAACATACATCACTTTCACATTGTGTTCAGTCTGCACTATTCCTGTCACCACAGAATGCAACACATTGCATGAAACGTATCAGATAAGGCAGCTGCTATTTACATTACAAATGTTAGTCTTATGAAACTTAGTAACAATTCCAGAAATTTACTTCTGGCTAAAAAATTATTTTGGATCCTTTCTCTGGTCTGCTTTTCATTCTTTTATCCTCTCACATACACATAAAAATGAAAAGGTATCTCTTATTTTTCCGTCTACTGTTCTGCAAGGTGTTTTCTGATTAAATATATATAAGTATTAAAAAAAAAATTACTCCCAGTGCATCTTGTATGCTTTTGCAATAAAAAAACCCTGCCATACATATTTCATCTTTTAGCTTTGGTAGCTCTTCTTACCTAAAAAAGAGTATATAATACAACTTCTAAAAAGCTGCTAAAACAGAAAGAGAATAGTCTTTTATTATTTATTTTTAGTAGATTTTTTGGGGCTTTGTTTTTTTTCTTTTCCCCTATCCCAACAATGGATGCAAGGCATACTAAATACATAATTACATGAGAGAGCCACACAGCTTTCAAAGGAGCCATTCAAGTGAATTGTGTAAATAATATGCCTTTAAAAACCCTAACATATGAATACAGATTTACCAGTTATGAAGTAGTTATATACCTGAGAGACAAGAATATGCATTTTAAAAAAATTCTGCCCAATTATAAACTTACCAAGGAGACTAGCATGTCTCAGAGCAAATTAATACTTTCATAACTTTTGGAGAAAGTTTTTTGCCTGTTTTCACTTGAAAATAAGGAAAACATTAAAAGCTGTAAGTCTTAATTAAGACAAAAAAAAAAAATAAAATAGTCAAAACCATAGTGTTAAAACGTGCACCTCCTTGCATCCCAGACCAGTTTTCCACACTTATAACCAGATAACTCAGACTTTGTCACAGGCAGCTTTTCTTGAATCTTTCCACAGTAAGAAAATTAATTTATAAAAATAAAGAGGAAACTGTAGTAATCCTCTGAGTGTGACCAAGAGAAGCATCTTGCAGGGCTCAACCAGTCCACCAACTGTCAGCTCTTCTAGCTGCACATATTGCACCAAAATCATGAAGGGCCAGACGTAGTTGCTGTCACAACCAGGGCTTTGCACAATTCCTCACCTTCTATTACAATCAGACACCTTGGTCACATTTCCACGAGGATGTATGGAGATGATTCAAAGTGGTTTGTGCTCCTGTTTTGCCTTAACAAAAGCTGAGCTATCTCATTAAAGACCCTTGGACCATTTTTCATGACCCACAAATCAAGCAAATGAACATTTCACTTTGGGAAAGCTGAGCATATGTTTCTGGGACAACCCAGAGTCTGATTTCCAAACAATTAGGTCTCACAAATCAGAGGCTGAAATATGCTACTAGGATTGAATTGTAACACTCTTCCTAGATTCTAAACATAGTTAATACTGGACTTCTTACCCTGGTACAGATCACTGACTTCAGTGCAGCAGTTTCCCCCCCTCACCCTCAGGGTGTTACTACATTCTCTCAGCTTTGCTGTGCACACAGAGCTCCAACTGCTGAAAAGGGCTCTTTCTCCTTCAGCCGCCACTTTGTGTGTAATTGCTCAGTAAATTTTCCTTAACATACAGTATTATGCAAACTCTTCTCTAATCTTCTGGTAAGTCCCTAGCTAACAGTAACTTTTTACAAGATATTCCAGTTCACTAACTACTTTTAAATATCAAAGATAAGACATGTGGAAAAGGATTTATGTATCCAGATTATCCAAATAATAACTTACCTGAGTGGGATCTGTGAGGACCAAATCACAGCTTTTAGGTAAATGTTTGTGAAGAAATGCTTTTCCCAAAGAATGGTTACTGGAGTTCAGCCTCTGTGATTTCAAATCAACAGAAATTACATGCCCCAGTAAGGGGCCAACTTCCATCTATAAGGTGTACAATATCCTCACCTGCCAAGTCCTTGAGGGAACTTGTATGGATCACATCTGAATTCAACAATACTAATATTTTCATAATTATCGCTCTTTAACGCATGAAGCTGATAAATCTAAACCAGTGCAGCTACAGAGCTTTAAGATTTAGGTGCCATACCCTTCTTTAAGGAGTAAAACTTGCAGACTTGTGTGTGCTTCTTTAAACACCACCAAATTTACTAAGAGCAATCTCACCAAGGTCTAAAGCACAAAACTATGTGAAGTCTTAAAATGGAGGTCTTACAAGACTGAGCACACTTCGCTCTTTGGTAAGCAAGAAAACATAGTTGCCTCTAAGCCCCATTATGTCTGATGATCTTAAAAATATCTTCCAAATGTAATGATTCTATAATTCTGTGTCTAAAGCCTGATCAATTCCAAACAATTCCTCATGAGTTTGGGCAGAGTAATACAGCATCCTAAGGAATGTGTTGAAACCTCTTCATCTTGGAACATTTCTAGAACTCCTCTCTATTCTTATGACACAAACTGCAGAGAAAAAACCTACATTGGTGGAGAGATGAAACGGAATTTTCATTAGATTTTTCCCTCATCTACAGCTTTATTTAATTCCATAAAATCTCTCAGAGTTATTGTTATGCACCTACCACACAGAAGTGTTTCAAGGATAACTGATATGCCTGCATAGAGCTTTGAGGATATAATGTACTATAAGAGTGCCAAGTATTAATAAATGAACTGCAAAAAGAAATCTTATTTCAACTTTCCATCCAAGGAGTTAGTATCTGAATTTTGAAAAAGCATATGGATCCACTGAAAATAGATGTTTCAGAGGTTAAGGAAAAGATGCTAAATGACAAAACTACAAAATCAAAATAGATCCAGAATAATTTCACTTTTCTCTCACCAAAATGCAATTCTAGCAGAAGAATCCTAGTTTCACCACAATCCTGGTTTTTACACTCTCTTTTCCAGCTGACTTGACAGAAGTGCAGACTATTAATATCTGAAGTGCCTTGTTTTGATTATACTGGCCTTTTTGGGTACCAATCTAGTTAAGGTATCACCAAGAATTTCCAGCATAAAACACATTTACAGGTTTATAACTTGGCTTTAAAAATTCTACTACAAAAAGACAGTGGGAGGCAGAAAGGCTCAGATGAGTGCATTACATTACATATCCTACATGATGCATACTTGCTCACAATGCTATGAAAAAGGGAGGCATTAACTTTACTCCGAATTACCATGTTTCAGAAGCCACCTAAAATGATACTTTTACTTCCTTGTTTATGTAATCAAAATAATGCTTTGTTAGTGTTTTACTTAATTAGCTTAACTTCCCCAGTTTCCTAGTTCGGCTTAAATTATAGAAAGTGTTCACATAATATAGGAATTAAAATGTCATGTCTATTGACTGTACTTATACACAAACATTCCCTCCCTTTCTCCCTTCAGAAGTCAATTGTGGCTCGTCTCCAAAGGATCAACATCTAGGTGATGGGACGTTACAGACTGCTTGCATGTCAAAAGCTTAAATGAAGATCAAGGCTGAATAAACCAACTTCTACATTTTGTATCTTCTACAAAACGACAAACACCTAAACGGGAAAGAGCTAGAGTAAAGAGGACAATGCAGGTTACTTAAAATGCCAGTCTTAAGGCAACATGTATTTCTGGCCACTGGTATTATATTTCCTCTAGCCCACATAAGAACACAATACAACTCTCCATTGCAGCATAGCAACGTTAAATATAAAACCTGCCATTGAAGGGCAGAGGGTAATGACATCAGTGTGGGCAACCCATGCTCACGTAGTGTTCAGCTATTATCTCCAGTTTAAGAAGGCTGAAAATACGCAAATGCACCCAGCACTGGTTTTAGATAAAATTGTCAGTTTTATGGATATTTATAGTATGTATCCAGTCTTGCAGAACTCCATCTTCCTCCACCTCATCTGTAATATAAACTGCTTTTAGTCCACATTAATACAATGTGTTACTGGGATACTTCTCACATTCTGTGTAAGTCAGGCAGCAGATCAATACTCAGCCATGCTGAGGAAAAAAAAATCATTAAGTTAGGATCCTGTTAAAAATACAGACAGCAGGAGAATAAACCTGATGCACAGCCCCCATTCCATCTGGATGCATATGTAGATTATGCTTTTACATACATCAAAAGTGGCTTTCTTTTCAATACATAGTTTTAAGGAATTCTACAGGTAGTACCTTTGATAGATATCCTATATCAAATCAAACTCACCTCAAAAAAATTTAACCTCTCTGCTTCTCATGTAAGCGCTTTCCAGCCTTTATATCAACTGCCTTACCCTTGCACTTCCTGTGGTGAATTCACAGCACGAAATTGGAATAGCAAAGCTATTTCCATGACAGTATCTGCTGATGACAAGCACAGGTTTATAACTCTTCCTTGGATCAAGGAGTAAGAAGATTGAGATAGACACTAGAACTAATATCAATAAACTTAAAATCAAAGGGAAAGCATGCTTAAAAAAAGTATCTTTTTCAAAAACTGCAAGTTGTTCTATTATTTGAGGTTGCCTAGTGTAAAGCCTCCTTGGAAATTTTATTGTGCATTTTAGGTTTTTTAGCCCCTTGGTATTTTTCAGAGTCCAAAAAGCATATATCCCACTGCATCAGAGCACTGGTAATATAAGCCTGGTTCTGTTTGCCTCAGAAGTGAAAGGAAAACAGAACAGCCACACAATCCTCTTCCTATTGTTCTCCCAACCCACATAAGAAACAGAAAGTGATGCCATGCCCCATAGGTCAACAAACTTGAGCTCTGTGAGACAATAATTGCAGAGTTGAGATTCCTCTGAGACACCTTGCCTCCGGCTCAGCAAAGTTTAAATCAAGAAAACATAAGCTTCAGTGTCCCAACTGACCTTCACTAGAGTGGACTTGAGGAGAGAGAGATAGAAACGGTCTCCCGGAAAGAAGCTCCAAAGCACACTTCACCTTTGCAGCACATCACTCATTCAAAGAAATGGTTTGCAAATATAAGACTTGATGCCCATCTTCTAATAGGTGTTCAAGCTCTGCTCAGTTTCACAGAAGTCAATGTAAGTTGACAGAGTAACCAGCCTGCACAATCAAGTTACTACCTACTGTTTTTAAGATAGTGACACAAGACCGGAGACAATCAAAATCATCCTGTTAGCACCTTCAAGGAAACGCTCATATTTTAAGGGGATTTGCTGATGCAGATTTTCATTCTCACTCTCTGCTCAAGTGACGTGGCTCTTTGTTTATGTTGGGCTCACGGTACCACCTTGAAGATCCCTTCATCACCATGTTTTGTCATTTCACAACTGCAGTTGCCATGACAACAGGATGCAGCTTATCTGTGCTGTTTTCATATTTCCAGGTTTTGTTGCCATAACAACACATTCTGGCTTTCTACAGAAACAGCAACTTTAAGCCATGTATTCTCAAGGACACAGGATTCATCATATATGTATGTTCATCAGAGAAGAGATCTGTACAGGCCATTTGTAAATTAAGCTATTTTTTCTGAAGGGGGATTTTTCACTCACAAAAGTGAAAAGCTGACAGCAATTGCTAGAGGCAGACTGCTGAGACATCTAAAGCCTGGCCTTTAATAATAGCCAGAGTAATATAGCACTAGGCCACTTCCGAGTGGGGACTCCCCACAGTGTCAGACTGTGTCAAACTGCACAATTGTTATGTGATGTGAGTAAGTGTCCATACTTGATTCACCCAGGCAGATCTGAATTAGATGCTAGATGCAATTCTCTTGAGTTTTAACCCAGTGGCCTCCCCATTATTACCACCACCACCACCATGCAGCTTTGTGTCTGAAGGCCCATTTTAATTCTGTAATTCAAGCTGTTGTTGTAGATTTGTTTTCAGACTCTGACCCTCTTCGCTTCCAGGTGACTGCATTTTGAACTTTTATTTACAAGAAGTGCACATTCATCAGACTGGTGAGAAAATGTTATACAAACACAGCATGCATAAACACAAAACAGTGATGGCTATGAGGGGTATCAGCTAACATGGCACTGTAACTTCATTACACCCTCATTTATGTACTTCACTAATGAGACAAGCACAGGTGTCCAACACGGTCCCTCACATGAGATGAATAACAATAATACAGTCCAACCTGCTTTAGCCATGCTTGGTATCCAGAAGATATAAGCTGAAATCCATCTTTTGGCATGTGTATTCGGGGCTAGGAGAGAATAGACATAAAGAGAGACCTCCTTTTACACTGGGACCTAGCTAACCTAAGTCTAAATTCTGGAGCATTTTAAACAATGCAGGTTTTTTTTAACAGCATATGAAGGTTTAGTCCCCAGATTAGTTCTTGTTTACTGCTCTGATATCAGCTGCTTTAAGAACATTTTTTAATAAAGCCACCATTTTTATGTTTTCCATCACTTTACATTTCAGTTCAGTATATATAGGTATTTTTTTTAAATTCCACAAAAATGCACTTGGATAAGCACAGCCCCTGTGGTGGGTGCAATAGCAAAGACTAATGACACTACATAAAAAGCAAATGGTGTCAAAACAGCGGTAGTCAAGCTATGAGTGTTTTCACAGTTACCATCTTCAACATGGTCAGACCAGACACTGAACAACACGAAGAGATGACAGAAGATTCCTGAAGAGGTGCAACCTTAATACCAGGGTAACAAATTGTTATACTTACACACAGCCATAAATTATGTCTCAAACAGACAGACAAATATCATCTCCCCCCCCATTTACTCTTTTCATGCTTTATTGGATTGAAGAAAAGGCAAGACATCAAACTACTGTAGAAGTACATGACATATATAGCATGACTTACAGCTAGGAAAAAGTATGCAAGAAACCCTAAAACACTGCCTGGCATGACATTTATTTGTAGTTCAAAGATACTTCCACATTCAAGTGTATTCATGTCTTCCCCCTGCCCCCCAAAAAGGAGATGCTTAGAAATTAAAATCACATCTAAGCAACAAGACCAGACAGAACACCCGCTAACACCAAGTCCCGAGATCTTTCTTACTCCTGAAAACTACTTTGCAATCCCTTTCTTAACTCACAGTACTTCCCTTCCAAATCAGATGTGTGCCCCTACCACTCCTCCTGGAAGGCTGGAAAAAGCTTACTCATTTTCAGAACGGCTGTATTGAAGATGAGCTTACTCTCACTTGTTCTTGAGTCAACACAGTATTTGTTTGTACAAACTACATCCACTTTGGTACTCGTAACACCAAGATATACAATTTGTTGCAGAGAAAAAATGTGTTACGGCTGAATGACAAACCTTCACACTTATGGTGGGCAGCCTTGGAATTTGAAAATAAAGTAAGAACTAGAACAGACTAAAATCTTGCCTCTAAAGAGAGACGCACACTCAGGATTTGACCGTATACTTTGAGCACTTGTTATTTTTTTTTCTCTCCAGTTTGAATTTAAATCCTCCTAAATCTTTCAAAGTAGTAGTAAGATAACGCCCTGGTGTCTTAGCCAATGATCTCAGTTGAACATGAATTTTAATAACTACCATTGTGCTGATAAATTAAAGTCAAGTATGCCTGGTTACTGCATTCACCTGCTGTGTTTGGACTTGCAATGCTTAACACATTAACAAACTATGTTTTAGGAGACTTCTCACACAGCTAGAAGCATCATCCTCCAAGACCTAATCCTTCCTTCAGCACTAACGTCATGGGTGGTTAGTCTCTCTATGACTGTAAAATGGGGACAACAGTCATTTAACCCACCTCACAGGTCTGCTGAGAGGAGCTCTTGACATTTCCATGTGCTTTGGAAATTGAAGAAACTATATAAAGTGCTGCATATCTAGCAAGAACACTACAGAAATACACATTTTACTTTGAGCTCAAATGCTTCAGTTTCTTTATCAAATTAGTACAGCCCAGTATGTATCTATCCAGGAAAAAAAAACAAAATAAAACAAACGAAAGTCCTCATAAACAAGGAGAAATAACAGTAATTTGAAATCAGTGTCAGAAGTAGAGACCTGAATACCAGTCTCAGATGAGGCCAAGTTCCCACAACAAATTATTATGATGATAGAAACAAATTGCATTCACAACAAATTGTGGAAAAGTACTTAAGTTCTTTCTGTTTCTGTCACCTAACCTACAGATTAAAGGATAACAATCAAACTCTTCAGACCAGCAGGCTTCTTAACATTTGCTAGTCCATCAGTCCAGAGCAGTCTGAATAACTGATTTAAGACACTGACTTGAACCATTTAATCTGAAGACCCTGGTCCTGCAAATATGTAAGTGTATTAACAGATGTGTTGCCAGCAACAGGATTACTCTTCAGCAGAAGTGTTTCCAGTAGTAAAGATAACACTGTGTTTGTATTTAGACAACTCTTACCAACACAATTCTTTGTGACTCAAAAGTAAAGTTCCTTCAGTATTGCAATAAGAACAATCGTGACTTTCTGCAGATTGGCAGCCATTGTAAACCCTATTTATTTTTCAATATTTTTCAATGCTGACAAGTGAAACATAAAAACAGGAGAAACTAAGACCTATCGCTCATCCCTTAATACCGCATTTGCAAAATCCTCTCAATGAGGTATGTCTCCCCTGCATTTGAGAAACCTACTCTCATCTAAGAAGAAATGAGAGACCACATGGAAGAGAAGGAAATTTTACCAGTATGAGGTATGTGCGTCATTACCCACATACAGCTGCTTATGCCAGTTAAATGGGATATTTGCAAAAGTGAGCCCCCATTTACATCAAAATAAGTTCAATAGAAAAGCATAATTTAATTAAAATTTCTCAGACTGATGATTGGTTGTAAAAGTTTAGCCAATCTCCTAAATTCTGAATTTCTGTGGTTCTCCAAGGTACACTGTAAATGACCTTTAGGAATGCATTCCTCAGCAGAAAAACGCAATTAAAGTAATACATCTGGTTAAAACATTCTGAATTGCAGTATCCCAGTGACAGCAGACAGGACCAGAAGACAACTGTCAATTTAAAAAAATAAAATAAATTTGCCCCTCTTCCCCTCAGCCTTAAAAAGATGTGGGACCCAGAAAACTGTCTTGTTTTAAAGCTGTATTAATTTATAAATCAACACTAAAATCTTCCATGATTATGATGTATTCAAAGCAATTCCACCAGCAATACAATTAATTGCCCAGCAAGACCTACTCATTTTTGTATTTTCATGTGCACACATCGTTTATGCTCATGGTTCAATACCATTCATAAGCACAGTATTTTCTCTTAGCATCTGCTCCAGCATTTTCGTTGACTAGAAGTCAGGCTGCTAAGGGAATTTTGCTGTCTTTTTCAATAGCATCGACAGTGATTGCTTTCCTCAAAAAGTAACTCTGAAAGCACTCTAACTGCTAATTTCTATCATGCTCTTTTGTGAATATTTCACATTTTGATTTAGGTGAGTGACTAATTTGTAATATAACCTTGTCTACCTCCTTTTCCAAGACATTCACGTTTATTATTGAGGCAATGCTTTAAAAACGAGCCTTCCATTAACACAGATGGTTTATTCCACAACCATCAGCACCTTAGTCACAGTTCTGAAATGCAATTTTACTGTGCATGAAATCTTTACTCTCTCTCTAGTCTGTCTGGTGTCCATAGAGCTTGTTATCTATACGTTAGCCATATATTAAAATTACATATATTGGATATGTCTATAAACTGGGAGCCAAAATAGCTTACTTTGCTCATCTCTTTGTCTGCAACCCCTGACTTTTTTTGCTTTAGTAATCTACTCTTCCATTTTTAATCCATTTGATTTCTGCAGTCCCTAGCAAGGCCCAGAAGAACAACAGAATGATTCTTGAGAACAAGTCAGTAATTTAAAATTCAGTGGTACCCTCTCCACTTCTCTACCAAGGCTGATTTTCAGAGGACATTTAATTACAGGCCTGAGTTCCTATTTTCTAAGCCTAAACACAACCCCTGAAGGCTTACAAGATTTGAGTCACAGCTGGAGCTGTGGTTACTATACAGTTTAAATATCAGCCTCTTTACTGTGCAATTTGTTTCGAAAATCAAATCAGATGCTGTGTCATAAACAAGTGCTAATTAAGTACTGAGCGGAAATTGGGCTTTTTTGTGCAAGAAGGGTTCTTAAATATCTGCATCTTCACTTCCATAAGAAAGGATAAATATGTCAAAAATGATAATTATAAAAGGAAACCTACTATGGTACTTCCAAGTCAGTACTGCTGTTTCTGCATTTCATCTGCTTCCATGTAAGAAGAAATGAGGGGGGAAAAAAGTTGAGACCTTGTATGATATATATATACACTAAGGATCTTATTAATCTGATCATATCACCCATAATGCTTGCCGTTCCCTCAGAGAAGACATTCACTCTGGGTGCCTATCACACAGGATTTAAACAAGCAAACTAAACCCATCTCTATCCATCACTGCAAAGCAATAATGAAGCTACTTATATTACCATTTCTTTTAAGTCATGATTTACACACAGTATTTATTTGACAATAGCACTGAATTCATTAGATATAACACCTTGTTTGATAAATATCAAGTGAAGAATAGGAATAATGCATTTTAATACTCTGAAGGTTGCCTCTAAGTAACAATATTCACAACTCCATTAACTAACAGGCTCTTGGCTACAAAAGCAGAATTAGATCTGTCAGTCACTGACATGGAAGGGCATGGCCAGTTGCACTGAAGATTGTCCAGTTGAGATGACTTCCACAGCAAAGGAAAGTGTCCCCTGTGGCCTAGAACTTGTAATGAGCTTGCATCCATTACAGCAATAAACTGAATTCCTATTACAGAATATACAACTTCATGGCCCAAACAGATCTATGACTCCACTGCCCAAAGCAATACTCAAAGTAAGGCACAGTTAGATCAGTGGACTCCAATTCTACAAAACCAAACACACGATTTCAAAATCTTTCATTGTTATTAGGAGAAAAACCCACGAGCTATCTGATCCTAAACGCTTAAGTTGCCAATATTTAAGTGTGTATGTTGTGAGATTTTGTAGAAAGAATGAACAAACACTAAGTCAGCTGACTGTCAGGTCTCACAGCTGGATACAAACTCCTTCAGAAGGACACAGCACTCTCAAACAGTAGGCTCTGACTGCCTGTGCACTTAATGAGTTCACCGCACGTGGTGAACGTGGCTACTCCAGTTCTTTAATGAATCCGCCTGAGTTCCTCCACTGAGATCTGCTCAAAACAGACTCCCACTGGAGAGTGTCTATTTATACTCCTTGACAGATAAATAGATGCAAGGTTTTTTTATATCCTTCAAGAGCAGCAGCAACCAGGTAAACTACTTCTGTAACATGAAACACCTGGATACCTTCTTTAAGGCTCACAAGAATACTAAGCTACAGTATTGAAAACCAAACTGAGACTCATGACAGCACTCCATTAATCTCTGAACAAAGTAACAGCAAGATGCACAAACATGCTTACTCTAGCACTGTGGAGATTCTCTTTGTGCCCATGCTTGATTTCACAGAGACATTTTAAGTATGAAATTCAAGTGCTATATCCAGCCTCCTTCAAGACTGCAAGATCTGTGGTGAAGACCATTTCTCATGCTACTTTCTGAATTTGTGCCAGGTAAGTATCCAACAAGAACAGTGACATTCATAGTGCAAGCATTTATGTATAAAACAGCAGCAGGAAGCTTGTCCAGAGATCAACAAAACAAAGCTGTTGCCTTCTAAGTACTGTCTCTCTTTTTTGTAAGGCTATAGAAAATCCAGAGACCTCACCTGGATTCTAATTTTTCACTGAAATTCAGAGCATCAGGAATAGAAAGTCCTGTGCTTAAAAAAAAAATACAGCCAAGATAAACCAAATTAAGTTTGCAAAACTAAAATCTCCACAATCAGCATAAGAACCTACAATATTAACTTTCACCCTCCCAATCTCCTGCTGAATGTTAGGTAACAGACAAAAAAGCATGCAAGAGAGATGGGTTACAGGTCTGTGCCAACCATCCTGGAAGAAAGTCTGCAGTTCACACATTAAGCAGACAAATTTGTAAAAGGAATACCATTTTTTTCTAAAGAGAAGGAAACACTTTGAAGAGCACACTCCAGCACTCCACCACATTTTCTGCTTAGCTACCGAGCAGGTTTCAGCACTGGCCAAACATTTTTCTGTTCAATAACATAACCAAAACACTTCCTTTTTGCAGGAACAGCCATTCTGTCCAAATGCATTTCCCTTACAAAGCACTCTGCTACAATTACAATGCAGGACCTTTTCACCATCTGAAGTAACTTGGAATCCATAACTAACTGCCTCTAAAACTTATCAAAATATATTAAATTTTTTTCCTTACGTAAATACCCTGTACCGAGTTCAGCTCCATGATAGTTCTCAATTCCTGGCATAGGATGCAAATGTTCCTTTGGCTTAACTAGAGCAAATTCCTCCTTCAACCAAAAAACCCCAAAGTATCACCTTGTGTCTTGGAGGACTTCAGAATGAAGCAGGGGCAACAGCAGCATCTGAAGACACCTAATGGGCAGCCCCTGGTAGCATCCTCACTCAGGACAACCATCAGTAATTTTAACCAGAATTAATCTAAAATGTTGCACAAATGACTGGTCAAAAAAGAAAAAACCAAAGCCACAACACAGATAAACAGTATGTCCTGTCTCCCAAGAAAGGAAATCTACTGGTAACTATTGCCAAAATGAAACAGTCACCATGGGAGGCTAAGTAAATCTACTCCCAATTTAGAACAAATGAGAATTAGTGCTAGACTAACCTCTTCTTCTATAAGAAGATCACTGAAGTCCAGACAAATTAGAAGTAGTTAAGCATTTGATAGATGACATGTAGGAAGTTACTAGTTAAAATGAAGAGGATTAGGATTAATACCAGAGTTATAGGGAGGCTAAGAAACTAAAAACTGTAGAGCATCACAGGCAATTTTGAAAAAGGAACCATTAAGCTGTACCGAGAATGATCCTTGTTGAAATCTGTTAATATTCTTGAAATTAATGTTAAATATTCTCACTAATGGCTAAAATGTGCTAACAAAATAAAGAGGCATCAAATATATAGAACAAAGCATCTTGAAGATTTGGTAACAGAACTGACACATGATGCATATAAATCAAAAAGCTACATTATTTCCATTATAAATTAGGAACTCAGTAACTGAGAAGAGGGAAAGAGGCCCTGGGATATGTTACTCATTAGATAATGGCGGCTCACCCATAAGATGTGGCCATGGAAATGGCAAATACTACTATAGGATATCGTATAAAGTAAAAAATTCCCAGAAGAGAGGAATCAGGATCACTGCTTTAGTGCAAGGAATCCATAAAATATTTCCCAGAATGTTCTGTATAGCTCTGGTCATTTGTGTTTCAGGAAGACTAATCAAATTTTGCAGTTGTTTAAAAAGGTCTACTAAGATGATCAAAAGTTCCAAGAAATGTCTTGCAACAGAAGGAAAAATAAATTAAAGAATGCTGGTTTAGCTTGACCAGATCCAGCTCAGAGCAGAATACGATTGCTCTCCACAAGTATCTGCAGATGAACACAGGGGAACAAGGAGAGCTGTTTAAGCTCAAGGACATTGGTATATAAACAAATGAGAATGAATTAGCCATCAATGCAGTTAAGGAGGGAAAAAAAAGAACTAGGATTCTGACTTTCAAAGCAGTCAAATTTGGAATAGCTCTGCAGTGGCATAGCAAAGAGAATTCCACTTAGCAACTGCTTTCAGTAGTTTGCGAAAGCTTTAGAGAGTACCTTGGTTGCCAGTATCAGACTCGAACCCAGGCTCCACAAGACCTATTCCAATCCAACACTGACATGTGTCTTCTCACTGATGGGCCCTTTATCATCTCTACATCAATTATTATTTTAAGGTCAGTGAGATTATAGCGGTATTTTCTTGTCAGTAAAAAACTTGCAGGGTATTTATGCTTGCTTATAACAACAAAATACTAGCTGCAACAAAGTACTAGAGCAATACACTGCACTGGAGTCATCTTCGTCAAGAAAAGGCAAAATAAAAAGGAAAAAGTTACAAAAAGAAAAGGGAACATAGATTTTTGTCCTCTTGAATATGTTAGCAACAGGAAACACCTTGTGTCACATTGGAAAAGCCTGTTAACATTATTTGGATTTCTTTCTGTTGAGATGCTTTTAAGAGTCATCTCCTAAAACAAGATCAATCCATCCAGTCTTGAGGCTACACCCCCTTCTCATTGTTCTAATTTGCAGGAGATGAATGATAGCTGGCTGCATTTCTCAATCATGCTGGCAGTTTTGGCATGTAAGAAGGAAAGGCATTGAGCAGACCCAATGAACAACCCCCCGGGAGAATCGCCAACATCTTCCTAATAGACAGAATTCAAGGCCAACTATCCATAAACTAAAAGCAACTCCCACATAGACACTGCTCCATTCTCTATTGCTCTCACAATAAATTCCAAATGATGTGTGTAGAGAGGGAGACTGACTACATTGTAGGACAGACTTTCATGATAGACCATTTTTCTCTGAAACAACTAGAGACTGTTCTGGTTGCTGTATGGGCAAGCCTGGAAACATTCAGACTCTTTTCTAGTCAGCACACAGTCCAGCCCTGAGTAGTATCCAAGCAAAGACTGCCATCACCCTTCTCTACAGCGTTTCATCCATCCCACTATATTTGGGGGAAGATAACCCCCTCAATTCTGTAAGAATAACTATGTCCTAAGATAGAAATATCATTAGAGAGTATTCCTACAAACAGAAAAATCCCATGTAGGGCACAAAGCCAGCTGACAAAATTCACACCAGAGTTCTGCAATGGCTGGTGTTATCCAAATTCCCTCTCTACCATTTTCTTCAGGTCTGGTTTGCTCCAGATACTTCTGAAGACAATAGGTCCATCCAGACTATAGCTAAAAGAACACTCTAATTATTGTTCTGCTAACATACAACTGCAGTTAAGGACTTCTCCATTCCTTTGTAGTATGCCCCTGCAACCTTTCCCTTCTCACCATGGGATGAAGCAAATTAAACCAGCATTAGGCCTTTTTGCTGCTTCTAGTCCAAACTGGTTATTCCAGTGGATTCTGCCAAGAGGCTGCATGGGTCCTGCCCACAGACTGTAAACACTTCTGTCCTTCCCTCAAGAAGACCAGAAAGATCCCTTGCTGAGCTTTCTCATTGTTCCTCATTCTCTCCTTTCTATTGCTCTCATTAAAATGACTGCACAAGACCCTGTTTTAGCAGTGGGGGAAGGAAAACGAAATCAGATGTTTCCCAATTTTTAGTACAGAGGAGGACTAGAAGTAGCTAGAGAGTGCAAAATTATGATCAGTCATTAGCTTCCAAGCAAAATCACTGTGGAAAAGTGAAAATTTAAAACTACAAGTTATCATGTCTGCTTCTGAACCTTTCTGCCATCCCAGCTAACAAATCTGGTTGTGCCCACACAGTGGCAAATAGGCTGAGGATCCATTGGTTAATGGGACCATGGAACTTGCACATCAAAGAGAGAAAAAAATGAATTTTAATGCAGTTTTTAGAAATACTTGTCATTGTTTCAGCATTGCCATTTAGTGAATGGGACCGATTTCTCTCTCAGTAGGGGATGATATTTTAATGATGTAACAATGTACTTCCCAGAAGAAAGACAAGCCTCATGAGGCAGATTAAAACTAAGAATATTCAGATCCCATTAAAATCAGACAGTTGCAAGCCATTTTTAAAATTAATTTTGTTTAATGATAAAATGGGTTATCTTAACAGGTGGCTAGCCAATTGTAAAATTAACCAAAACATGGTCAGAAGCACAAGGGGTAGCTATTAGAAGAGCTGGCTTCTTTGTATTCTGCCTTCTATTAACAGTGTACCATATTACCCTACACAAATTCCTCCAGTCCATGACCCCCGGCAAATTTCTGAGCTTCAGCTTTCTCTTTCTGCAGCCTGGGGTAGTATTTGTCCAACACAATTTCCCCAGCACCTCAGAAAAACTGGCATTAGAAAGCTCTGTTGTTTAATAAGCAGGAAATATTTAATGCAATTTCCAGAATGTATATTTTCAACCATTTCTGTTACCAAGAAGTTTTTCACAGCACTAATCAGTATCCCGTCAGGGAAACAGCTTCATATTTGATTGCTTATTAATTGTATTTTGAACAGCTACTCTTTAGCTGCAGCCACTGGACACTGGTATGCTACAACTAATTTTCAGCTTCCACAGCTGAACACACAGTGGATTCAGCCCTTCCGCGCAAAATCACTTAAAATGTATAAAGAATATGCCTTGTTGAGCATCTCCTGAATCATAAGGGAGAAACGATGAAGACTGAAGAAAATACTCAGTACTGGAAATACCAGTTAAGCTTGCTACAGAGGACAGTTAAATATTACACAAATCTCACCAGTATGCATGGAGTTTAAGATGACACAATATAAGCAGACAAGGAAGTGAGAAAACAGCCTAGTCCATCTGCATTGATGAATTTAGCATGAAAATTTTTATACAAAAAATCAAGTTGCTCAGCTTGCTGGTTTTGCTGGTCTTAAATGTGACCCTAAATACTACTGCAGTAATCACTGAGAAAATGAATATGACAAGAATATAAGACAAACCATACAGATGAAAAAAGGTTAGTCAAATTCCTTCACACAATACTTAAGTGAGAATTCCTATTTCCAGGTATAAATTACTCCCCTTGCAACCAAAAATAAGTATTTTTCATTAACATGTTTTATAATACAAATAAACTACCAACACAGTAAAATCCACAGAAAACAAAATGATGGATGAACACATTCACTTGACAAACATATCCACTCAACATTTGTATGTCAGGAGACACTTGCTGATCCCCACCTAAAACTTTTGAGTTTTTAGAGTGTTAAGTTAATTTTAAATGAGACCAGACCAGGAAGTTTCCTCAACCATTTAACTTTATGTCTCAAAAAGTTAAATAGTTGAGGAAAATTCTGCTATCTCAATAGCCACTAGCACTGAAAATGAAGAAAACAACATAACTTTATATTTCATCTCATTTATGGCCCAGACATCAGAGCTTGGAGTATTTCTAGTGGCCAACCAAAGATGACCATTTGATTTTTTCTTCATTAGGCACCTCTTAAAGAGGTGATCTCTGAAAACTGTACATTCCTACCTCACCATGATGCACAATTATGGAATAACTTTATTTTCTTCATCTAAAATCCTCATTTTTATATCACAAACCATTTTAGGATACTGAGAATGTTGAGGCCACCACATACCTTGAATCTTCCAAAGATTATTTAGGAAGCCCTTTGCCTAACCAAACCTTGTGGTTAGAACAGTCTGCTTTATCTTACTAATGAGAATGATAATTTAGTATCAAATACTCACGAGGAATTATAGCTCTGCTGACTGGCAAATAATTTGCCAAGGCAGATTAGTTTAGCTGCATAAAATAAATATCCACCTGCACATACTAGCACTAATCAGGGCGTGAAATTAAACTTTTTATTCAGTGGGAAATAACTGCTGCAAGGCGGCGATTTAGTCTGAGAAGCAAATATTAAGGTCAGCCTATTCTCTCTGATGTTTATAGTACATATTACAGTGCGGAGAGCATGGTACAACAAATTTGGCTTTTTAAGTCTATGAAACTAAATACTTCAGTGATGCGATAGCAAATTTGCCATTTGCTTTTCTAATTGCATACATTTAATGGAGCAAAGTGGCTGAAATGAAACATTACCAGAGAAGTGAGGGTGAAGTTACTGAAGTACCAAAGGCCTGCATCAAGTGCAGAAAAAATCTACAGCATGAAGTTTGGGGTAGAAGAAAATTAATCAATGTTTTCCATATAATGTACTACTAGTCTCAACAAACACCAAAAAAAAAACCAGGATGCTATTTCAGTAGCATTGGAAAAACTGCTAAGTGTATGTTTAATATTCAAGCAGGATTTGCAACCCCACATTTAAAAGGCTATCCCAGCTTACAAAATTATTCTCACTAATTTCATGACATCCTTGCTTTGGATACCCAGGGGTCTCTGCCACAATATCCATGACACAATTATGTTACTGGGAAGACTGCAAGGTTCTCAAAGATTTTTTTAAAAATAGCTAACAAATAACAGGCCTTAGAAATCCTGGTCCTACTGACACCATGAATGACAGGTTCAGTGCAAGCAGAGCCTCTTTTAAAGTATAAGCCTTTGTCCATCTGTTCCATACTTATATATGCACAGCACAAAAAAAAAATTTCCAACTTTATTACACTTCAGCCTTCAATTACACTGACTATTCTTCACTATATTACCTGCCAATTATGTGGGAGCTCCTACAATCATGCAAACATAAAAATTAATGAACTTAAAGAGTTTTCCCCCATTCCAAAATACACAAGCCACAACCAAAAAACCCCAGCCACAAAAATAAAAATAAATAATTAAATAAATAAATAAAAAACACAACCAAACGAAAATCAACCCACAGATACATCTTAAAACCCAACCAGAAGGCTCTGGCTCTCTTGTGAAATTGGAAGCCCCAGCGGTAGCTCCTAATATCCGATCATTCAAAACCAAAAGGAAAATGGTATTTTGGGGGTGAAACAGAAAAAAACCATGAACGCCCAGACCAACTTCTTCCATGAACACTCAGACTGACTTCTTCCTATAAACGAGCCAGGAAATTAAGTGAATTATTGCAAATTAATTAGTTCATAAAAACTGAGAAAGTGAAACTCTTTTAAGGATCACGCTTTTGCCTCTCAAATGGTCCTAGATGGGACCCCAAAGCGGTCAGGTACTGTTCCAAGCACTGCTAATTAAACACAACTGAAGTTCTCACTAGTCCATTCAAGAAAACAGATGTCGGTTCATAGAGCTTTGATATTTTTCTTAAATACCTTTCAAAATGAGGAACAAAAAATATGAACTCTTATAAAAAGGGCTTTATTGTATTTTTATAGCATATTACATACCTTGTAACAATCATTCTGTTAAGTGTGAATGTCAGTTTTATTTTCTGTCCCTTTTTTCCTGGCTATTTACAAGCTTTGTAAGAATCGTTCCTTAATTAAGTCTAAACATAGTTTTATATAAATGGATTCCTGGAATTAAAAACGTTCAGACTTAAGAAATGATTGTTACAGAGACTGTAACAGGCCGTAAAAAAGAATGCCACTTTAAACAAAGATTTCTCATTTTAATTAAAAAGATAATCATCAGAACATTCATATACTTAACAGAACCATTTGAAGCTAGTTTGAAAAAATATCTACTATTCTATGCAGGCTTATGTAGTTTACTTTATATGACAGTTAATCAAAGTCTCAGTTGAGCCTATCACACTCACACTTTAAATACTGTATCTGCAGTTTCAAACACTTATTCAAATTTGAAAGTTACTTATTGGGCACCTCGATTCCTTGTTCTTTTGTAAATGACTATGATTATGGAAATCCCATATTCCTGAATGCATAAAAGCAGAGCTCTCTATGGCAGGGGGGTTTGGGTAGGACTTTTGTGTGCATTCTTTTAGTCTAATGGGCACAGTCACCTCTCTCTTTAGCTTGTGCATCAGTCTCTTATACACTGTACTTTAGAAAGGGTGTACTATCATCAGTAGGACTGTACAAAAAAGAAGAGGCTGAAGTGAACTAAGACAGGTCCCACTTTGGTAAAATCCTTGCTGCAGCTGCAGAACGCTGGACTATTTAATTTTAAAGATTGTATTTTAAATCTATGAACCATCTTTCATTCAAAAAAACCCCAAAAACCTCCAACAAAACTTTTGAAAATTGATGTGCAGAACACATGATACAAGACACTCATTCACCAGTGAAAACAGTCTTCCTTTGTGAGTATTTGCTTAGTATTGTGTAGTGTTAATACACAGCAATTTAATATCAGGAATAAATTAGGTCTTATTGAGACATAGAGGTAAACTGAGTAAGCAAATTAAATTAAATAAATAACTTAAACCTTAAAATATTAGATTATAAATATGGTACCTGGCCACAGATAACGAGGAAACTGGTAGCAGATACCAGTTAAATGCAATACTGCCCAACTGGCAAGTAATCCAGCCAACACCAGCCAGTGAGAAGGCAGCTGCCTTCTACTCCCATCAAAAAGTTACACAGACATGAGCATACAAAAAAACAACAGAGTTCTGTTTCTCTTTCAAAGCATCAAATATAGATGCTTTAAAGAGAAATAATTTCATTCATAATACTAGCACTGGATTAAGCTTTCCCATTACACTTTTCTGTTAGAATTAGACATTAAAAAGAAAATCAGATCACCAGGTCCATCTTGCCTGATACCTTGTGATTCAAGAGAGCTGCTCAAAGTCAATGTCAAAAATTAAGTACTGTCACTTTAAAGTGGAAAAAAGTATTATTTTCTGGAGAAGCATAAACAAACTACCACCTAGAGGGTTGCATTTCAATATGAAATGAAACCTACCCCAAACGCATAGCAAAACCAAAACTGTCTCTCCTGCCTTTGATAACAGGCCTCATACCTCCAAAATGTATTTTAATATTTACCTACAATGCTCCTTGGGAAGCTCTCAGGGAAAATCAATAATTAATAGCAAAGCCCACCTCGAGACAAACTGTAAGGCACCTATTAAGGAAGATGCAAATGAAGCATATCACACACTCAGATGGACAAGGTAATCTACTGTGAATGATTCAGCATTAGCTGAGAGGATGCACGAGCTGATCTGCTACCTCTGTGTGGATAACTGTACCAGTGCCATTACCGCAGTGCCTGAGCACTGTCTGAGTGCTACAAGGCAGAGAAAATACATTTCCCAGGAGGGCCAAGATGATACTCAACTGATTCCTCATGTATCCCGATGTATCCACCCGTGCCACCTTTCCAGGAACACCAGAAGACCCCACTATTTCTGACAAACACTTTATTTAGCCCATCAGCAGAGTTAAAGTAAGAGCCATGTTCTGGACCAATGCACACTAAAGCAAAAGCCTGAGGTGTGTTTAACAAAACCTCTGCTTACTCCACCCTCAATCTGTAAGCAAAAATGTCCTAAAAAGTTTGGAGTGGACAGAGGGAAGCCACATCTTTCGCTGCATGTTTTACAAGCATTTTACATACAAGAGGCACTTTGATAAAACATGAAAGAACGTGGGGCAGCTTTTAGCGCAGCCTGGTCTTGATAATTCCTCCTTTTATCTGGGGCTCTTAACAGATGCATATCCCAGAAGAGCAGCTTCCTCTCATGGTCATGCCTCTCCCCAGTGTCAGGGAGCTCTATTGTTTAAGTGGGACACTGTCAGCTGCAGGATGGGCAGGGACTCCCTCAGCCTCTAGGCCCAACCCTACAGATGATCTCAAACCACCTAGACTAAGCCCTTGAATGAGAATCTTAGCACAGGGGATGAAAAAAGTAACATATGAAAAGTCAATGTAGCATGTCCACAATACTGTCTGGCACCAGAAAGGAATGTTCCAGCAAAAACTTTTTGGGATGTGAAACTCACTATCTAGAGGCAGGTTGTAATTACCAAGCTTGGCCAAACACACCTGCAGCAGGATCTGGGACACTCCTTTGGCCAATCCCACACCAAAGAGGGCCATTCATTATTACTAATTGCTGCCTTGCCTATTTAGGTGTCCATAGCATTTTTTCACTTCACCCAGCTGATACTCTATAAATCGGCAAAACTTGGAGACTACTAGCAAATGGATCAAAAAGTCTCAAGAGAGAAACAAGTTCTTCCAGATTAAAAACCATAAGCCAAACAAGTGTTTCAAAGCTCAATTAGAATTTAAAATTTACAACTAGAGTTTCCTCAATTTCATTTTGAGCATATGTTCTGAAGATTTAATAGAATTCCTTCTTCCTGATGAGCTCAAGTTTAGTTCTGTGCCACTAGAAGCACTAATCCAAAACAAACTTTTAGCAAGTGTTGCCAGTCATTTAAATTATATCCTTAGTGAAAGAACAGTTTTGGGGCACCTGAAATTTACATTCAGTTGAGTTGGCAACACTTTGTTTTCATTTCTAAATTTTACATTTCTGGCCAAAACGCTTAGAAATCTCAACAAAGGACGAAAAAGAGAATGAATCTACAGTTTAACTGCACAATGCCTCAAATCTATGGAAATTAGCCATTTTCGAAGAGCATCTTGGATGCACGTACTGTTTTCCATACCAAAGGCCAAATCAAACCCTAAACAATGTACGTGCTCCCCGCAGTCACTATCACTGACATTCTGCTGCAGCAGCAGGTGAAACACTCGAGCGCCAGTATTTAGAGATCTCGCAGTAGAATGGGAAGAAAAACAAAATTACAGAGGGGTAGTGAGCACTACAGAAGGACAGTCTAAGGTGCACAAATAAAGAAAAAAAAATCCAATAATTAGATGCGCAAAGCCTGCTGGTGCCTGCGGGCCCCTCTGCCAGGTCCTGCCTCACTCCAGGTTAACTTCTCCCGCTCTCAGGTGGCACCTGCGGCCCCCTCCCCCTCCTCTCCCTGCTCCCTTTGCCCGGATTCTGGGGACCCTGCTCACTGCCCTCCCCGCAGGCAGATCCCCCCCGTCCCTGGGCCCCGCTCGCCC
>VWZU01014876.1:556283-572530 GCA_013397095.1 Sterrhoptilus dennistouni | reverse complement strand
TATATTTTATATATATATAATCATATATATATATAACTTATATATATTTGAAACAAAAAGCATGGAGTGTGGCTGGAGCCAGCCACTATGACAATTTCACCCATCAAGCAAGGTTATGGAGAAGCAAGACCCTGCAAAATCTGGAAGGCACAAAGTGCTTCAATTAGAAGATATTTGTGTGAGGTTTGGTTGGGATTAGAGGCATGCTCCATTTGGATTTGCAGCTGAAAGTCTGCAGCCATGTGAGAGAGTCAGAAACCAAAACCCACTGATCTCCCAGAGGAGTGGGAGCAGGGACCAAACCAGCACAATCATGCTTTGTAAAATTGGTGTCACTTTGGTTCTAGAGTTTGCAATTAAAGCAATGGGAAACGGCAGTTTTCATGTTTTCAGCCAAATTAAAAAGTCTTACTTTCCCCAGCCCCCAGAAGTTTAATCTCAGATTTAATGAAACATTTAATTTGAAGCAATATATCTTAATTTGTGGGGAAGCAATTTATTGAATTAAAGTAAATAAAGTAATAAATTATTTATTGTTCTTTAATTTTAGATTTTTCAGTGGAGCAATCAGCTGAATTCAAGGCAAAACAAATGTCTGAGCCCCCATTTACCTTTGTCTGCAGGGAGAATACTTGATGCTTCTTTCAACTCAGCATGGTGCGGGAGAAGGTCTTTAAGGAGAGGCTTTTCTAGGAGGGAAGCAGACTTTTGGCACGCAGCTCCTTTTGCAACCACAAAGGCAAATTTCCACTCTGCTTTACATACCTGTGATTATCAGTGCAGGGGAGGCACAATGGTGCTGCAGCTCATTCTGCAGGCAGCATTCAGAGCAGCCCAAGGCAGGCAGATGGTTTTGTCCATGGGAATCTGACTTGGAGACTTTTCTGTGCCCAGAAGGATGGTGTGGGGATTAGGATCCAAAAGTGGATTTTCCCCATTTTGGCTTTAAAATGGGAAAGCAGAGCAGGCCTCTTAAGTTTAGGTTACTCTTCCAAAACATATCACAGTTGCAAATTGCATACCCAATACCTGCAGCCCAGCCAGCTGCTGCTGAGTCCCAGCCTGGAGCTTGCTATCCCTGCTAAGGGAGAAAAGCCACATTTTTATGGGAGAGGACTAGGCAGCACAGGGAGGACAGGACCTATTCCTCACTTGCACACTTTGTGCCCTGAACCAGCTTCCAAAGGAAAATACAAACCCAAACGCTGTGTCTTCCCAGACACTTCAAAGCTGCATGCTTTGTGACCAGCATTTCCAGATCCCATGTAGGATTCTAGCAACTGAAGGGACAGAAAGCCAAGGTTGAGGTGCACAGATGATCCCAAGGAAGAAAACATGCCAGATCCTTCAGCTTCCCCAACAGTCAAGAGGATTAGGGGGCCCTGGGACTAGTCGGCTCCATGGGCATGAAGCCTGGGGCTAGCACTGCTGTTTCCAGAGAGCTGGACTGGACGACTCCCTCCCCTGTTTGCTCAAGCACTTCCAATTAAACCCAGTGGAATTCAATCTCTTACTCTTAATAAACTTCCCTGTTTCCTTGCCAACTCCCCTCCGGACACCAAGACGCTATTACTCCAAACACAACAGGAAAGGGCTATTTTTTCTGCAAACTTTCTGACTGAAGAGGCAAGCACAATCCCCCCTAGCAGGATCTGAGCCATTAGGATCCATGAAAATTAACTGCAAATAAACATTTGGGAAGGGGAGGGGGAACGGGGCTGCCAAGCCACTGCAAAAAAGGTTATGCACATCCTTCCCCAGACAGGTGAACACTTCCAGTAGCTAAATAGTGTGCACCTGCACATGGGACCCAACACGGAATTTGGGAACTTGTGTTCTGCTGTGAGCATGTGTATCTCCAAGGATGCCGCCCCTTATTTCCATGCCACTATGGGTCCATTTTCATGCATCCCAGGCATGCAGTTCTCTGGGTGGGGAAGCTCTAACAGCCCTTTTCTTGTTGCTAACACCACTCTACAGCATGCACATGTAAGGAAGGTTCACAGCCCCCCTCCTCCAGCCTAGAGTCCTCATCCCCACGTGCTACATCTCCATTGCACAGACCCAGAAGATTAATGCAGCCATCTCCCCTTTCCCAAAGCCCTGGTCGCAGCTTTGCAAGGCAGGAGCCTCCTTCTCCGCTCTCCTCTCCCTGACAGATGCCTCAGAGCCCGGGGCCGCAGTTAAGGTGACAAGATTCAGCAATTCTTTATGAACATTTCATTCCCGCTCGCTACACGACGTAAATTAGATGGTGTGTTACATTCGGGCAAGAAGCACGATATGTCACTGTGGCGCCGGCCCATTGGATGGAGAGGCTAATCCTGCCGTGAATTTCATTACTGCTTTTATGCCATCGGAATTAGCTCGGTGACAGCGAGCCTGATTGTCTTTCACTAGGGGTTTGCCGGGGCACAGGAAGGCTTCCTCCCTGATGGGAGCACTACTGAGTGACCCCGCTCTGTGGCCGCTCATTGTGCCTTCCCTGGGGCAGGAGAGAGTGGTGTCCAGCTCGTGGGGAGCTCTGATATTCCTCCTCCCCAGTGCTCACATAGAGACATTGAAGGATCCCCTTGCATGGGTGTGGCCAGGATGATGACAACCCCCCTCCGTGTATCAGGAAGGTGTTTTATCCCTCCCCCTCATCTTTATGTTCACATAGGCAGTTGTCCTGAGAACGCTCTTCTTGCTATGGTGAATTCCTCATTCTCCCACCACGCACTGTGTCAGGTACCGGTCCTTGAGAACAGGGACACAAACCACAATCTGTGCTGCAGCTGGGCCAAACTCAGTTCTCATATCAGTGTCTGCACTTGCCCACCATAAGAGGAGATGCATAAGATGCACAGAGCCATTTCCCATCACTCAGGCTCAGTTTGGCCATTTCCTCCTGAAGCATCCTGATGAAGAATGTCCTAAGTCTGGGTGACTCACCAGTGCTGCCTATAGGGAGTGAAGCTGGACGAGTTGAACCTGTCCTGTGTTTATCACTCCATTTCTCCTGTTGTAGTGATAAGGCTAATCAGGGGGCAGAGCCAGGAACACACAAGAGCTTTCCAAAGAGCCAGCACTTACCTAGGTGACATTGCTGAGAGGTCACACACCCTAAGGGCATCTCCCAGTAAGAAGTGGCAGAGAGAAAACTGGGCCACCTGGAGAGCCCAAGCGAAACAAAGGTAGGGCTGGCCACATCCACCTCCTGTATCCACTTAGCAAGTTGCACATTCTCTGGTGAAACAAGGGGTCTCAGAAACATGCTGTAAGCTGTCCCCTGATGCTATCTCCAGACCCAGCTGTCAGGAGTCTGCTGAACCTGAGCAACCACATTTCATAAACATCATGGCTTTAGTTCCCCAAACCTAGCTTCTGGAAATACTTTCTCCCTCCCCAAAGGCTCATGACAGCCACAGCTCACTCCTCTCCATTTTTATGTCCTCTCCCATCTACCCTGCCCACCCCCAGTTTGCATCCAGCTACATTTGCTACCTCTCTCCCAAGATAATATGTCTCCATGCACTTAACCAGCAAACACCCATGTGCAGACCCATGCCTGCCCACCTGTTACTGAAGCACTTGACCTTTCTCCTGGTGCTTTTGAGCACTGCTGCCATTTACAATGTTTAAATGTCAGTGCAATGCCCTCCAGGTGTCCAGAGGATTGAGCTACGAAACACTTGAAGGTTGCAGATGACGTTGGTGATGGTCATCAGGCTGATCTAATTGGTTCTGCACCCTAGCATAGGTTCAGAAACCAAATTGCAGGAGCAAGGATAGGAGCACATATTGATCATCACAGCCTATCATCCCTGTGCATCTCCAAAGTTCGGGTTTTGTGGTTCTGCATAGTTACAACTTCAAACCCTCTTCCAGTGCCAGATATGGCCCTGGAAAATGCACAGGAGGCTTCAAAGCCAGATGGCTAGCAGGAAAAAAACTCTCATGACATTCATGGATGGAAGGTCTAGGTATACAGCAGTCCTGAAGTGCTCTGTGCCTCCAGACAGACCCGTCCTGCTCTCCTTCTGGCTGTCCCAGTGTCTTGTCCCAGGGCAGCTTTGGGTGATCCAATATTCAAAGTACTGGTGCAGGCACTGCAAAATATCCTCTGGGGGATTGAAGGAGCCCTCCTGTGCTGGTTATTGTACAAACACAGCATGGAGGAAAAAGTCCTTTTTTGCCCAAGCAGGAGAGCTGATATCTGCAACTGGCAAAGGACTGTTGCACCTAGTAGGAGTCAAATCCACCTGGCTGGGGTGTTATCAAAGGGCAAGTTAGATCTGAAACCTACTCCTAAGGGTGAATCTGAGAGCAGAGATGGTCTAACTGTACAGTCTGGGTGTCTGGAGTGAGCCAGTAATACCGATGTCTGGGGCTCTGCTCTGTACTCTTGGCTCCCTCCTCCCACTCTCAGGACAAGAGGATGCACAGCCTTAATACACATTCATTAGTCAAAGTGCTCTCCTCTTAGGTAAGTACTTTGGGAAGCTTGCCTAGTCCCTCATAGTAATACTCCATTAGTCCTTCACTCCAATTAGTGGGAGGAGGAGTGGGAGGGAATGGGAAGAGCAGGAGGAAGTTAACAAACCGATTTGGGTTGATAAACTACATAAGAGGTTTGTCAAAGACAGGAAAAGGAATAAAAGCAGTCAGACCTCAGGACAAGTGCTTGAAGGTACATAAGAACAAGGTGTAGTAGTCAAGGGCTCGATCTCTTCCCAAAGGAGGGGGCAGGATGCAGCCTTTCCTCTGTCCTTTGGGATGGGGAGGCAGGTAGCACCTGGAGCTTGGATGGGGATGGCAGCCCCTTGCCAGCAGTTTGGGGGATCTCTTGTTGGGTTCGACCAGGATGAAAAAAAATAGTAAAAAATTAAAATCAGGATAGAATCTGCTACTGTGTCCATAGCCTTCTTGATAGAGATTTCCTCTTCTCCACCATCAAGTCAAATACAAACATACCCCCAAAGAGCAGGGCCAGGGCAGGGGGACCTCAGTCCTCAAAAGAAACCAGATTGGCTTTATGACATGTCATGAGAGGTGACAGTTGAACCCCAGAGGGCAGAGAGTGTCCTTTTTCTGGGGATCACTGGGGTCCAGGTACCACTGTCTGAGTAATATCAGTCACTGCTCTTCACAGCTCAAGGAGCCTCCCTGACCCTGGAGGCAGCCAAACCTGGAAAGGACTCACCTGTGACAGGGGACAGGCTCTAGGCAGATCTAGCAGGGAAAAATCACTGGAGAAAGCAATTGTTGGGGCACTACAGCATATCACCGTCCCTCAGCCCAGCTCTGTCACCCTGTCACAAAGTGCCCCAGCGACAGAAGCAAGGATGGGAGAGGCTGGTCCCTCCCAGCCCAAAACCCGGACCAGCCCACCAGCACTCCGAGCATCACTTCCCTCCCCTCCAAGCCTCTCCTCTTGCTGTGCCAATCGTCCAGGCTTCAGGCAGAGCTGATTCATAGAGACAGCTCTCCCGGCAGCTGAGAGCAGTCTCGGCTGGATTTGCCCCCAGACGCAAGAAAGCCTTGGACAGATAATTCATCGTGCAGCTCGACGCAGCCGAGACAAGGCCAGGAGCTGTACAGAGCAAAAATAAAAAAGTCACTGGGACTCCCCATATCATATATATATCAGCCAGCAACAGCTCCATCGGGAACAAAGGTATTCAAGCATTGGAAAGAGAGTGCTTAGCAGTAAAATAGGTCCTGGAAGCCCTCGGGCACTATTTACTGGGGAATGAATCTACCTTGGTGACTGATTGCAGCCTTTTAACCTGGATAAATCAGATGACAGATAAGAGCGTCTCCCAGGTAGCCCTGCCGGCAGGTACCTCCATTACAGCCCCATCCATTTCAGCCAGCTCTGTCACCCACCAGGGGACTCGTTTCCTGCTGTGTGGGGTGAGCCCTGTGCCGGGATCAGTTGGCACAGGTGCCTACTAGTTTTTGGAGCACCGCTGCTCTTTCTTTATGTCAGGGAAGGCAAGGAAACCTTTTCCAGCTAGAGAAGAAGCAAAAGCAGCTGCAAAGCTGAGGAGCCATCCCTCCCTCTCTCTGTAACTCCAAAGCATCCCATACCCCAGACTACTGCTGGGGTGGGGAAAGGACATGCAGTAGGTGCCAGCATAGATTTCTGGGCTACACCACTCCAGCACACTTCTCATCTGCAGAGGGCACCTTCCAGGCTGCTTGCAGCAGGACCCATTACAGTTTCTGAATCAGCCTATATCACATCTGAGAGATGGCAGAGACAGAGCCATCCCCAAAGCCACTTATACTGCAAGGACAGCCATCAGCTGGGAAAGAAGCTTGATTTATATAAGGACACTTACAAGTCGTGAGTGCTCGCAGGCAGGAGTGAACAGGTAGCCTGTCTTAGTCCTTCATTTTGAGAGATGCCCTGTCTGCCACCCCATGGCACATATTAACTAGCATTCAAGTGTCTGTAATATGCACCTTCCCTGCTTATCCTGTCCCAGAGACAGGCTGCAGGGACTGAGTCTTCCATCTCCCCGTGTGGCTCCCCAGCAAAGCAGTCAGGAGTGGTGGCAGTGCTGCACAGCAGTGCCATGAAGGCAGCAGCCCCTGGCCATGTGCTTTCAGGCTCAGGGCTTGCAGGGTTGGTTTTGCATGCACTGTCCTGCCAGGTCAGCCACAGCCCACCGAGGGATTGGCACAGGTTAACAGCATCAGAGTCTGCCCCATGCGAGCTGTTGCTGCTCCTTTGTTGTTTTCCTGCCTGTTTTTCCCTTTTGAGCACTCAAAACTTGCAAGCACACACTTAAGATCCCCGATTTCAGCCAATGCAAAGTCTAGGCGCCATCCTATCCCATTTCTGCTCCTAATGCCTTTTATTGCTGCTTCAGCCTTTGGAGGGCCCCAGTAACTCAACACTCACCCTGGAACTCTCCTGACACAGCAAGGAGTGCTCATGAGGAACACCGACATTTCAACAGCCACTTGAGCAATTAGTACTCAACACATCCTTTTATCTTGCAAAAAGGAGAACTAGTCCCTTCCACAATGCAGCTTTCCTACAGACACCTTTCTGGGGCAGAGTAGGGACCCTATGTCCTTCCCTCTCCTTCTTTATAGATTTGAGGAAGAACGCAAAAGGCACAAACAGGTGTTCTGGCACCTTATAACCCAATCCTGTGCTCTGCTGCTCTCTCCAGCACAGCTCCCACCCAGGGCCAGATGCTGATGTTCAAGAGAATTAATTATCCAGGTGAGATAATAATCCTAAGCAAAGCACTGGGTGGAGAGTGTTAAAAGAGCAGTGTTTTTGTCTCTGAGATAGAGTCTGAGGTTAGAAAACCTCACAGTGCTCTACCACTGCTCCCAAACAGGAGACTTCTGAAAACTTTGAAAGCAGACAACAAGTGTGGGAAGGATGTAAGGGAATTAAATTTCGGCTTTGCGTGTTGGATCAGCATGGTCTGGAAAGTGCAAAATTGTTCCTGGGTTTCTGTGCTTTGGTGTGATAGTTTCTGGAGTGAGAATGGGAAACAAAATCAAACTGACATATCTTGAGTCTCTCCATATGGGAGTGCTCCCTACCATGCCATTCCTATGACAGCTGGGTGCCAGTTTCAGCTAGAGGCATGCAGAGCAGACACGGGATGTTTGCTGGGGCTGAATGCAGAGCAGGGCATGTAGCACAGGGATAGTGGTGCCCTGTTTGCACCAGAACATGCACAGTGATGCTCAGTCTGCCAGAAATCACCAGAATCAGTCATGAACCCTTTCTGACTGGTTTGAACTCATCAGGCTGCAATTCTTGGAGCTGCTGAAATGAGCAGGAATTCCTGGTCAGGGTTATTCCTGACAAGCCTGCAAAAGGGGTTTCTCCTCTGCAGTAGCTGTTAATCATGTTGGGAACTAGAAGAGGATGGGTCTGATCCAGCAAGTTGCCTCTCAGTGGGAAAATCCAGTCAATTCCCTGCAACTGCTCTGCTCTGCGTAGTGGGTTGGATGAGGTACCTGGTCCCTATGGGATTTTTTTTTTTTTTTAATGGTGGCAGGGTTTTTTTCAGTCGGATTGCTTCCCTGATCTAGCCTCTATACATCCTCAGGGACAGTAGATCTGAACGGGGTTAGACAAACAGCTTGGCTGAGCAGCAGGGGTGAGGGTGCCCTGGGGCAGGATTAATCCCGGCTTGACACATTTCCCACACACCAGAGCATTCGAGCTGAGATGGAGATGCTCCAGGGAGCCGGGCAGGGGCTGGTGGGCTTCAGGGGCCAGAATGTCCCCTCTACCCAACCACACAAACTGCAGCATGTCCCTGCCCCACTCTAGGGGCAGATGGGACAAGAAGCCAGTGACTGCCTGTCTGTCCAGCCAGGTCTGTCAGTCCAGTCGGGTTCCACATACCCGGGAGGTCAAAGAGAGATGAAGCCGTGTGTGTGAGGACTGGAGAGCACCGAGGATCCACCCAGAGCCTGACCTCCCTATCCATCAGAGATCGCACCCTGGAAGCCTTATTCAGCCATCATTAGTATGCAAAGACTGTGATCCGAGAGAGGGGGAGAGAGGAAAGGAGAGAGAGGGAGGGGGGAGAGAGGGAAGAGAGAGAGAAAGAGAGAAAAAGCCAGTTGTTTTATTCATGGCTGGTGATATTATAGACTGAGTGAAAATCACATTATCGTAATGGGAAAGTTAGAGTTGCCGTGATGATGCCCTGAAGCTTGTGTGCTGATTGGGGTGTGATTGCTATCTGTATTTATATGTAGAAAGCAAAGTTCACTGCCAGTTCAAGATGGTGGAGCCTGCTTCTTCATGCTACATAATTCTTCAGTAGGGAGAAACTAAGAGCAGCCGGGACTGCTGAGCAGGCGTGGGGGCTCCTGCCGTGCGGGGCCGCGGGCAGGGATGGTTTGTGCTGCCCAGAGATGGTGTGGGCTGCTGCCGAGCCGGGGGCGGGCTGGGGGCAGTGGCTGTGCTGGGATGGGGGCAGTAGGTGTGAGCACCCGGGTGCGGTTGCCTGTGAGTCATTCTCACAGCCCTGGTTGCTCGTGATGCCAGGGGAGACTGAGACGCGCTTTCAGTTTTGGGCGTCCAGAGCGATGGAGGGTGCGGAGCAGCCAGAGGAGGGGATCAATGTAAATGTTATGGTGCTGTTTGCAGGCTGCAGAGGGCTGCAAGGGCTTTGGGGATGGGAATTATTGATGCCTCTGGTATTCCTGTGAGATGGAGAGTCAGTGTGATATCCTGTGGACTCTGCATGTTCCATCCTTTAGCCAGCTTTCTCCTTTGTCCCCCAAAGATTTCTTGAGGGAAGGAGCAGCCTTGGACTTTCCTACTTCAAACTCTGGCTTCAGCTCTACAACTGGGATGGTGCAGGGTGTCTGTGTAGCAGCAGGTAGTGGGGATGTAGGTGAGTACTTTCAGAATAAATCCATGCCAAGAAAAGGATGATGCTCAAAACCCTCCAACCTCACTCCTCTTCTGCCAACCATGTCAGTCATGTCTGACTGCTCTAGATCCTGGTCCCATCCTGCCCCTGACATCCTGGAGAGGCTCTAAGCCCAAGAACATGTTCCAGACTAGAAGCTGCTATCCTTCATACAGCAGCAGTGGGGAAACTTCCTGTGGGATGAGGACAAGTCAGGATCACCAGCTTCCCCCAGGCAGTCACAGAGAGGAGATCCAGGGGTGGAAAGTTACTGCTCTGCTTGGAACTCAAGCAAGTGCCCTGATACTGCAGCACAAGGTGGCTTCCACTCACTAGTTTGTGTTTTTAGATCCCGAAGTGTCACACATTAAAAAGATAGACTATGAACTGTGCATCTGTCAGGAGTAACACTGAGGTAATACTGGCACCCTGGTGTCCCTGAGTTCTCCTCCCAAGGACACACTTTGCAGCAGGCTCCTGCATCAGCAGAGATGTGCTGGCATCTGAGGGGTGCATTTACCTGGTGTTTCTGGGCACAGTTTGAGAGAATAACAAAAATCAAAATTTGAGGGAAACAGAGGGTGAGTTATTAAACAAGAAAAGAGGGAAATAAATATAACTAGTGTTGCAGAGGTAAAGTGAGGCAGATTTTGGAGAAGTGGGAAGAGCAGAGAAATATGCTAAATCCTCTTTTTTCTTTCAGTGGGGTTTATAGAAAGCCTAAACATGCTCTACTCCCAGTGGAGATCCTTCTTAGTCAGCTCAGTGGGAGCCTCCCATATTGCTGTTGCTTTTGCTTTTCAACCCCCCATGAGGACCTACAGCAGTGTGGTGGGAATTTCCTGTGCCTCTCCCGACTCATCACCTTTTGGTGTGCTATACAGTCATTTGCAAACACACCTTGTGTATGAAATGCTCTTCCACTCACATTTTGCACTGATGCAAATGGCACAAGGTGCAGTGCCCAGAGCAGCATCCTGGGCATTTTCTCTGACAGTTCAGGGCATGACACAACCTGGGAGAAGACAGGAAAAGTCTGGATTGTGCCTGGCCTATGTGGAGAACTGTTGCAGAGTGGAGGGACTGAGGGATGCAGTTGCTCCACAGGGACTGCTCAGCACCAAGGTCAGAGGGAAGGAGAAGTTTTCCATTCCAGGCAGAGCTCAGACCTGGCCCTTCCATGACACGTGGTGGCAGAGCCAGCTCCTGGGTGCCAAACCCCCTGTGCCCTCAGCACACCAGATGGATGCTCATATTCCCAAAAGAGCAGCCATTACCTCGTCCGCCTCCCTCCCACTGAGGGAGTCAAATGCAGCTCCAAAATGTGCCATGCTGCAGAGCAGAGACTGCCTGTGACCCCACCTGTCCCCTCCACCAGCCATCACAGTGTGGCTGCCAGCCAGGACACTCTGTGTATCGGACACAGGGTAGGCTGGGACCAAAGGACAGTGAGCTGGGATGGGCAGCAGGCAGCAAGGAGCTGGCTGGAGACACTCAGAAACGGGAGAGCATGAAGGCTGCCAGCTGGGCTCGAAAGCAGGAGGACAGAAGGCTGCAGGGCACTGTGGAACTGGGGATGGGGACAGCAGAGGCAGAGTGAAGGTCAGGCCATGCATACAGGCATCTGGGGAGCATCCCTGGGGTACCTCATGAACGCCTGTGCTGATGGCTAGTGGGAACTGCCTAAGTAGCTGCTCATGAGCTGCAGCATCAGGTTCCCATGCCCAGCTCCTCACCACTGGGCATGGCAGTGCCAGCTGTGCCTGGCTCTGGCACCAGACTGACATCTCCCCCTCTCCTCAGCTGCAGGAGAGGCTGTGCCAGGGACACAAGCAGAGAGGGGCTGCTCTGAGTTGCCTTTGTGCCATGCAGGCTCTACCATGACGAACAGCTGGAGACCACAGCCCAGTTACCTCATTCCTCAGGAGCCTACATTCCTCAGGGGCACCCACACAGTCCTTGTACACACACACTTGTCATTATGAAGAACAAGCACACACACATGCATGCAAGAAGCAGGAGCCCAAGCTCCAAAAACTTCATTTCATCATTTCCCACTGCTTGGGACATGGCACCCTGCTCATTTTTTTTTTTTGGCTGATGCATGGAAACAAATAAAGAAAATGACATCTCACAGACACAGATCTCAGCAAACACCTACAGAAAACTGAAGGTCTCCCCCTGCCAAACGCCTACACAGAGCTCTGTCACACACAGCAATACACTGTTGTCCCAACACACTCATGTAGGATCATTGCAGCCAGTGCCAACTGCTTCACAAACATCTCAGCCCAAACCTGTGTGGGGTTTGTTCTGGGTGTGGAGACATCACCCACATGCTCAGGCACTGCCAACCCATGTGTGAGCCAGGTAGTGGAAGCATGGCAGACCCAGGCTGCACAGCCTGCAGTGGTATAAATATCTGGATATTCCCATATGAACATGGGTGCACACACGCACACATACACACATGTTTTTTACCCCAGCTGTCTAGGCCAGGATGCCCCTAGCTCCCTGCTTCCCATGGCACTGCCTCTTTCCTGTCCCTAGCTTATCAGTTTTTCACAGTTTAACCAGAATCAGCAATTTCTGTCACCTGCTGCTACCTGGTGCATCCCTTCCCATTCTGGCTAAGTCTGTTTGAACCCACAGATGTGTGATTAAACACGGCGAGCGTTAGTGGCGAAGCACCGCTGCGCGCTCCCCGTATGGCTGATGAGTGTGCAGCTGGAGCAGAGCTCCCTGGGGTACCCTGCTGCTCGCTCAACATGCACCAGGTCGGGGGGAGGAAGGTGTCAACATGGCAGGGAGGGTATTTAAGCATTAAGCCATTTCTTTTCCCTACAAGGATTCTGAAAACTGCACCTTTTCCTGCCTAGGTATGTCTGGCTGAGCCTCTGACAGGGAGACTGGAAAGACTTTCCTGTGCAGAAAAGCTGGAGGGAACAGGGAAGTAGTGAATGGGAAGAGGAATGTGAGGCAGTGGAGAAAGCAGTACAGAATAGCAAAAGCAGCTGCTGTGTCTTCTTCCAGCTCTGCCACACAAAATTCAAGGGGCTTCCAGGGGAACCAAACAGCAGAGAACATGGGGGTGACACAAGGAGTTTGTACCTTACTGCCATGTGATGATACTGAGACCAGAGAAGAATATACCACCATATGTGTTTCCAAAGGGGAAACTTTGCTTCACAGGCTCCAGCATGTAGACCACCTTCTAGCTTATTTTAGCATGTGTTCCCTAGATCCTGGGGGATTTGGTTTCCAGAAGACTCTCTTGGTTTATGTAGCCTCTCAACCAGAAGCAGTGAGACTGACCCCAATGTGATCTGTGCTGCAGGGGAGAGGAGTGAACAGAAAGGCGTCTTGATCCAACTCACTAGAAAAACCTTTGTTGGTGACTTGCCCAAACAGAGCATATCATGAGCTTAGAGCACCTGGTCCCTTTTCCAAGCTCATCAGTGAGAAGCATTTTGGGTCAGATTTAAGATGCATCAAGAGGCATCTGAGGATAGATCCCAGAGAAAAGGGACAGAGATGTTTCACATTTGCCTCAAATAAATAACGACTCAGCTTTCTTGCAAGTCTAGTCCAAGCTGCAGAAACACAGGGATGCGCTTGTGCAATGCAGTAAAAAACCTCTCACAGCACGGGACTGACCCTCTGGGTTCTCACTGCTCCCTGCCATGGTCCTGGCCAACAGACCCCACCCATCTCCTCTACTTCCCTCCCTAACTGGACACAGCATCAGGACAGCCTCCCAGTGCCACAGGAATGGGACAACCACCTGGGTCAGGATACTGTCTGCCTCATTCCTGTTGGGAGTGACATGTAGCTCACTTTCAGCATGCCAGCCACCATTGCCCACAGCAGTTCCAGAGGTGTGAAGGGTGAGTTACTATGAATATCCCATTTTAGAGTGTGCTCTCTTGCCATTTTCCTGCTGAAATCAGGGCTTTCCTTGGAGAGGGGACACAGCTGGAAAAATGCTGGTGGGGCTGAGGAACAGCATGGGACAGAGCAGCCTGCCAGGCTGGAGAGCTACCACCGCCCATTCCAAGGGACATGGGCACCAGGTCTCGCTGCCTCTCTTATTACCTCTCTCAGCTCTGTCTTTCCCTGGAGGACCCCTTCAGGACACCCATGCACAGCACAACTCCATCTGCTCCTAGCACTGCAGCTGCTGACTCTTTGCTCCTCTGTCTCTTGCCTATTTTCCTGCAAACAGCCCTTGTTTTTCCTGTCCTCACCTCTCTCCACTGGGTATTCCCTATCAGCCTGCATCCAAACCTTGCCTCTCTGCTTCCACCTCTTCCCTGCTTGCTCCAGGTCCTGCTGGCCTCACCACCAGCCTCCTTGCATCCCTGTGTCCTGATATAATGGGGAGCAGATTGGGTGCAATGCTCTTCTCAGAGCAGGCCATGGAAATGCTGAGGTGGCTGTTCTGCTACACAGAAAGGGTTAATGCGTGGAGGGCAACTCAGAAGCCTGTCGGACCACTGAGCATCATTCCTGGGGAATTAGTACCACGTAAATTGACATTGTGCTCTGCAGCTGGTTTCCTCTGTGCAATGCCTTGTGCCAACAATTACTGCAGGCAGGAAGAGGAAGATAAACGGATGAATGGGTGGTTCATGAAAGATCCCTGGATGGACGGATGGATGAAGGACAGCCCAGATGGGTCCTAAGTCCAGTCAAGGTTCCGGTCTAAATTCTTAAATTCCTTATATTAATTTACTTTCCCATCTGCTGTAGTGAAACCAAACACTCCCAGCTTTTCCTTACTCCCACTTTCTGACATCAATTTGATGCCATTCTGTTGATGCTTTGCTAGCCAGTCACTTTCTGCTCAGCATGAAGCACTGCAGTGAAGTAGCCAGGATAAACATCCTTCCCACAAGAGCATTGTTCCCTCAGGGCCAGATACCAGATACTCCTGAGTCTGTATTTTCTCCTGTCCCGCTTGTGACACTCTGTAGTCTGATCAGCCACCAAGACCTCGACACTGATCTTCTGCACCCTAGAAGTGTTCAAGGACTGGATGAGGCTTTGAGCAACCTAGTTTTGTTGATAGTATCCCTGCCCTTGGCATAGGGGTTTGGGACTAGATGAAGTTTAAGGTCCCTTCCAACCCAAACAATTTCACAGCTCTATGAAACAGGTAGGAATATTCCAGGACTTTGGGAAACAGAGAAGATTGCTAGTCCCTGTCTTCCCCACACACCATGTGATTTGCACAGCATCAGAAAATTCTGTAGACCTTTGTGTTGTGGAGGAAATTTTCCTTCACTGGTCAGCAGCATGGCTGGAGTTACTCAGGGACACAGTTCATGGGCACAAGACAGTAGTAATCTCCCTCTTTACTAGATTTCAATCCCTTGGCTCACCATACCTCACATCTGCTGCCTGCTGCAGGAGCCAACTGGTCAGAGGGCATGCAGAGATACTGGGAGGGTGGTGCTTTGCATTCTACAAATGATTTTGGGGAAGGCAACAAGGTGTTGTAACTTGAATGGAGTCAGTGGAATCAACCTTATTTTCCTTGTGAGATGAGAGACAACAGAACTGGTGATACTGATGTCTTAGCAGGGAAGGGCAAAGGATAACCCTGTGCATGAGCTGTGCACGTCTGCAGCAAATGCTAATGGAGCTGGGTGACAAAATATTTTTGGACAAAATACTTTTTAAAGCAGACGAAGCCCTTCGGAGAAACTTTTCACTTCAGTAGAACTCCCCTACTTATTATTTTGTTTATAATTCTACAAAGCCCTTGAGTTCAATTTGGGTCTTAGTGAGGCAAAAAAAACCAACAACAAACAAACAAACAAACAAACAAACAAAAAAACCCACCAAAAACAACCAGGAGGCTCTTCTAATTTTTTGAAAGCCAAGCACATTCTACAAAATCTGGCTTTGAAAGTTGATTTTGGAAGAGAGGAGGGGACAGGTTGCTTCCAGCCAATACACCTCTGGAGTATTTACTCATTGATAGGAAAAAAAAAGAGAAATAGTGAAACCATTGGCAGTTGCACACAAACTTGGAGAGGCAGAAGAAAAATGTCAATGCTATGTCACAACTCTAGCTGGTACAAGACAGCTCTTAAACAGAGATGTGAAAGGGCTGTTTGGGATCATGTACCCTCCATTCCATAAATTACAGCTGAGTTGACGGGAGTAGAGCGGTGCTGGACTGGTCAGTGGTTTTGGGAAGAGGTCCCAGATGGTTCCTATTTCATCCAAAGTGGGTCACCTGCCCCACCTCCTGTTCCCTCTCAATTTCAGACCTGGCATAGTCTACCAAAATCTTTGGGTGGTGGTAAGCACCTTGCTGTGGCCCTTTGATCTCACCCCCTTGCCTTTCTGAGCCCTTCCTTCTGAGGAAATATTTGTGGGGTGGGTAGAGCTGGGGGGATGGAGGCAGCCGTCCCCCTTGTCCCACATAATTCAGGATCCTATGGCATTGAGACCTTGTGGGCCAAAAAAGCACTGGCACGATGCAGCCAGGCAAGCTGTCCCGTGGGCTGTAAATCATGACTGCACATTCCTTCAGTGACATTTTCCTCAGGACACATCCCCCCCTTAAAAAGTATACCAAGCTTGCACCCCCCCACCTTCCCACTCCTGCCCAACCAAGCTTCAGCAGCCTCCATCCCAGGGAACAACACTCAGCCCCTTCTCGTAATTTTTGAGCATGAAGAAGCATTAAATTGTAATATACCTTCTTGGCACTCTTTCTCCTTCCTTCCTTGTTCTTCTCCATCCCCAGCCTCCTCATCCTTCTAGGTCCATAAATCTTAATTGTGTCTGTGACTTTGGTTTTCGTTTCTCCTTTCTCTTGCTCTCTTTCAGTCTTGA